>BGPR01000279.1:201057-325468 GCA_013235015.1 Araneus ventricosus
TCTTCTTGATGAGTAAAAATGTTTCTTAAGTACTTAAGTTCAAAACATTAGGATAGTTCTTATTTAAACAAAACTACTTTTTTGTGGTTTCATTTCCTTTTTGCTCATTGTTTATGTTTGCCTTCAACCTTGGCATCTTCATCGGAGATCTACAAAAGCCGTGAAAAGAATAAACAACAAAATTGCATTTTAAGTCCGCCCTCTTCAACACTGGGATATTCTTCTTTACTTTTCTTCATCTGTAACATTTTGTTGCTAAGAGTTCATTACAGTGACAACCCCATGCAAAGACACAGCTGCTGAAAAGAGGAGTAAGAAAAAAAGTAGATATATCCCTCTTGTTTAGCGTCTACTTGCACGATAGTTGTCTCCAATTTATCGTCCTGTCTCCGCGAAGCAAACAAGATTGCTATCGTCGCTGAAGGTTCTTTTAAAAGTGGAGGCCGTATTTCAAGTTGTCAAAGCAGGGTCCTATAGCAGACAAAATCGCATTCAGAATAAGTAGAACCCGCAAAATTGAGTCCGGCGGAGCAACCAGCGACAAATTTTGTTGAATTTCGTGCACTGGAATAAATTCGGCCTGTCTTTAAAGTCATGCAGAATGTTTCAAGTCGCACGTTTCTATTGTGCTTGTCGTCAGAAACGGAAAAAGGGGCTTAATAGCAAATTGAGGTAAACTAAATCTTGATATATTGAACATCAAGGACTGGAAATATAAGTATGGCACAAAAGGATTTGTCAAAAGTAAATTTACATAGAAAATCCTCTAGTGCACGATTTTTTCCCATTTCATTATGAATTCAATAGATGATGTTTCTGCATAAAATCTAATTTGTATATTTTAAACTTTTATTTCCGGCTGGTTTGGGCTATAGTGTTGGGATTTTTTATCATTAAACTGAACAAAATCTGAAGAATCGATGAAATCTCAACAAGAAATGAATATGTGCTAGTAAGATTAAATCATTTCAATTATTTTTTCTTATAAAATCACGAAAATTCTACTATTTTTTAATAATTTTTTGAAGTAGGTGAGGCAGAGATCAAAATCATTCGTTGTAGAATTTTTTGATTATTTTTTTATTTTAATGCTATTTTAAAACTACTATTTTTCAGTCTTAAAAAATAAATTTCTAGCAGTTAATAAAAGGTATGCGTTAGTTATAATAAACAGTTTAAAGCAACAAATTCAACTATTTTGTTTCGTCCTTTTCAGCACTGAAATATTAGATTTTTTAGGAACGTATTTGTAGCATCTATTTTATAATTTAATAAGACTCGATTTTCAAGAACTTTTTACATTTGAAGAAAAGCTCAAAACTTGAGGAACCTTTTTCCAAGTAATAGATTTAAAGTCAGAAGAAATTTGAGCAAAAGATAGGCATTCTGTTAAAATTAAAGCATGCCGATTGTCTTTTATTGAAAAATTTGATAATTTTTGAATAGTTAATTCGCAAGGTCAAAATCATTTATCGTATAGTCTATCGATACATATTTTATTTTAAAGTTAAATTAAATTCTAATTTTAAAAACAAATATTAAGAATACGCATTTTACGCATATTATTAAAAACATACTCAAATGCGATCACTCAGAAAATTCATGCTTCAATTTCTGAGCAAAAATAAATTTCCAGGGTCCTCTTATCAAATTTCAGTTTTGTTTATTCAATTACAATCGTAGAAATTGCTTTTGAAAAAAATTCAGAGACTTAATCGGTCTGAATAAAATACTAATCTTTTTAATGACTGCTAGAACTTCGTTTATTACAAATGCAATGATTTTTCGTTTCAGTATGATTATTTTAATTGTAGACTTGTTTTGCAACAAGCTTACTTGTTTCAATGTAACCAAGTTCTTTTTGTATACCTTGAATTTTACATGACAGTATTGGCAACCACATGGAGTATTGCTGACTAAAATGTTCTTTTTGATTTTCACCATTAAGCAAGAATCAAGACCAGTAATTAAATGCAGCTTGTAATGATTTGCAATTCTTTTCAAGTGAAAAAATTATATGAGAAAGTTTTTTTATTAAATCCAAAGAGAGGTGGGATAGAATTAAAATATCCCTGTACAGGATGGTTAGAATTAAAATATCTCTGTAAAGAATAAAACGGTGATCACATGAACGCAAATTACCTATGCATTTTATAGAACGGGTAAGCGGAAAATTCAAAAAAAAGAAGAAAAAGAAAAGAAACATCTAGGAATAATGACTATTCTTTACTTTAAAAATTCTTACCTTGTATGTATTAATTAAATTGTCCATTTGGGTGATAATGACAACTTTAGCATCCTTTACATTTCTGTACCACTTACAAATTGTAAGTAACATACAACACGGCTATGAGTGAATTATTATAGAACAACTCTTTAATTATTGTGTATTACATTATTCGTTTCCCTATGTTTTGAAATTCAAACCAGCGATATTTGGTGCTTTTATGATAATAAATTATTTCTCTTGAGTACTCTGAAAATGCATAATCTAACTTAACTACCTGGTATGAGGTATCTTCTTTTAATGGGTGACATTTTGTCAAAATGTATATCATTGTATCATGAAAGAATTTTCTTGATTAGAAGATAGTTAAGAAGGAGATCGTGCTCACATTTGCTACATCATCTTAAAGGGAAAAAAAGCAGAATTATTTTTTTGTAACATATATGTAGGTGGAAAATTATATGAATAAAATTTAGAAAGAAGATGTTCGTTGTTTGATGGTTTTAAAAGCTCTTTAAGCAATTACTAAATTATAAACTAAGCACAAATTTTGCCCGATTATGTCATTCATGTTATTATTTTACAACAAGCCCACTTTTATTGCTATTTCATTAGGATTTATGAAGGTACTCTTCTTGAAACGAAATGGCTAAGTAGCAGATACCAAAAAAAAAGAAATGTTTTTATATGAAGAAAAGAAAATTTTATTTTTCAGTATTCAAATTTTAAATAAGAAGAATAAAAAGTGAAATTTTTCAGCTTTCGCATCAGTGGCCTAAGCAAGTAAACATTCACATGAAATTCTTATTTACTTCACGGGATTACAGCTATGATCAAACAAATTAACAATCGCATAAAAAATTGGAAAGATGCATGAAATGAAAAAGGAAGGCGATTTTTGTCATAATAAGAAGATTAAAGAAGTTCACAATTTTTAACATTCAATTTTTTTTAAAAAAGTGGGATGTTTCAGCATTTACATTGGTCGTCTCTTCTAGTAAAAGTTCAAGTGCATTTTTATTTACATCATGAATTACAGCTACGATCAATCAGTCGCGTAAAAATCTTTATTGATGCATGGAATGAATAAGGAAGGCGATTTTTGTTACAATAAGAATATTAAAGAAGTTCAAAATTTTTAACATTAAATAAGAAGAAAAAAAGTGAAATGCTTCAGCACTTACAACGCTTATTTCTGCCGGTAAAAGTTCACGAGCATTCTTATTTACAATATGAATTAGGTCTACAATCATACAAATTAATAATAGTGTGAAAATCTTTACAGCTGCATGGAATGAATAAGGACTGCAATTTTTGTTACAGTAAGAATATTAAAGGCGTTCAAAATTTTTACTTTTCTTAAAACTTTCTTCGAAAAGACTGAATTCTTTTGTGAATTTTTAAAAATATGAATTGACTGGTTTCTTAGCACTAATGATGGTAAAAAGTTTTCGGAGAAGAAAATACAGGTTGGTCATAAATTATTGGACCCATTTCAAACATTAATAAAAAAACTAATAATGTTACAACTTTGTTTTTTTTAAATAAGAGAGCAAATAAAAAAGTTTTTTTAAAGGTAGGTGGTGTACCATTACGGCGTTGTAATTCTCCTACAGCGAGAGATTTCCATACGCAATGGCTACCGACCATCAGAAGCTGATGCACGTTTTCTGGTTTCCTTTTTTAGTTTTTCTTGAATATCTCGTAAACTATTCAGTTTTAGAATTACAATTGATCTAAAAAAATAAAGACTTTAACATTCCCTACAAATAAATGGTTTTATCTTTCTTCTAGATTCAATAGTTTCGCAGATAATTGCTCTCAAATATAGGAGTTGTCCAATAATTTACGACCACCTAGACCACCGTAACGATGCGTAACCAATCTGAAATAAAAACTTTTTAAAATTCGCTCTCATTAAAACAAACAATAGTTATAACATTATTCGTTTTTTTATTAGTTTTTGAAATGAGCCCAATAATTTATGATCACCCGCTATAAGATAAGTTCTATGCATATAATTAGAACATTTCAGCATTTCTGGGGCGTGGGCAATATCAAATAAATTTTTGCGCTACTTTTATTTGTTATTCTAATAAAACGTATATTTGTAGTCCAAAATATCATGTAAAAGATATTCATGAACATTCCTTATTCGATTCGCTTCCGTACAAATGCAACCTTTTTAAAGCTGTCACTTTCGATAAAATGTAAATATCAAGAAATAAAACAAGGTTATTTTATCCGGGTATTCAAATGTTGTTCTCTAGTTTCGTAACTTAAAACATTCCTTAGTATCTTTTCCGTACCAAGAAAATACCGCATTTGGATACACCATTATGTATTCGAAATAACTTTAACATGCACATTGAACCAGCCTATTGGAATAAAAAGAAAAGTAAGGTATCTTCTCTTTCGAAACAAAAGACAATGCCTGTAGTTTATGCCCGTGTTCCAAGTTCTTACGGGGAAGCAAGAAGAAAAAAAAGGAAGCAAGTGGCCTTTTGCGTTCAACTCCCAGTGCGACCCGTGGACTTCTAGAATAGCACATACAAAATGAATCAGTTTCAGAAGGAGGAAAAAAAAATCATTCTCCTTTATCTTTTCCATTTCGAGTTCAGGTTTTCCTCTTGAATTGCAAGGAGTAGCAAAAACTTATTCCAGGACGAGGAAATCAGCATTGATGTCTGCAAAAATAGAGTAGGGGTCTCTTGTAATAGACGATCGATAGCAGTGCTAGAACCCGTTACTTACCAACAGGGGACACTGTAGTCGCTAGCTACGCTAACTGACTGGAATTGGATGTCTTTCCGCAAGATACTCCTAGATAACCTAGTAGGAAATAGAGCTCTGGTGGAAGTGCATGGATTTTCTGCCTAACCATCTCCAATAAAATACAAAAGTGTTTGCACTTCGTGCCCAAAACTGGGAAGATTCGTAGTTTCGATGGGGTTTAATGTCAGAATAAAACAATACACTGAAATGAAATATCGTACATACCTTTTGAGAAGCAAAGTTTATTATTTTTTTCCAGCACAGAAAATTGAAAGGGATGAGGAAAAACAATAAAGAATTTTTATTTCGAAAAATAAAGTAAGAGGCAAGTTTCTGAAATTTCTAACTAGAAAAACTAATTCTTTCAGTTTTAATAAAATAGATTAAATACTGAATTTTATGCAAAATTGCACAAATCGTAGATAAATTATATAATATTTAATTATTTATGGATATATTATAAGAAATTAGCTATCAATTTGACATGATTGCAGGCATGAATTAAAAATGGCGTTGAACTGTATTCAGTGAAGCAAACGATTAGCCAGCTCTGCTGTAATATACTAACTGCTAATAATAAAACCTGTAGATTTTTCCACACCGGCAATAATTAAATAGAAATTGCTTCATATAGTTAAATGGGATAGTTATATTTGAGTTAAAATTATATCTTTTCATAAATTAAAATATTTTCTTGAAATAAAAATTCTGATTATATCTCACTCAAATATATAGTTCTATTCTATTTGCACATAATTTTCAGGGTGTATTTTTCTTAATTTATTGTATGGAAACATAATGCTCAAATTAGGGAATAAATTCTCATCAGAAAATATGAAATTTATATTTATTTCTTAGCTGCTGTTTTATATTTTTCAGTTACAGTATTGATGAAAAACTTCAAAAAGTTAAGGAAAAAATATCTGATGTCTATTTATTGAAAAGGGAGAATTTTACTTAAGATACATTTTTAATTCGATATTCACCATATTACATTCGACCATTTCAGTTTTAAAAATTCCTATTATCATTCTTTATTTTCCATCTTATATTAATGCGATTTTTAACTAAAATATAAATTTTGTATGTTAGATATAATATAGATTTTCTTCAGTTTGATTAAATCGATATAGAAAATTAAATTTAGTAGCAAAAAATCTTCGGTAGCATTTTTCAAAGACTTAATGGAATCTCTTTCCTAATATTTTCTAAAAATACTATTCATTCTAATATTTATTTTCTTATTTATTTATTTTTTACATTATTAGTCATAACACTAGACTTTAACGAAGATAATAACAGGTTTTTAAATTTCATTTTGCTTAATTTTTTTGTCATTTACTTCTCTCATTTTTTTAATTTCCAGTTAAAAAATGCCTCCCTAACATTCGTTAAAGATTAAGTGTATTCGCAATCATTTTCATTTCACGATACCCTTCTGCATTGGACAGAATGGATTTAACAGACTCGACATATTCCACCTAATATAAACTTGAAAAAAAAGTCAAATGACACTTCAACTGTTGCCGAGTGAAGTAAAATCCATTAAATAAATACTTATATCCCACGTACTCTTTTATTCATATGAATCAAGTTTCAACATAAATAAATGAATTTAAGATTAAATTTGACATATCACTTTGATGCTATTTTGTACTCATTTCCAGATCTTATCCTAGTTTCTTCTATTAAAATTTCATTCATTTTTCTCATCATCTGAAGAAATTTTAACTTCCAGTTAAAAAATGCCTCTCTAGTATTCGCCCTTTTTAAAAATCTATTTTATTAACAAACATTTTCATTTCAATATACCCTTCTGAACTGCGCTGAATGAATTTAACAGACTTCACTTATTCCATCCTATATAAACCTTAAAAAGAAGTCAAATAACACTTCCATTGTTGCCGAGCGAAGTACAATCCATTAAATAAATATTTCTATATCACTTACTGTTTTACTTTTATGAATCAAGTTTCATTATAAATAAATGTATTTAAGATGAAATTTGAAATACCACTTGATGCTCTTTTGTACTCATTTCCAAATTTTACCTAGTTTCTTCTGTTGAAATTTCATTCACTTTTCTCATCATCTGAAGAAATTTGAATCTCCAGTTAAAAATACTTACCAAGCATTCGTCCTTTTTAACGATCCATTTTATTTGCAAACGTTTTCATTTCCAGATACTCATCTGCACTGTACCGAATGGATAATGGATTTAAAAGACGCCACTTATTCCACCCTATATAAACCTTAAAAAAGTCAAATAACCCTTCCACTGTTGCCGAGTGAAGTAAAATCCATTAAATAAATATTTATATCTCACTTACCCTTTTGTTCATGTAAATCAAGTTTCAATATAAGTAAATGTATTTAATTTATCTACGTGACTTGGGAAGCGTAATGACGCTATGGAGATTAGAGAGTCCTTATCTGATTACATTAGCAAAGCTAATTTCAAGTGTTGTAAGATCGATTTCAGCTTATAATTGAATGCTTCGTAGAACCCGCCAGTCATTCGCAACATTCGTCTTCAGCCGAGACGTTGTCAATTTGAGTCACACATAGAAGGTGGCCATTAGTTACAGAACTAGCCGACAACAGGAGGATGAGCATTTAAATGTAATTAATCATTCTAAATGAAAGTAACGAATCGAATCGAATCACGGTTATTAACCAACATAATGAGGAAATGGTGTTGAGAATTTTGTATGTCACTGATATGCTTTGTGCCATTTAGACAGTGTGTCACAAAAAGAGTTGGACTTGGAGTTGTTCTTACGACATGTTTCTGAGCTTGTTAGTACATTTTCAAAAGATATTTATGAAACTATATATATTTTATTGGATTAGCTTATTGAAAATGCAATTATGCAGACCACGTCTTTTCTTTTATACAGCTTTGTGGCAAATTCTGTCATTTATACAGTATTTCATAAAAATAACTGAACTTGTAAATGCAGCGAATTAACACACACGGTGATTGTATTTTTAACTAAATAAGTAATGTGAATTTCTTACGACATGATTTAGAAATTGTTAGCATATTCATAAAAGCTGTTTATGAAACTACATAAATTTTATTAGATTATCTTATGCAATGGACACATTGTGTCATTTAGACAGTGTGTCACAAAAAGAGTTGGAATTTAGTGAATTAGCGCCTAATAAAGGGTGATCTGATTATTAACCAAGCACGTAAATAACACGAATTTCTTACGACATTAATCTGAAATTATTAATAAATTTGTAGAAGACATTTATGACACTGTATTCATTTTATTGTATTAGGGTATGACATTGTGTCATTTACACAGTGAGTAATGAAACGAGTTGGAATTGCAATTTAGTGAATTGCATTCTAATAAACGGTGATCTTATTATTAACCAAACACGTAAATAATGTCAATTTCTAACGACAGGCTTCTGAGCTTGTTAGAACATTTGAAAAAGATATTTAACAAATAATATATATTTTATTAGATTAGCTTATGCAAAATGCAACTATGCAATGGTCACATTGTTTCATTTATGCATCTACTATGCGGCTTCTGTTATACGATAATTAACCAACATAATGAAGTAATGGTGATGAGAATTTTTATATCATTGATATTCTTTGTGGCACATTGTGTTATTTATACAGTGTGTCACAAAAAGAGTGACTTGAAAGCGTTAGCTTCTAATAAACGGTGATGTAATTATTAACCAAATACGTTCTTACATGTTTCGGAGCTTGTTAGTACATTTGCAAAAGATATTTATAAAACTGTATATATTTTACTGGATTAGGTTGTGAAAAATACAGTTATGCAATGTCGACACTGTTACATTTATACAGCTATGTAGCAAATTCTGTCATTTATACAGTATGTAATAAAAATAGTTAGATTTGGAAATTCAACGAATTAACGTCTGGCACACGGTGATCTGACTATTAGCCAAACAAATAAATAATGTGAATTTCTTCCGACATGATTCTGAAATCGTTAGCGTATTTGTAAAAGATATTTATGAAAATATATACACATTTTATTATATTAGTTCATGCAATGAGGTTACGAAACTGAGAACCATATCTAAAATACTCCTTTTGACATACAGCTGTTTATGCGAAGCATTAAACACAATTTTCTAATCTTGTATTTTCTTCAAGATTAGTTATTGCGTTATAAGTTTCTGTTGTACAACAGGTTAGTATTCTTTCAATTTTGCATAACGAACTGCATTCAGTTTGGTACAGTAAAAATGGTGGATAGTTTTCCGATTGCATAACTGGGTCGAAATATGAAATAAAATCGTAACTTTATATTTAGAAAATAATGAAAAATTGTCAGATATTGGTCACAGAAAAGTGAAATGGAAGCATGATAAAAAAAACCAATCTAGTAAGCGGTTACTGTCTATTTAAAGAAATTTCTATAAAATATATTTTTAAGCATACAATGCTTCAAAACAACAAGAATAAAGTTTTAAGACAAATTGGCCATACTAGATTTCCCATTTCAAGAGCTTTCTTTACGCTACATTATTGATAGACATTAAAGTTTCATTACGTAAGAGCGAAATGTTAAAACTTACCTTTTTGGAAGAAGTCTTCTTTTAATAACCAAAGTTCTTTATTCTGATTATAGAAAAGGAAATTTTAAGAAGTAGAAATGTTTTTGCAATTTGATTGCTAATGATTATAAGAAAGTAGAATTTTCTGATGAGTTTCAATTTAGCTGATAGGACCAGTTTAAAAAGATTATGAAAAATGCAGAAACAAAGGCACTGAGAAATTTTAGCTTAATGTTCTTCTGCATGGAATTACTTAAACGTTTTGAAGACTGAAATCATATAGAATTAATAGACAACAAAAAGTAAACCAATTCTGTAAACGAGGGCTGTTTTAATAATGCTTAAGTAGTCATGGAGATCAGTATTTATCATGATGAATAAATTCAGCTTTATAGACCACAAAAGCTTAAAATATCTATATTTTCAATCAATATTCCTATAAGCACGATAACATTTGCTACTTTTTGAAACGTGCTATGTTCATATATAAAATATTCGTTTATAAAAGTTATTAGTAAAAATATTAATTTTTACTGAACAGGGAGAAAAATTTTCAAAGCTGGATTGTTCAAGGATAATGTTTCTTTATATTTCTTTAGTTTTCGATTAGAAACTAACAATGTTTTTAATTACTTTAATTAATAGTTTTTAATTAACTCCCAGGTAAGGATATGAAAATCTGACTTAGAATAAGACAAAAACGGTAACAAACCTGATTCTTTAATCTGAAACAATATTACTTTTAACATGAAACCATGTTCGAGGAAGATTGTAAGAGGTGAAATCGATAAACTGACGGCTACACCTCGAAAGAAATAAATACTTTTTTACGTATTTATTTTAGTTAAAAGAAGTAGAAAGCTGAGAAAGAACGTATTAAATGGTTAAATAAACTTGATAAATGATAAATTATCATCACAAAAGAAGATTGCAAATACATGTAAGAAAACTATTGGATCCACTGGAAGATGTTAATGACATTTTATGCAGTGGAGTCTCAGTTATGCGATATTAACGTGAATTATTAATGTTGTGTAGTATAGTTTAGTGATATTAGCGTCCCGTTTTGAAGCAGGACTACGGTTATTTTTGGACCCACTTCGTCATTTTGAACCGCAGTCAAATGTCGAGGATGACAACTGAGCCGGCACCTACCTCTCCAGACTTCCGTGCCATACTAGAGGGAGGATATTTGACCCACTACGTCAGATTTAACGTGCACCAGGCACATACACTGCGGTTCTTTAGTGGAATCGTGTTTCGAACCTGAACCCTTCTGGCCCCGAAGCCAAGAGCTGATGTTAGATAAGTGAAAATGTTGAATAATAACGATAGAAAACGAGGAAGATGCTTTTATGTAAAATACCCTGTACCATGCATTAAAATTAGCATCTCTCTTACTAAATTGTATTGTATTATGAGAAACTGCAATTTAATTTTGCAATCCATTGTGCATCTTCCAAAGGAAAAGTAATGTGATAACACTTTACAACGTAAGACAACGTGCAATTATACTTTAGATAATATACGCAGTTACGTTTGTCATGTGATTGTTCCGTTACTTGAATTGACACAAAATATGTTTTTGTATGCATTATTTCCGAATTTCAACGGTTATAAAGATGAATTAAAATAATAATAATAAAGTCCTCCACTCACTAAGTGGATTTTTAAATTAAAATGGATTGTTTTTTGTGATGTCTGATTGAAAAAATCCTATTCTGAATTACATACTGAGTTCCGCATTCAACAAAAGTAATCGAAATTGAATTGAATAGATGTAGACCCTTAAACGTTTTACGATTGATTGCGTGTTGATTATAAATACATTACACAAATAAGGGATACAAAGCATCATAACTGAAAATTTATCTTGATTTCTAATAGCTGATATGTTCGATCGACTTAGGGCATTTTAATAAAACTAGTCCTTAGGATATCCCTTATGAGTAACAACCACACAGAATAAGACTCAGCGTACGGAAGGGTTTCGAATTTGTATCTAGTGATTTTTTTTTTGAATGAAATGCGATTTAGTATTTTCTCCATTCTAGGAAGTCGACTTCCTTCCTGCACAAACCAATGCTGGCATGGTATCTTGGGAGCTCCACTTGCGAAATCTCTCCAACTCGTGATATTTCTATTTATCGACTCTATTCCCAATAAATAGAAGGCGATTTATTTTCTTTAAACATTTGGCTCACCACAAGAGGCGTTTATATGATACTAAGGCGAATGCGAGTCTTGAGAAGAGGTTTTCGGAAAATGTGGTAGCAATTCTAATTTCCCTTTTGTACATATATAAAGTGTATATCAATACTGATTGCTATTGTTTTCCTTATTAAGGTATAATCTATACATAAGTAATGTTATAACCTACCAAGAGGGGAGCCCTCTATACCAATATGAAAGGTCGCTCGTATTTCCTAGAAACGCTGTTGGAAAATATCAATTTTTAAGAGGGTAATTATAAAAATTAGGTGGTAATTGGGCAAGGGTTAATAAGTACAATTATTTAAAAAACATTTTATTTAAAAAGGAATGGAAATATTGTTAACGTAAAACACAAAAGCAATATAAAATGACTAATGAAATAGCTGAATGACGTGAAAACAAAATAAATGAAATTGCTAATTTTTCAACTGAAATATTTAATTTGCAACATAAAACTGTAGAAACAATATGGAAGTTACAAAACAATTGAAATTTAGATATAAAAAGCAAGAAGCCAATTTTATATTCATTTTACCGACTTAAGCCTAAACTGTAGGGCGTCTGAAATACAAATAGCAGATTCGCAGATCGCCTGTTAACGCCTCGAATTCCGAAAGATGACTAACAGTTTGTCGAGAGGAGCTGGAAGAACAGAACAGAACACCACTTCATGCCCCTGCGACTATAACCTTTTGGTTATTTAAACAGTGTGGCGGACATAAAGTGGAAGAGACATCGGAAGACGCTCCTTAACTGTCTAGCAAATAATGGCGAAGGCAGAGAGGTGGAAATGGTTACAAAAATACAAATCTAAAAATCTGGGATAATATGCAAGAAACTAAGGGGAGTATCATACAAAACCATATACAAGCAAAAACTGTAAAAAGGAAAGAAAAAGGAGTATGAAATGTACAAATATCAACGAACAAGAGAGAAAAAGAGAAGAAAAAACTAATCAAATAAAGAAGTCCACAGAAACAAACTAAAATGCGAGTGTTAAAGCACATGTGTGTCTGTTCTGTTGATTGTTCTTTCCTCTATAAAGTGGAAGTTCTTATAGAGGAAAGAACAATAAAAAAAGGGGAGAATAGTTCACCAAGGTCATACTTTCGTAGTTCTTTCTGATAAAAAAATATAAAACGAAATGACTGATGAAATTTTTCAGACTAAGTAATAGGTAATTTATTTCAAATATCATTGTTTAGTCTTTAAACTACGTAACATGTCAACGCTAGTGTAGGCAACTGAAAGTGTTTTGTTCTGAAACAAATTAATAAGGATGCACCATTAATTTTCTTAAAAGGTTTTATGCTGATGAAATCTGTAAGTATTTCTTAACGACGGCCAGTTGTTAGCATGGTGAAATGCTGATTATTTTAAGCTCTTTATTTAGATAAACAATGTTTTATTTTATATAATATGAGCCGAAATAAATCTGAGAGTCTTTTGTACTCAATATTTATGAAATTTAATCTTTCACATTCTTTAAAAGAATTTTAACCGTTTACAGACCGAATTCAGATCCAGGTTTATTTTTATTTACTTTTTTGCATATTTCTCATCCTAATGCTTTAGTTTAAAGATATCAATTTTTAAAATATGAATTAAAAAAATTTATATTTGTTTATTTAATGTTGCAAATTGGGAACATTGACCACTTCTGATTGAGCTCATTACACTAATCTTGACATACAAATGGATAACAGTGAGGATCAAACTCAATAATAAAGCAAAGTATTATAAAAATTATTTTTATAACTAAGCACAGATATGAATTCAATTGGAAATTTATGAATTTAAATGAATAAAAAATATATTTTTAACAAAAAAGTGTAGAATTTTATAACTGTATCCTATGGCACTATGGGAAGTAATTCGAATGCAATCCGTTTTCTTTCACCCATTATTTTTTCTCCACATAATGCATATTTACGTGAGTTTTTGCAATAAGGCAATGGCCATCACTGTTTCGCTGTGGGTACTTCCAGTAACTTCTGGTCGTGTTTGAGATCTATCTTTTTTTGCCCCAGTTCGTGAAAAGGTAATTGTAGCCTTTCAACAAAACTCCATATGAGTGAGTTGGTTACGTTTTCTATGAGTTACTATATTCAATAACCATCTGGAAACAACGACTACATTTTGTACTTTTTGCAAATAAAATATCCACCGTTTCTTTCGGCGAAGATGTGACGGTAGTTCTCCATAATTTATGCAACTTATCAACCCCAGCTGCCACAAAATAAAATTTATGCATCAAATTTCGTTGTCCTGTGAATACCTTTTTCTTCTCTGCATAAGGATGTCTTTTGATTAGCTGGATTGGAAGATGAAAATATTAAGTAGAAGAAACAATCACTACATAATTATCATTCTAACTGTACATAAATGATTATCCGACACATTTATAGCCCCCCCCTATATTACAGATTAAAATGAAATTGTTTTGCCAAAATTAAAGCATTAACCTTTTATAAACCGTTTTTTTCATGAATTATGAGACAATTGTCCTTTCCATTTTACTTTCAGTGGAAACTCGCAACAGAGAAATTCCTTCTTTCACAAAATAGTCACAACTAGCCAATGTTCCCAATTGGGAACACGGATTTTGAATAAATGATAACAAATTCGTTTCTTATTTATTTAATTATATTATATATATTAGTAGTAACATGGGCATTTTTAACTATGTGTACCGAGTTTTAGAAATTTTGGATCGTTTGGAATTAAAATGTTTAAAAATGGCATTTTTAGGAATTTCTATGCATTGCCCATTTTATATTTGAAACATAATTTCTTTATCAAAAAATCAAGATTAATTTCAATTATAATTAACAATTTTTTCAAAACAATATGAACGATATTTAATTTTTAAATATATTTTCAATTTTATGTTCCCAATTGGAAAAATTTAATTGTAAACGGTTAAAAAGCACCCCTAATACTATTAATACACCAAATCTCATCCCGAATGGAATTTCCCAAGTCTTTCCCTCCTCTTGTAAGCCTAAAACTACTTTTCTACATAATTGCTGTTGTTGTTGAGGCACTTATCATAAATAGATTCAAGTTTTTCAATGCCGATGATTTACTAATTTGCCGCCAATGAGTGAAGCCATGAAGTTACTATTTCTCCAGCGCTTCATCATTTTGGAAGTGCGTTCCTCTGAAGACACTTTTCATTTTTGGAAAAAAGACTCTTCGGTGCACTTTCCAAAACAATAGACAAAGACGCAGTGATTTCATGTCTTTAATCATTGGCGGCAAATGACTAAATCATCGGCATTGAAAAACTTGTACCTATTTATGATAATTATCTCAATAACAATGCCGATGACGTTGAAAAGTAGTTTTAGGTTATTTGTAAATAAAGTTTTATTTTGATATCTTTTGTTTTCGGTGAGATATAATCAATCACTCTTTACTTTCTGGGCGATCCTCGTAAATTAATGAAATTTGTGTGTTGTGTGTGAAAGATAAACACGGATGAAGTATATATGATGATGATGACTGATATGTTCTTTTCCAATTGACAAACAGATTTTAACATGGGAAGCACTGATCTTTCGTATGTGATGTTTTAAGGAGAAATGTTGTTACATTATGTACGGACGATAGTATATAATTCACATTATTAGTTTTACCATTTACTTTTTAAAAAAATATTTCGTCTTAAGAAATTGGAAAAACATTTTAATTTTACTAATATTTTATGCTTTAAAATTCCTATACAAACTTGACACCTTCTTTCAATCTAAAATTTTACAAAAATATTCAAGATTATTTGATGTAACATAACATATGGAATTTTTATATAAAGAGAAAATTGAGGAAATAAATTTTTAAAACTTTATATCTTTAAAAGAAATGTTTTCATTAACACAGAGCTCAAGGATTTCCAATATAGTATTTTCTCTACTTTAGTTATTCAATTTCCACTTTTAAGATCTTTGGCATCATGGTTTAAAACAGTCTTTTCTTTACTATTTTTTAAAAATTTCATTTTTTAGTTCACTACTTATTTTCCGTCAATAAAAAAGCAACAGAAAAAGTCCAAAAACAACTAAATATACTTCAGTTTATAAGTCAATTCTCTAACTCCCCATATGCATATGCATTAAAAAGAGATGACATCAGAGAATAAACAATCTTTTCATAAGGTGGAATTAATATGATGGTTGTTCAATATAAAAGCACAAAGCTGTAGAAAAATTCTTACAAATCCGAAATATCTTTTTGATTGATCTTGTCTCCGAGTTAAGAAATTCAACAACTTAAGGGTAAACTTCTCAGAATAATCAAATTTTGTCCCATCTAATTGGATTAAGTTGAGAAGTTCATTTCGCTGAACAGAGCATTCGGTCAACTAATTTTCTGAACAACGCAAGTAAAGCATGTAGGGTTCAAACTCACAATTTTCTCCTTCGAATTCATGCCAGCCATGTCTTAATTTGTACGAATCATTTTCTTTTTTGAGTACTTAACAAAATTTGGTTAAGCTAATGAAACTTGTGGAAGAGGTACAACGATAAGAAATACTTAAGTCTCTAACTGAATAGCAGCTTTACATGAAGATATGGAAAACACTGATCATTTTCCAGTGAACCTAACGTTTACTTAAAACATTATAAGCTAAACAAGACAGTTATCGGCACCCATAGGGCAATATTTATACTATTAAATCATGCAAAAAATAGTAAAAATAGTTAAAATAAGTTGTGATTTATTGTGATTTTTCCTGAATTACTCTACTTTAAGCTGATTAAAGGGTTCCATAAAAAATTACCCTTGGAAGATATTTTGTAATGTATTGGAAATAAATAGTGCAAAATCATCTATTAACATCCTGCGGATGTGTAACTGATATCACAGTTATTGACATTCCTTCGTTCTTACTTAGTTTATTTTTGCAGTATAAGTGGACTTATCAACGGAAACAATGGTAAAGCTTATTTTTTTAAAATTAAAGATTAAGGTGCCAATAACTAGCTGAGGTGTCGATAATTGTCTGCTACCTAATATAAATCATTAAGAAAACTACTTGCTAAAGAGTTGATGTTATATAATTGAAATTGGTCGTTTTGCATCTCTTTCTATTGTAAAATACATGATTATTTAGAATTTGAGCTTTATAGCATTTTAATATTACAATTGTTCCAATATATTAGATTTATACATAAACTCGAGAGCTTGTAATTTCAATCTAAAATTCTATAAAAAGATTCACCATTATTTACTACGTAACATTTAGATTGTAAGGATTAACTATATGCAATAAACTGTTAAAATTTTAATTCTTACATTTTTTAAAAGAAAACAATCAATTACTACAGAAAATCAGAAATTTTACCATTGCAGTTACTTTATTTCGGTTATCAAGGCCTCTACCTGTTTAACGACTTATACAACATGGCCTTTTAACGACTTTTGATTCCCACTTTGTTTGGCTAATTTTTTCATTCCAGTGTTCATTTTTAGGCGAGAGAGAAAACAATAACGAAGTACACTTTAAAACCAACAAACAATGTTCAAAAATTCAACAAACTAAACTAAACTAAACTCGCAGCAATATTTGTCCATCAACACACAAAAGAAAACAAAAACAATTCTTTGAAAAAAAGGATGAAAAAAATGGGAGGGGGGAGTTATAACACAACAGGACAAAGCGGCAGAAAACTTCTTACCTCTCCTAAACATCCTTTTGTTTCATCTTATCTCCAAGTTAAGGAATTCAACCGCTTGAGGGTAAACTTCTTAGAATAATCAATTTTCGTCCCATTTAATCGGATTCAGTTCAGAAGTTCATTAATCACTCTCCTCCTACAAAATTGAATCTACTAAACACCACTTGAAAGTTTCTAATTTCCTTTTCGGCGAGTTCTGCGCATCTTAAAGATGCTGTGAGGTCGAATCGCAAGCGCTCGTTAAAAGATAAGACGTTATTAGCATCCCTTAATGTGGAAAGTATTATAACAACAAGAATACATCGAGGTTAAAGGGTTATGCAGCGTAAACTCAAAAGTGGCAGTTTCGAAAGGGAGGCGGTCTAGTTTTGAGCGAAAAGTTGCTGTAAATGATAGTCTTATTTTATACCATTATCCTGAGAAGAGCTTACTCTCTAACGAGACGGTTTATCTTGTTATATAAGCTTCCAGAGTAGAGAGACTATGCTATCATTGTAAGCTTCTCTCGAGTATATTTATTTTGATTCGAATGCAAGTTTCACTCCATTCGGAATATCCTATCAAATGGATGTTTGTATTCTACCATTTTAATCTATACAAGTGCATCATCCATTCACCCTAGGAATATTAAATTTTTATGTTAAGGCATTTCAATGACATTCCCAAATAGCTTTTAACGTTTGCTGCACCAAAGATTGAAGATTTAAAAATTTTGAATTTGTACTATTTTAGTATATTTATGTGCATCAATTCATTCAACCTAGGAATTGTAAAATTTTATGTTAGAGCCCTTCAATGAAATTCCTAAGTAGCTTTTAATGTTAGCTGTAACAAAGACAGAAGACTTAAAAAATTTGAATAGAGAAGTTTAGATTATGATCTTAAGTCCGCCAGTGGTCTAGTGTGTTAAAGCATGACATGACTGAGGAAAATGAATTGGAGAAAGAAAATCATGTGTTTTAGCCCCAGATTATTCTCTTAATAGGTATTATTCAAAGAAATCGATAGACCAATGTGTGCTATAGAGCGAATTGCCCTCCATGGTCGAGATTGTTGCTGCAGGTTTTTCTGGCTTTTCCTTCTACCGAAATACAAATGTGAGCCAGGTTGCCCTTAAAGTCCCCAAAGAAGGCAATCTGCCCCCATATATTGGAACTAAGTTTAACTTCTACTTCAATTGTTACCTGTAGCCTCAAAGGTCGCTCTGA
The DNA here is from genome assembly GCA_013235015.1 of Araneus ventricosus. NCBI lineage: Eukaryota > Metazoa > Arthropoda > Arachnida > Araneae > Araneidae > Araneus > Araneus ventricosus. The sequence goes on from BGPR01000279.1 coordinate 219,723, forward strand.
GATAGGTTGAAGGTGCTACACTTCCCTGTATCACAAGTTCTCAGTTCTCGACTCAGAATTATAGTATTGTTATTATTAATTTATGTTACAATTATTACAATAAATGTTATAATTATTTTTGGGGAAATTGTATATGTATACTTCAATTAATCTACCTCATGCACTGAAAATTCTGTATATAAGATTATGATATAAACAGTTTCAAAATTGATACTAAAGTCTCCATCAATTTGTATCAGTTTATAATATGGTAATTTAGAAAATATTATCTTCCTTTAAAAAAATTCGTTTTACAGTTTATTCAAGCTCTCTGTTGTCAGAAAATGGATGTTTTGAAATAAAGAATAATTTATTTATTTTTGGTGAAAACATTTATTAACGGGAATTGTTTATTAAAACACAGAAATTAAAGTAGAGTGATAAATTATTTCGTCGACATTTTTGATACAGGTGCATCAAAAAAAGTAAAATGCTTTCATATTTTAAAGTTTGATGTACAATAAAACTTTTATTACGCTTCACTCGTCTAACCGTCAGTTTCTGTTATTCGTCATCGTCTAAATCACGTCTAATATACATTTCTGTACGACACTACTCTTATATTGAAGTTTATATCAATAGTTTTGTGAAATTAAATACAATACATATGCATTATTCACTTTTAAAGGATTTTATTTCCATTTGCATCCCAAGCCAGGCGTGAAATCACGTAACTGTACATATGTATTAAGAGATTTCTGTTATCCGTCTATTTGGTTATCCGTCACAGCTCTGGTTCGGACAGAGACGGTTATTCAATGTTTTACTGTAATTTTTAACAGATTTTTGTTTCCTGCATATTACATTCATTAATTTAGTATAAGTTGTAGATATGAATGAATAATTCAATCGATTTGCCTTAAAAAGCAAAATTATAAGAAATCCTCTGTTTTAGGAAACAAAGGGGATTTTAGGTTAATCTTTCCCTGGATTTTAAAAGAGAATGAAAAATATTAATTCTTAGAAGAGTATACAAGTAAATGTAAGACTTTTATTTTCTTTAAAAAGTTACTGACATTTTCATTTTCTAAAACTCCATCAGCTTCTAATCCCCTTTGGCCTTGTTTCAAGTTTCTTAAATGACTTGTAGGCATTTTGAAAAGAATTATATAACGGTTCATTCTTGGCCAAAATAAATGTTTAAAGTTAATAAAGTTGCTTGAGCTGCTGTTTTACTTCATTTGAATATAAATTGGAATTCATAGATGACTAAAATTGTGTAATGGTTCCTTACACCAAAACTTTTCCTCTAAAATACTCTTACAGAACACCTAAAGGATAAAACTCATTGTTTGAAAAAACCCTGTATGCTGAAATAAAAATGCGATGTCATAAACTAAGATGATTTCACAGAGTTTATGACTTCATAAAATTTTAATGATCCAATATTGATGCATTTTGAAAAAGTTTGCTTCAATGAAATTTATCTGGTATCTTTATTCAAAATTTATAGAGTATGGAAAAATGGAAACGTGTGCAAAATGCTGATCTCGAGTGAAAAAACAAATAGCACAAACATTCTTAAAGATGTAAAATAAAGAGCTTCAAGCAGTTTCAGTATTCAATTCAAATCGATGCTTTAAAAATGTTTAATGAATATTTTATGTTGTAATAATGTTTCGCTTACGTGGATTACTCTGAATAACTCATTCCTGAAATTTAGTTGCCTAAACAGGTAATTCTTTACTTAATTTGGTATGAAATCAAAGAAATAGTTATTTTAAAAGCGTTAAGCTGTGGTAAGTAGTACGGTTTCCAATTTTTTTCCGAAAAATTGTTTAAATATGTGTAAATAAGTGCAATGCAAAAACAAATTCAAAATTGTTTACAGATTTTATTTTTTCATTAAAATTATCTTAATTAAAACAATATTTTAAATTTTACTATACACTTTTATATAACTTGACGTGTTTCATGTTTGTAAAGACTGAATTTCGTAATCGATTTTTCACTCGTTTCAGTTTTGAAATTTAGTAAACTTATATATCCTGTATGACACTAAATTATTCTAATACTTTATTAACTTCACTAATTCAATAATTAATCTAATTAAATTATAATTTCATAAGAGTGGCGCTATCCGGAAGTCAAATTGGGACAAAACTGTTTTCAAGATCTCCTATTAATGAATGATAAATCAAAGGCTAAGAAGTTGAAATTCGTAAAATATGAAATTCTACATTTTAGTACACTACTAAAAATGTGTTTTAACACCTTAAGGATCTCATTTTTTGCTATCTAATAAGATGACCCCTCCTTTTTTGGAAAGGGGCTGCCGTTTTCATTCATCTAAGATGGCATAGAATATTTGAGATGCTTATGGATTCTACGCAATTTTTGTGCCAAATTATGAAGCTAACTAATAATTAAATTTTAGTTTAAAGGCCCAAAAATGCGATAATTCGATGCACGTCAATATGACGGGAGTGAGATTTACGGGGTTAAGAAACTGTTGACTTCTTTTAACATATGCATTGTTCCGTTCTGATAATTTCAACTTTTGACAATTTAAGAGCTAAAAGAAAAAAATTCAGATTGTGAATAAGTTTGTCAGAAAAGAAGTAATTGAGAAGTAAGACATTTCCATAAATACGTCATTTATGAAATCGTAGTCAATCGAATATTTCACAGATTCAGCGCAAGGATTTACATTCAAAATCTTGTTTATCTCACCTCATATATGGGGATGAGAAGCCTCCGGATAAGTAAACGAGTTGTTGCTTCCCGTGTGGGTACAATAATGACGATGTGGCTTGTAGGGCCATCTCCGATGACGGGTCGTAGCCCTGTAAGGGGGATGGGGTCGTCGCATATGCCGCTCGTCATGGGGCTATGATGTGTTCAGCCTTAGTGCCCGTGTTAATTGTCAAAGCGGCCGGTCATTCAGTCTCTCCGCATTACTAGGATAGGGGTTCTATTTTCTGATTTCATTAAAAATTACATCCCACCGGTGGGTATCTCAAATATGGGGCTGAGACACTGGCGTAGAAGTAAGCTGGTCTCGCTTCCCTTGTGGGTACAACAGTTCGAAGCCAGGTTTACATCAATTTCTCGCCTAAGAATCCCTCTTCCCCCTTTCATTACAGATACCCAACCGCATGATCTGGAGATGAAGGTAATAGGCTGGTCCACCCATCCTTCAGAACATCTCAAGTCGAACCAAATCTCTTTTGAAGACGGAGAAGCATATATAGCCCGAAAAGACATTATAAATATATTCACAGATGGCTCGAAAACCGAACACGGAGTTGGAGCTGCCTTCTGCGTCTTGACCAATGTCATCTGGGCCTACCAGTGGTCTGCTAAACTCAACGACAACAACACCGTATTTCAAGCTGAACTCACTGCACTTCACGAAGCAGTAATTTATGCATCTCATCTGCCAAACCACAATACCTCTAAAATACACGTAGACAATACAGCAAGTATCATGGCATCTTCCAATTGAAAGAGCACAAACGAAACAGCAAGAAAAATTTTCAAAATCCTCCTTCAAATCCAAGAATAAAAGTCTCTTGGGTTAAAGAGCACGCAGGCAATATAGGCAATGAGAGAGCAGACCAACTGGCAAAAGACGCAACACAACATGGGCAACCCTATTCACATACTAAGCTTCCTAAACCGCACATAAAAGGCCTCCTCCGGAAGAGGATGCTTGAGGAGTGGCAAACGTCATGGAAGAATGGCGATATAGGCAGAAAAGTCTTTAACATCATGCCCTCAGTTAGTCTCCGTCCTACTAACTGGATTAGAGAGGGTGTTATCTTCTTCTCTCAACATGGACCTTTCCCTGTCTACCTCGAAAGGTTTCACCTGTCTGACAGCGATTATTGCAGTTGTGGTGGAATTGACACGGCACTTCACTATGCCACGGAGTGTATTTATACAGTGTCTTGGCATATGAGGAAGCCAGCGCCAAACTTCGAACAAGAATGGCTGAAAAGGGTCGCCAATAACCTCGTCTCCAGGCAGAGAATTCGTGGGATTATCAAATTAATTAGCGAAAACAGAGATCTTTTCCGGCCTCCCTAGCCTTCAACTTCCCAGCGAGCTGAACTAAGTAGCTCAATTACCGGACATTCCCCCTTCAAATAAAAGAAAGGTATTTCAACATCTAATGAAAAGACTATTATGAACTAATAGTGTAAAAGTGAAAATGCCTGTGCCGTACATAGTGTATATATTTCCTTCTTTTTGTTTATTTTGTTTTTCTTTTTCTTAAATAAAATTCCCGTGTCTTGCCCATCAAACCGTTCAGTGACCGGTCTGGTCACGGGTACCGGAGTAAGGGACGGCGTTCTGTTCTGTGGGTAGAACAATGTTGGTTTTGCTTTTATGGGCCTATCACAGATGATGGGTCGTAACTCTTTCTCAGGGGTCGTAGCATGCCCGTTCTGCCCAGCTACAGAGTTGAAATTTGCTATTCGCGTTGGGCGGGTCATTCAGTTGCCCCGATGATCCGGTAAGGCGTGGTCTCCTTATAGTTAATCTTCATTAAAAATTGCGCATTTGGTGCATCAAAGCGAAGCAAAACATATAGAATGATAAATATATTTTGTTCTCAAAAATCTGAAGATCAAAACAAAATAGCGAAATCGTGAGGCGCTGATAGAAATATTCTAATTAAATTGGAATTACAATCATATTTATAATATATTTTTAATGAATGTTTAGGATTTTTTTCTTATGGTATTTATTCGTCGTGACTGAATTTCCTTATAGCATTTATTTTCGGTGCCTTATGCTTTTAAAATTTTGTTTCGACCTCCATATTTTTAATAAAAAATCGTTTTTACTTTTTCGCACAATAACAAAAGCGTGTTTTGAAAAAACTTTTTAGTTTTTTTCTTTCTATTAATTTCTCATTTTTAATTTTCTACCTTACATTGTTTTGAAATTTATTATAGAGAGACAGAAAACTTTATCATTAAAGCCGGGGAAAAAGAAGATTCATCAGCATATTTTTTCAGTGCAATAGAAAAAAAAGTTTTTATCGAATGCATTATGTGCATTATTTTCTGCTTCATTCTTCTGCATTTTGTACTCAGCATATTCAAAGCACGCATAGAGAATATAGTGTTATTTATCACCCTTTCTCAAATGCTTTCTGGAAACCGATAAATTTAAAACTTCTTCACCATTTATTTCCGAGATGAAAATTCTTATTGCTCAAAATAGAATTTAAATGCATCTACATTTCGCGGTAATAAAAGTTTCTCTTTGAAAAGAAAGGCACTGTACATGAAATATCATGTTTAACATTTCCGAACAATTTAAAAATTTATTTTAACTGAAAGAAATGGAACTAAAGGCGTGAACTGATTGTCTTGCTTATGAGAATGTTATCTACAGATTTCTTAATAAATTCAGGGTTGTTATAAATTATTCAGCTCATTTTCTAATAAAAACATGTGTTCTTGTTGAATAAATTTAAGAAGTGATGTTTGTTAAGATTAAAGTGAATGGCTAAAAGGAACTGTAGCGAAAAATATGTACGATTTATTTTTGCGTAACGTAATAATACTAAGAATAATGTGAATAACAATTTAAATTTTGCATTTTTTTAAAATTTCAAAATACTGAATAGAGGATCTGAAAAAAATGGATGTAACTAATAGTCAACAATTTCTAATAGTAATAACAGTGAAATTCAATATTGAAAATAATTTATTTGACATTATATTAAAGCTGAATAACGTGTAATTGAAAACTGGAACCACAAAGATTTAACACTCAGAAAAACGTATACGTTTTTTTCAATGTTATAAGCATTTTGCATTCAACATTTTTTTATTCTTTTTAATGCAATGTTTGACTTCTTTTTCGCTGTTTCTTTTCCATTTTTACCACACAATAAAATATTCTATGTGCTTGGAAGCAAATTCTTGATTTCAATATGATGGAACACAAAAGCGCATGTGTTTTCTATCCTCCACCTAACTCTTTTTAATTTCAAACTTCTCAATACTTTTATTTTTAATAAATCGTCTCCATATAAAGTGTTCCAATGCTTATACTTAATTTATTCACATGCGAATAAGTTCATAAAGAGAAGTTATCAGGGAAGATAATTAACAATCGTCCGCATACCTTTGAATTAATATCAACGAGGTCAGCTATCAGCAGGAAAGAATTCGAGCCAAATTGGCAACCGAGTGCTCCAAGAAAACGCGCCAAGTCAGAAAAGGCGCCAGATGGTGCGCATATAACGGAAAAGTACCATGAAAGTTCCTATAAGATAGAAGTGAGGTCAATTCACGTGACATCAGAGTCACATGAAAAGCAATATTGCTTATGTCATCTAATATCCAACTGCACGAGTTTTTACGTTGTAACGTCTCGTCCGCTTTCATCCATATGGAATCCATTTCCTCCACTTTGGATCCTTTGCTCCACTCTCCAAAAAATGAATTAACAGGTTTTTGACGTCTGTTGAGTTAGCAAAGATTTAACTCCATTTGGAAATTAACTAGAGAAATACATGTTGTAAATTGCATGCTATTTTTCAATGTTACAAATACTTCATATTAATCATTTTTTTATTCTTCGTATTGCATATTTACTCTATATAGTTTCTTCAGCAGTTCCTTGTTCACTTTTTTTGACAAAGAAATTTCCTTGGAAACGAATTCTTTATTTCAATACGATGGGACAAAGGAAAAATGCACGCTTTCTTCCTTCCGCATAATTCATTTTAATATCAAAGTTCTCAATACCTTTATTTTTAATAAATCCTCTCCATACAAAAGGGTTCCAATACTTACACTTAATTTATTTGCATGTGAATAAGTACATAAATATACACGCAGTTATCAGGGAAGTTAATTAACAATCGTCCGCACACTTTTGAATTAATATCAACGAGTGAGCTTCACTGTCTCTTCAATATCCGGAGAAGAAAGGAATCAATATACTTAATAATGTCTCAATAAAAATTTGATTGAAAAAGTTTTCTCGAAGGAGGATCGCTAATGCCGGTCTTGAAGCATAGACATGAAACAGAAACAAACGACTTTGTACAACGATAATGTAAATTAAACTTTTACATCCTTCCCCATTCTTTTATCGCAAGACTTCGTAAAAGTTCTTGATACTTGAAAGCTTTGTTTAACGCGTTATTACTTGGGATTAAACACTAATTGTATCGCATAATATAGAATTCAATGTTGTATTTTTTATTTCCTTCTGCATGAGAAGCCCAAGTTTCTTACTTTAATTAAAAAATACTTCGTCGCTTCTTGCAAAAAAGGACAAAAAGTAACGGTAAAAAATACAAGAAAAAATGGAAGAACTCGAGGAACTTTTTATGGTCTTTTTCCTTTCTATTTTTTTCCCTAGAGCTGAAACTTTTACCTTTGAGAAAAAAGGAAATTGTGTTTTTAAGTGACTCGAGTATTTCTTTTGGTTTATACGGCGTGTCTAGCGCCAGAGGAACGAAACCTTCGTATTTTAGCTTTCCAGATTGATTTTTTCTCATTGATCGTTTACAATCGAGTTCGCCCGCATCAAGCTCCAGCTTTTTGTTGAATTCTCTACCTCCGAAGGAATTTTGACCCTTTTTTCCCTTTCACACAGAAGCAAAATTTGGATTACTGTCCAAGCTCGTTACAGTCGCCGGGAACCTGCAGGGAAAAGAATGGAGTGCTTACAAAAATAAACTATTTAGATTGTTAGAGGACAGAGAAAGATTTCAATCCGGAATAAATATGATTTGTTTGTCACCTAGTATTTCTCAGCTGTATATAAATTCTTGTAATGGTACTGAAAAAGACGGAGTCTTAGCTTAAAAGCTAGCGATATCGCGATATATTATTGAGTTACTTTCATGAACGTTTACCATAAAGTTATATTTGGTCCATATGCTCTCCTTATTTATACTAAGTTATTAAAATCCGTGCATTTTGAAGTTAGGAAATGCTGAAAGATTTCAATTCAGAATAAATATGATTTGTTTTTCATCTTCTATTTCTCAGTTGTATATAAATTCTTGTAATGGTAGCTGAGAAAATAAAGTCACACTTAAAAAGATATTGATATTATGATGCATTATTTAGATATTTTCTTTCACATTTATCATAAAGTATAATTTCATCCATATGCTTTCCAGTTTTATAAAATGTTATTAAAATTGACCTTATTTTTTGTTGGAGAAGTAAAAAGATATCAGTCGTGAATTAATTATCGTTGGTTTTTGATTTTTATTTCTCAACTATATATCAAATTTTGTGATGGTACTCGAAAAGATAATAAAAAAATCTAACAATTTGACAGTAAATTATTCATTTGCATTTCTTCCATTTGCTATCTTTACCCAGGTATCAGCTCGAGCACGAAGATGAGAAGTTGACGAGAAAGTACCCGGCTGTTTGGTTCCGGGGTATATTAAGAAAAGTGATTTGTTAACTGTTCTTTTCCAGATGTTGGATCTTGCTTTCGTAGTGGAGGACTTCCTGCAGGAGATGTGAAGCAATGGAGACTGTTTAATAAGAAGCACAGAGAGAATCTTTCTGATGTGTTGAGGCCTGCCATTCATGTTTTGCCCGAATGACCGCATGTTGTATCGCAGTTTATCTTCGTTTTACCTACATTTTAATTTTTATACTGGGTTATTTAAATGAAACGAATTTGATGTTAGAAGAGGATGAAAAATTTAATTCTGGAAAAACAAGAACTTTTTGCATATATTTATTTTTTAACTATATTGAAACGCTGTTGTTCGTAATGCAAAATATAAATGTTCACTTAAATTTCTAGAGCAGATGTTCCTAGCCTGTGGTACTCGTACTCTTGGTGGTACGAGGTTGCTTAGTTACGAGTTTGCGAAAGTGAACTTTTTAATGGCGGAAAACAGAAAATATAAGGGATATAAATTTAAAAAAAGTTAAAGAATTTTGTTTCCCTAAGTTTGTGTGAAAGTGAAAGTCGTGCAAGTCCGCAAGTCTATTCATGAAATAAAAAAAAGTAAGAAGTAGATTAAAACCTGAAAATTGATTGTAATTTGTTGGCCACTACCGATCATATTACGCAATTACGTAGGCGTTATTGTCCTTTCTACCTTCGTTTGTTTAGGGTTTCCCAGAAAAATCATGAATCCTCTCAAAGCTTCTTGTTTCGACGTCTTTATTTAAAACGAAATTACAAGCAGGTACGAATAATTGCTTATAACGATGAGTAATTGTTAGCGGTATAGCATCAATAGTTATAAAAATGGAATAAAATGTAAAATCAAAAATAAATCACACGAACGTTATTAACCCTGGAACGGTAACGTTACTTCGCAGACTTCACATTTTGAATGGGAAAAGGAGTCAATTTGACTCAACGTTACCGTTCCAGGGTTAAGCCAATACGAGTCCTTTGAATCTTAATCTAATTTAATCCCTTAACGTTTTTCATAATAAAAAATTATTTGTGCAGAGGGATGTGTGGTGGGATTTAACCCTTCTGCACACGCACCCATTTTTGGAACATTAGCACACGCGCGGGGTCATTTTGACTCCAAATTGTTAGACACTTACTCCTTATTTTATTGGCTATTTGTGCAAAAATAAAATGTGGTCAAAATATAAGAAAATTGTTTCATACAAATAACTTATATTTAAGACACAAATGCGATTTTAAATAAGAAAAAGGAAGGTTGAACTTATCTCCGTTACTCCATACCTTTCCTGTATTCTTCTCTTCTCTGCTACGCACGTTCGTACGCTGTCATAGCCATAACGTTAAATAAATCCGAAACGCTGGCACAAGCACGGGCCAATTTGACCCCAACCCCCCCCCCCCCAAAAAAGACTAAAAAAACTAATCAAGGTGTTCGGAAGTAAGAAGAGGTTGGAAAGCGATGTTCTAGAGGTACCAAGATGTACAATTTGATTGTTTCTGTATTCAATAATACATCTGAAATAGTGCTGATTTTTCTAATTAATCGCTTATATCAGGCTCCATCTTTGTTGAATTCTCTCTCTTTAAAGGGATCATTAATCTTTTTCCTTTTTCACTCAGAAGCAAAATTTGGATTACTGTCTAAGTTCTTTACTGTCACCAAGAACTTACTACGAAAAATTGAGCGCTCGGAAAAATAAACTGGATTGCTAGAGGATAGAGAAGGATTTCAATTCGGAACAAATATGATTTGTTTGTCACCTTTTATTTCTCATTTGTATAAAAATTCTTGCAATGGTTTCGGAAAAGATGGAGTCTTTCCTTAAAAGCTAGGATTATCACGATATATTTTTGTATTGCCTGAGTACATATTTTGCATAAAGATCCATTTTGCCATCATTCTCGCCTCTTTTTTACTGTGAAATTAAGCCAATTTATCAGAAAGATTTCAATCAGAAATAAAAGCATCGTTACTTGACATCTTTTATTTTTCAGTTGTGGATGATATCATAACGTGGAAGCTGAAAGGATAATATCGCCCTTAAAACTAGAGGTATAAAAATAGTTATTTGTTTATACTCAATCCATTTTTCGTAAAACTTTATTTTCCCTATATTCTACAGTTTTTTTATTGCGATGATACAAGTAAAGCAATTTTTAGAAATAAAACGTTTAATTTTTTTTACAAAAATTAAGTTAGTTGGAAAGTTTTCTTTCTTTTTCATTTTTAAAATACAAAAGAATATGAGATTGGGAGCATAAATGAAATTAAAGCCCTGAATACGTCTCTTAAGTAGCGACACTCTTTTCCCCATCGACTTCGTGCCGCTTTCGATTTTGATTGGAAGTTGCCAGTCACATGGGTAAACAGCCGCCATCTTGGGTCTTCGCTTGAATGTGTGTATCACGCTTTTAACATTATACTTGGCATACTTAAAGCAATTGAAGTCATTATTTTTAAGCTCTTATATGGAGAATTTTAAACAGTTTCCTCAGTGCTATAATTTGATGGTTAAACTTGTTAGTATTTTTGTCACTCACAGAATGCACTTTTTAATTAAAAAGAAAAATCGAGCTTTAGAGCTAAGGAAGGTAAAAAAAAAATGTTCTAGCAAGAGCACTGGCATGAGAATTGCCGCTTCAGAGATAAAATAAATGATTTTATATAAAGCCATAAATTCAAGACCTACTATTTAAAAATTAAATGTGAGTATATATAATTGAGTATTCTACTAAATACATAATTCTGCACTGTGGTTTAAGGAGTAAAATCTCTAAATAACAGTAAGCATCCTTTATTTAAATTATGATATAGATAATTGAAAAGTAAGTATTAAAACAAGCAGAAAATCCTATTGTAAGTAATTATTTTCTACTGATTTATGAATTATTCATATATATATATATATATATATATATATATATCTGTAATTATATATATTTTTAATTATATGTAAAAAGAATTTGCATGTATTAATTAATTTGGATCTCTAACTTGAACAGTTTAAGGCATCCTACTGTGTTCGGAGACATTTTTTTGAAAAATAATTTATATATATTTTTTAATGTTATTTTTCAACTGCATATGTTTTAAAACTATGAAAATATTGTAAAATTAAGCTTTCAAAATAATATTTAAAAAAAAAAACTGAGAAATTTGAAGAAAAATGACTAAAATATTTACCTTATGCTAACAGCCATAGACAAAATCATATTCTAAATATACATAAATCCTTGTAGGAGTATATTTTTATGACAGTTATCTGTGTTATGCTCTAAAGTATTTCTTGTAATTCAAAATAGTTTTGAGATATAGCTGAACATGGTTACTAAACTGGTAATTTTTATTAAAAAAATGCTTTTCGTTTATATTTAAACACTTAAAAATATTACTTGATTTTAGAATTGACCTTATATTTTAGAGGAAAACATCAAACATACTACAGAAAAAAATCTCAGAAAATTTCATATCAATATTTGAATAATGTTTTGAGAAATCATTGTTACGGTCGACAGTTTTCCTCAAAAATATCATTTCTCAGAAAACATATTTAAAATTTTTATGCAACTTAAAATAATGCTTACAGTTCGGTAATGAAACAGCTGTAACTCCATTTGTAATTCACGTAGAGTAAAAAGTGAGACAGTTTTAGAAAGCTTATTAAATAGGCTACAAAATTAAGTCATAAAAAATTTTTTGATAATTTAATCAAAAACGACGATTTTAAACTAGTCGGATACCTTAAGTTAACATATATGTTTGTATTAAATACTATACTTAAACAAATTTAAATTAATAAAAAATCTAATTTAAATAAAAAAAATCCGATTTTTTAATTTTTAAAAAAAAATCATGATTTTTATCAACCCTGGTTTGGAGTAATTTATAACTTAAAAAGTCTTAGCAAAAAAAAAATGAATAAAATTATTCTTCAAAATGATCGCGAATTATTTCAAAACACGCATTTAGTATAGTATGTGTTTTAATATGAAAATAAATTATTATTTAAGGTAAAATGATTTTTTTATATGTATATCATTAGGTATTTAAGATATATTTGGGAATCTGTAAACATTTGTTAATAAAAATCCACATTCAACGAACGAAACTCCGTATTTCTCAATAGCAGACTTAGGGAGAGAGTGGCTGTTACACCCAAAATGGCGGACGATTGAACGTGTCGCTACTTAAGAGACGTATTCAGGGCTTTAAATGAAATGACCACAGTTTTTAATTCTAGAAGATTTTAAAGATATTAACTAATTTTGTAAGCCTTTTTATTTAAAAAAACAAGCCCACAGAAAATATCTGTGGAAATTAAATTTAAATAAATTTTTAAATGACCAATGATAGTTTGTAATATACACAATAAAGATGCTGTTAAGAAGCTCGCCGTGGAACTTCCAAACTTCACTTTATCAGTGGACGCTGTTCTTGAATTCTTGATTGTTGTTCTCAGTTTCTTTTGACCGAATTCGATGTTAGAATCCGTACTCTAATTCGCTATTGGAAATTGAAGGGGAAATTAGACAATTCATCGCATTTCTAAGAAAACGGACAAAGAAGCTACCCGTTTTTTAATAAGACAGGGAGATGTTTTCTTAGTCAAGATCCCAACTGAAAGCTTTAATTTCGCTCGTTTCCATCCATAAAGGGCGCAATCTATCAAATAAAAAATGTTGTGGAATGCTAATTCAGCAACAATTTTGTTGTTGCATTTTACAGAACTCGTTTGTTGTAAAAACAATTAAATTTTATTTCAAATAATTATAATTTTTTTTCTCCCTATTTTCTCTCATAGATATTTTAAAAAATTCAAAAAGAACCGTCCCAGACCACGTCCACTCACATTCGTTCCGAATTTATCAGGAGCGATTTAGACTTAGGAAGGGTGATGTGGTATGACCTAGTATTAGTAGCAGTCCATATCTAGCAAAGGTATTATACCAAAAGGACATGTTACCAGAGTGTTACTTCATCTATTATATCATTGAACGTTTTTTGCCTCTTATATAGTAGTAGAGCCTCAGCATTTAAAAATCCCCAATTCAATGTGGAAAATCCGTGTTTTAACCAATGATTACGGGGAATGCTAAACCTTAAATATCTTCTTGAAACGGAAAATTGAGAAGAAACAGGTAAGTTCTTTGCTGCTTTTCATGTTATTCGGCGATAAGATTTTTCTCCCTTTAGGCCATCTATATGATAACCTATTCTTGTCTTGTATGATTAATGATTAATTTCATCTACAGGCAATGTGATGATGCAATGGGACAAAGAATTTTTAAAAAATATGTAAAGGTTTATTAGAGACCTCCACAGATTAGCTACGAGAGGGGGAAAAACCTTACACACAGAAAAAATATCTGCTATTTGTTTCTTTATCTGTTCCTTCCAATAGGGAAAGATTGAAGGTGTTTCAGAACTTGGTAAAATGCTCTCACAAATTTATTAAATAAAAATCTTAATCTGGGAAAGTTAAATAATTAAAAAAAAGTTAATCGGGAAGATATAAATTTCGCATCTCTTCTTTTGTAGTAAATGGCAACACAGAAATTTTAAGTAACATATATATGTATACTAAGTTGTTCATTATACAGTTTCAATTAGAAGATAATTTCTCACAAGCATTGAATTATTCCTCTATATTGCTACATTTCAATTGGGGAATTTTACATTTGCGTTTTTTTCTAAACCTCTTTTTAGATGCAACTTTTGCAAATATGTCGAAATACTTTTGAAACGAAGTGAACTGTTATTTATATGCAATTCTATAATAGTATAATCCAATTCAACCATATAATAGTAAAAAATAAAGACACGAGTTCCAACATTGTAGATCTTGGAATACGCAGCTGGAGCGTTAAAGAGTTTTGTTGTGTTGAATTTCTAGTGTATCGATCGCGATTGCATTTCAAGAATTTGTTGAAATTTGGAAAAGCCTGACAACCATTATATTGTCAATATGTCTGCAATCCAATATTTATCCATTTATTTGTAATTATATTAAGAAATTCAGTAACATTGTTTATTATAACCATTATGTGCGCTCTGAATAGTAGAATACAGTAAATATTTCTTTTAATATTGTAATGTTTTGCTCTATATTGAGAATAATTCACGGTTTCAAATGTGTTTCTTTAAACCTAAGTCAAAAAGGAAATTTTCTTTAAATGCGAACAGAATTCAGTTAAATGGAATGATCTGATACTTTTTAGCCATTTTTATTGCAGCCTGCAATATGTTACGTATTCGACAAAAAATTCCGCCTATTCTGAAAACCTGGATCTTAAATGTCTTGTTCTGTTTGAATCGTTATACATTTTGAGCAGTTCCAGGAGTCAAGAAATATGTATTCTTGCTCACATATGTGAGAAATCACTCGTAAAGAAAATACATTCACAAAAGACATCAAAAGAAAGAAGAAAACTTTTGAGCATCAATCCGAAGTTGGAGTGATACTAGTGTTATAAATTATAAAGGCGTCTGTAGCCAATAAATATTGAGGAGGCCTGTTTCTCATCTGACAGTATATGGAAAAGAGAACATTATTTTTTTCTTATCATTTTCTTCCAGTTTTTCATATGTATATTTGAATATATATGTGCGCGTTTGAAGTCCGCCATCTTTTACGGATCTGAATTTTCGAATTCTCAAAGAATGCATATTTAGATTAAATGCAAAGTCTTTGACTTTAGAAATAAATTATGTAAAGCTAATGACTGAATTTACAAAATTAACTAAAGGATAATTAATCACGATTTTCATCAAATGGGGTCTTGCTATGTTTATTGAGAAGTAACGTTGACGTTTATTAACCCTTTCTAAGGACGTGGGAATTATAGTTCCCACCAAATTAATCAGTTTTTAAACTGAAATTTAATTGTAGTGTAAGTTCTCATCAACTTTTCAATGAAACAAAATCCTAAACGTTTCATTTCCTTATCCCAAACCATAACAATATGTCTTGAATTATTAAATAATTATTAAATAATCAAACTAATTAAAAAATAAAACTGATTTCTTTCTCATAAGCTAAATGAATTTCTTTTTCCTAAATCAATTTCAGTCCCAAAAATATTTTATTATACCTTTACTAAAAAATGCCCCTTTAAAGTGTTAATGAGAATCGAGTATGCATTTTAGAAGTCTTTTCCTTGAGGAATTGTGGGGCCCAGGTGGCCTGGCAATAAGGTCTCGGCTGCGGGACCCGAGGACTCCAAGCCCGAAACCCGATTCCACTGAAGATTTGCCGTGTATGGGGTCCGTTGCATGGTAAATAAAACGTAGTAACGAAACGTTCTCCCACTGGTGTGGTGCGGAAGTTTGAAGATGGGGTACCCGCTCAGGTGTCGTCCTCATCATCTGACCGAAGCTCAAAATGACGAGGTAAGACCCAAAATAGACCTCGTGTTGCTTCAAAACGGGGAGTTAAAATAACTAAACTAGAAACGAAACTAACTTTGACATATTGTATGTAAAATTCGATGCAGAGCTCAAATTTTCATGCCAAATCATGTTCTAAATTTCATTTTTCGAGCATGTTGCGTTTTTGAGTTATCGTTTCCACATGCACCCGGACTGACAGAAAAATTCCAAATTTCAATAGAAATCTACCAATTTGATGTAAAGACTACATATCCAAATACGTTTGTCTAGGGGTTTCCATTTTTATGCTATGCTGTTCGCAGACAGTTGGACAGACATAACGTCTCCCAATACCACCGCAGACAGACACAGAGACATAGTTACAAAAATGTTTTTTTATTAACTCAGAGATTTCTAAAATGTGGAGACGCATAACAATACTTTTTTTGCGGATAACAATACTTTCTCTTTCTATGTGTATAAAAAATTCTATGCAATTTCCATTTATATGTCTTTCTATTGTATATAAGAAAATAAAAAGTGAAAGGGTTTCATATTTATTGGATTGTGTCATGATTGTGCAAATCTTTATGATAAATATTTTTGAGAAAAGCCGATACAATTGATAAGTACACACTAATGTTTTATTAAATTCTTACATGCGAAACAAAATTTTGCTATTAGCATTTTCCCGAGTTATCCCTTTTGGTTTAAAACTACTTCATTAAAAAAAAAGCGAGAATGTTTTTCCTCGATCATCTCTCATACTTCCATGTATGTATGTCTCTTATAATATGTAGTAAAAAATAAATGAATTGTTATTTACAGAAAACACATGATCAATGATATCAAAATACTAGGAGCTTAAAGGAAAACTGATTAATTTTTAAATCAATGATTAATTATTATTTACCTGGTAGATTTTCTATACCTATAATATGACTTTACTTACCTTTTGTCGTTTCTTCACTCAGTATGTAAATACCCCTTTAGAATGTCAAAACAGCATAAACGCAATTTTGAAAAAAAAATGACTCGTGTGGTTTCTATGATCAACAATTCAAATATGCCCGTGTGTTACTATATATTCAATGAAACAGTTTTATTGCCGAGATATTTTCACTTTCGAAAATAATTAAAAAATATTTTTTATTACAGCCACTATAATATGAACATAAATCAGGGATGTGCACACTTTTTTAGGAACGAGAACAAAGAAGGAAAATGGCGATGGTAGTAATCTAACTTGTTATAAAATTCAATATGGACTCAAAAAATATTATTGCAGTCACATATAATTATATTAATATAATTATATGTGACTGAATTTCTAAAAGTTTCTTATAATCTGGTTTGTACCGGGATTTACTGATTACAGGATTATACCGTTATTTTAAATTATTGTACTATTATTTTAAAATCTGCAGGAAACCGGATACAATCTCTAAACTGGCTATCTGATCTACGGACCCTTGATCAGATAAATAATATCACTTAATAGATATAAAGATAACTCATATAAATAAATCCATTTAATATTTTTACCGGACGGAAAGGCAATACTTACGTGAATAACCTTAAATTTAACCTTAAAAGAGTTACCTCCCACCCTGCCTTAGCATCTAGGGGCATTGAATGAATGACCGTCGTTTCAATCCTAGAAGCCGGAGTCCTAGTAGCTATCACCGGACCCGAACCATCCCGTAGGAGGTACGTACTACCACTGGAGGGGAGGAACTCCACCCTCAACATTTTTGTACCCGCAGGGAAGCGAGGACCCGCTTATTTATTCAGCGGCTTCTCATCCGCGTATTCTTGGTGCCCCCCGGGGGAGTCTTTACATGAATAATCAGAAGAACTGAAATCTGAATTACGGCCGCTGGAGTACTGAGGCCGGAGTTCTAGTAGCCAATCACCTGGTCACGGCCCGATCCCTCCCGTAGGAGTTAAGTACTATCACTGGTGGAGGGACCCAAAGCCCCACCATCTCTGTACCTGCTTACTTATCCGGCGACTTCTCATATCCACATATTTGAGGTGTCGTCAAATGGGAGGCCTCACGTGAATAAAGCCAATAACTAAGAATATATAATTTTTTCATTGTAAAATGAATATTAAAGCACAGGTACGTAAATAAAATTTCTGGAAAAGTATGCAATAGTTTGAAGTGGTCTGGATGGAAACTTATTACAAAAATAGTAAATATGGCTCATTTTTGTGTAGTTTCCAGCATGGTGAATAAATGCGAGTATGTGTTTAGGAAAAAAAAAGTTCAAAAGATATGTCGTCCAAAATTTGATACATATCGACAATTGAATCGTTAATTGCTGTAACCATGTGAGTTAATTTTTTTCAAAATTATGTTCATGCATGTTTCACATAATAAAGGGACACATAATAAGCGAAGAAAGGACAAGAGTAAATTAAAGTCACATTATATGTATATAAAATTTATCAGGTAAAGAAATTTTAATTACTGATTTTAAAAAATTAATCAGTTTTTTAAAGCTCTGAACATTTTGATATTATTGACTCATGTGGTTTTTGGAATCAAAGATTCAGTTATGATAAGGACCACATGATAAATTTCATACATCGAGCTCGTTGTACCTGAGAGCTATCGCATTCCCATACATACGGACAGACAGAAACACAAACACTGACATAATCCCCCAAACGGGGTTTTAGGAATCATGACTTTCTAAAACGTTGAACTTCTTCAAAGCCTTGATGTTGAACTTTTAGACATTTTGAATAGTTTTGCATTCTTCATACGAAAGCAAAAATTTTATTCCTTTTAAAGTGGTTTTGTTCTTCTTTTCATATCTTCAAGAAATATTCCAGCTATATACGTGATATAAAGCTATGATAATGGAATAATGTAAGATAAAATACCATGACATTTCACAGATAATACGTTATAGCTTCTCGGAAATTCGTGATATATTATAATGATGTGGTATATAATGCAATTTCCCCGATTATATCTCACCATGTTTCAGGCACAACTGTTTAGAGGATGTGTGGATATATAGGACAATTTTGATCCCGCATGGCATATTTATTTCAGTTTCTTTATATTGCGAATGTATTCGATATTTTTATCTTCAGTCAGCCTAATATTATCATATTCTTCTATGATGATTCTCTTCTTGGGAATGTAGAAAAAATCGGATGATTTATCAATTGAAGGTTAAAATTTACATTCAGATTTGTCTTCTTATTGCAAATTTTCATTTCGTTTCGCGTCAGACGATAATTTTTTGTTTAGTTGGATCTTATAAACAATAAAAGAAAGCCCCTAGACGGGAATCATTTCTTTACCATCTTGTTGAATCGTTAGGAAGAAATTTATTACAAGCAATTCGATTAAATTTATAATGAGATGAAAATCGATTAATGTTAGTCAAAGAATCATATTTTATATTATTTAGGAATTGTGTTGTTTATTACAGCATACATTTTCACAGCCTGAGAAATTGAATAAAATAGAGAATAATGGTATAATAATTTTTGGAGTATACTTTACTACATTGTACGCTATTTTTCATTGAAATTGCAATTTTGATTCCAAAATTAGAAATTTTTTCCTATTTATTTAATAATCATTTGCCATTTACAAACAAAATAGTTAATCAAATGTAATAGCTATAGAAATCCCCGAACTTGTATTAATGTAAGTACATCTCTTATTCTAAAACAACCAGTATGAATTGTATAACTTTTAATCACTTATTCAAATGCTTACATCCTATAGTGCGCAAGTACCAGACAAAATTAGCCGATAATATTTTCTCCTTATATAATGTAACTAGTTAAGAAATTAAATGAGATGTATAGGAAGCACTATTCTTCAAACAAAAATCATAATTTTTTTAATTACAAACTAAGTTGGCAAGTCAATGCAGGAAGAAATGTAAAGATTTGCGGACGTGAAGAGTAGGATAAATTCATGCATTTTGAAATAAATAAGTAATTAAAAGGCGCTTAACTTTTTGAAGATGATTTGCATAAGATTTGATTTAAAAATCTTTAAGAAAGCAATTGATTTTTTTGAGCGTTTTGTATTCAAAAATGTTTCTGAAATAAAGAAATGCTATCTGAAAAAACAAAATATTTCCCCAAGTATTATTTATGCAAGGAGTTTTGCTTATTATTGAAGTATTTAATTTTTTCCAAGACAAAGTAAATTTTAAAAAATAATCAGTTCCAGGAAGATCGGCGCTTTTTTTGATAGTAACCAATTAAAATATCATTATTTTTAATGGTAAGGGCACATTTAAGGACTTCTTTTAAATTAAGTTTTATAATGTTTACTGACACTGTTTGCTAGCAAGCAGATAACATTCCTGTCATAAATAAAATTCCACATTTACTTAATTATATTTTAATTACAATTAATTACATTTCTAAGACCACGTAAATTGTCCCCTGTATCTAAAGTCAAATTTTATTCCCACTTTCTATCAATATAAAGTTCCAAAATCATTCGTAAGAATAGCAAAATACTTATGCATGATATTAAGGGGGGAAAATAACCACTTGCAATTTTGAACGAATAAAAGAAGAACAATTGCTTAGTTTCTTATAGTTGTTTCGTTGATTATTTCAATATACAGGATGTTCAGAAAGGTAGCTTACAAGCTTTAAGGGCAGGTCAGGCATACTGAAACAAGTCATTTTCGTAATAGAACAATAGAACATGGGGAGGGATAGGGTTCGCTACAGGGGACTCTTTGTAAGAAATTTGAATAAAAGAAAAGGATACACCAGATGAAATGTATAACACAGATTGAATGGAATACAAATTTACAATAGTACAATAACTCAGAAGTATGAATAACAACACGCAAAGCTTGTATTGCCTCAGACGGCAAGTCCTTTGAATACATACTTTAAGTATTCCAACGGTTTGTTGTTAATACTGAAAGGTACTTGTTGTTATCGTTTCTATCAAGCCATATACGACTTGCAATGTTATTACTCGGGCAACTGGGTTAGCGATGGCGGTTATTGTGAAAATAACCGGTTTTCGGTTATTCAGTTTTTTTCACCTCCAGTTTAACCTGGCGGTTACAACCGCCCAAAATAACAGATTTTTTTAAATAACCGGTTTTCGGTTTATTTAATAAAAAAAAACAAACGCCGTTTGTAGACAAAAATTTTTCATTAATACTATTTTTTCAGGAAATCAATCCACTGACCAATATTTATCTGTCCATAAAGCCTGTTTTAGTATTCGGCCAACCAACAGAAAGCCTCGAGGAAGCGGTTGCCGTTGATTGGTCTAAGATGATGAAATTCAAAGCTTTATAACTTGGTAAATTTTAGTCTAATCGAACCTAAAATCGAGCCTATTTTCCGATCCGGTTTTCTTTCCCGATTATTGGATTTAAAAAAATAATCGGTTATAACCGGAACAAAAAATAACCGGAAAACATGTTAACCGAAACAAAAAAATACCGTTTTTCGATTTAAACCGGTAGGTTTATCCCATCCCTAAACTGGGTTTTATTGTAAATATGTATTCCATTCAATCTATGCTGTAGATTTCCTCTGGTTTATTCTTTTCTTTTACTTTATTCACTGACAAAAGCCACCTGTACATCTTTGCATTTCCGTCTCCATGTTCTATTACAAAAATGACCACTCGCAATTGCTTCTGTATGCCTGACCTACTCATAAAGTTTGAAAACGATCTTTCTGAATACTCTTTATTAAAAAAACGATCGAAGAAGACCATATCAATTTTTTTGCGTCAGCATAAAAATGGTATAATATTGTATTTGAGATTATTTAAAAAATGTATCACAATTTTATGCTTCTTTTAAAAGGTGCATGAATAAAAAAAACAAAAGATGAGCTATTATAATTATCTGTAACAAAATACATGAAAGAGAAAAGTAAATTAAATTTTACTTCTTTATCTAACCTGCGGGTTGGCAGCAGTTATCCGAAATTTCATATAATGAGCTTTGAAACAGAAAGCGTTCGGAATAATACAGGTTGAAGAAAAGTTAACCTAATTGCAATGTTCACTACAATTGAGAATTCACTACGTATAATTTTCTGTAGAGATTAGGCTGAAATTATTAGACTTAATATTAACCCACCACCGCCATTGTCTTCTTTATAGAAAGCAAATTTAATGAATTTGCGGTGGATAATGTCTTAAATCAGAATAGTTTCCCTTTTTCGAAGATACACGTGAATTGTTTTTGGCTGAAGTTTAACCGTATCAGATAGCTGAAGTAAAGAAATCAAGAAAATACTTTCTAAACTTTCTTACCACACCAATTCAAGGACAGTTGACCCACGACGACATATGTCATATGCAAGAGACCCACATACCCAATGAATCTTTGGAGAAATCGAGTTTTGAACTGGCACAACTCCGACTCGGAAGTTCTACAGCCAGACAACCACGACCCTCGCGGCATGAATTAAAGAAGATTAAGGTTAGAAAATATTTAGTATAATAAGCCATTATATTCTAAAACACAGTTTTGATATTTTTTAATTAGAATTAATTATAATTAATCAATTAATTTTCAATTAAAATTGATTAATTAGTTTTCAATTGGAACTAATTGATTAATTAGTTTTCAATTGGAACTAGTTGATTAATTAGTTTTCAATTAGAACTAATTGATTAATTAGTTTTCAATTAGAACTAATTGATTAATTAGTTTTCAATTAGAACTAATTGATTGATTAACTTTCAATTAGAACTTATTGATTAATTAGTTTTCAATTAGAAGTAATTGATTAATTTCTAATTAGAATGAATTAATATATAATTATAATGATAACCTAATTTTTAATTACAATGAATTGGCTTATTTTTAATTAGAATGAATTTTATTTTAATTAGAATGAATTTTATTTTTAATTAGAATGAATTTTATTTTTAATTAAAATGATCTTATTGAGTTTTCAGTTTTTATAACTATTAGTTTAACATTTTGGAACAACAATCAAAGGTCCCCCAAAAAGGGCAATGGTAAATAATGTTTTAATATATGTCCTTTTAGGCGTTCAAAATGATAAATGTTTAACTCAAGGTATAAATAAATAAGAATTCAAAATAGCATCGGTTAATTCAAAGCTCATTGGGATTAGAAGAGTTCACTATAATCGGTAATTCGCAACATTCAACGAT
Organism: Araneus ventricosus; assembly: GCA_013235015.1. Classification (NCBI taxonomy): domain Eukaryota; kingdom Metazoa; phylum Arthropoda; class Arachnida; order Araneae; family Araneidae; genus Araneus; species Araneus ventricosus. The sequence goes on from BGPR01000279.1 coordinate 242,675, forward strand.
TTTAATAGGCGTTCGATTGCATTTAATAGGCTTTCAATCAGCTTTAAGTTAACGCTATTTTTTATATATACAAAGTTCAAACCACCTAGCTTTAATCATTTCTAATGTTAATATCCATTAGAGACAATGGGAAACTTCATTGCCCAACTTGGGTGAATAATTCATTAAAACAGCATATTTTAAACCAAATGAAATTACTCGCATTTAGCGCTGCGCTAAAAGACAACCCCGAATAACGAGAAACAGAGTGGAATTTTAAAATCATTAAACTAACCCTTACGCATTTAATCACCAACTGATAAATTAGTCAGTCGTTCCGCATTCAGATCAGTTTGTCCTAATCCTTCGTTCCATCCATTTTACCTGAATCAGACCACCGCTTGATTTCCTAACCAGATGCCATTTCCAAAGTAACGCGCTTTTGGAAACCTTAACAAATGTCACCCCTATAAGCAGGATTCTCTTCACTTTTCTTAGAACAAAGAGGACTGATCAACGCTAATGATTAGTTAAGGGGCGTCGTTGTATTTTAATTATCTTCAGAAATGGGCAGTTAAATTTCACCTGGAAACTCACGTTACACTTTACATCGTGATTGGGCGCTACCTCTCTAGCACAATCAAATTAATTACACGCAGGCCCCGAGTCTAATGAAGGGGGATGCAAGGAAGGCCCCACCTTTTCATCTCATTGCATTTTCAAACATAAATCGGCTTTTCCAGTGATGAACTATGCATCGTTTATCAGAGAGGATGTCCTCCAGAAAAAGAAAAAAAATGTTGTTTAGAGGAGGATTTTTCTAAATTGATGAGGTAACATCTTGTATACATGATGTTGCGTAAAAAGGGAATGTGACGTTTCCCAGGTTATTGGACTCATCTATAAAAAGAAAATTAGAAAAGCAGTTTTCGGATAGAAATCCGCTATGCTCGGGATACGTTTACATGGCATTTGCTGATGTTATGTTGTGAGTGACTAATGATGGTATCTAAAATTATTAACCTTAGTGGTGTTTTTTAATTATGAGAGTGCCCAGTTGGATAGCTGTAATTTGTGCCGAGCGTTTAATTTTGCTAGGTTGCTAGAGTATTGGTAATGTGAGTGAGATATTGCAAGTTGGGCCTTGTTCGGTGGTTAAAATTAGCTTCCTGCTTTTAGATGTATTGAATTGAAGTAGCAAGGTTAAGTAATTTCATATCGTGACGATTTCCATTTGATTAGATTTGTGAACACTCTTTGAGTTACACGACGGCGATTTTGGGAAGGACCTCAGGATTTTAAGCCTCGGCAGATGACGAGCGTCTTTCAACTGGTATCCCATTCTCGAAACTTCTCTACCATAAAACATGACAACCGCTTGTATACACGATGTTGCGGAAAAAGGGAATGGGACGTTTCCCATGTTAATGAATTCATCAAAAAAAAAAAAAAAAAAAGAAAATCAGAAAAAAAGAAAATCCACTATTTTCGGGACACGGCTACATGGACTTTGCTGAGTACTTGTCATTTGCTCGGTAGTTAAAATTGGCTTTCAGCGTTCAGATGTATTGAAAGAAAATGACAACTTTAAATAATTTCATATCGTGACGATTTTGATTTTATTAGGTTTGTGCACACTTTTTGAGTTACTTGAAGGTTCTGTTGAGACAGACCTCAGAATGTCATCGTTGGTCAGATGAAGAAGGCCTCTCAGCTGGTATCCAATTCTCGGAACTTTCACACCATACGAACATGAGGTCGTTCAACTCATGACGACTGGTTTAAAATGCCTTTGGTTCTATAGACCGTGAATATTTAGAGGAATCGAATCTCGAACATGTAGTCCTTCAATGCTGAAAGCAAAACTCCGCAACAGTGGCTGCGAGTATCTATTAGAAAAGAAATATTGCTGAACTACAACTTGTCCTTTTCCTATATCTAATTTTATTTGTTATACTGAAGTTTTTAATTGATTTTAGCACATTAATAGGCGTTTACATGGTACAGTTCTTACATGATATATCAGTAAATGTAGTAAATTCCTGATTCTGCATTATAATTGGGTTAATAAAATATTAACTCACTGATAATGTTCGTATTAGCATTAATGAGTATGTAGTTTACAGATATTTTTGAGTACAATTAAAGATATTGACTGGACTATATTTATAATATATATGTGCTATTATAATATTCATATTATTAATTGCATTGTATTGATAATTGAAAAATAAATTTCTTTTTCAGATTATTTATTGTGAAAAAACACAGTTTTTTAGTGTTCTGTGGGGTTTGACAACTACTGATGAGCAGCTTCAACGATATGTTGCGCGCAAAAGACACTCCAATCAAAGGGCGCATGTGCCCTAAAAATGTGGAATATTAGCATCTTTCATCACCTGTATAAATGAGAACTAAAACTTACGTACGATTTCAAATAAATTGCATCACCTATTATACCTTACGAAAGAATCTAGTCGTATCTTATTCTTGTCTTGTATAATAGATCGGTTGTTCAACAACTACAATAACAGTTTTGTCTCTTTCCTCAAGTAAATTTGTGAAATATGTTATTCCCATTCTTTTTCCAGCTCAGCTCAATCTAATGTGTTTGAGTTTTTAAAAAGTTAAACGTTTTTACACCGTACATTTTGGTCTGAATTCCTGTATTCCACTACGGATGCGTAAATTATTAACTCAATTTCAGAGAAGCTAGTATGCTGCAATAGCTTGCTGGCAAATTTGACTTTATGATGAAAGGTCGATTCACAGTTTCACGTAGACAGCCGTGTATATACAGGATCACAGCACATTAAATCCATAAGAGGCTGTGAAGTTCTCATGATGGCATTGTGTGGAATACCGAGAAGTTGAATACCGGAAGATGTCGAATTTATGACAACCATCCCTGATAACTTGCATGCAGTTTGAAACAGCGGTGTTATTATAACAATTGAAACACCAAAAATATAGGTAAAGTGTGATTAATTTCAGATTAGATCGAGAATCAATTTTTTAATAGAAGACTGCGAGAACAATTCTGTTTTAACCCAAAAATGCTCGATTTTAAAAAAATTGATTTAAACAGTTTTTTGATTTTCATGTTTTATATAAAACATGGGAAAATACTTTAAAAAATCTTATTTTGTTTTAAGTATGGTTTACGGATAAAAAACAGTTTCTTACGAATCGGCAACATTGGACTTTAAATTGAGAAAAAAAGTTCCTTGATAAAATTCTATAACAATAAATACAGATGAATTTTAAGAACTAATGAGAAGGATAAGGAATTTCTTTCAACATTGTGGAATAAAATATATTATTCTCAAGCGTACAAAAAAGCTGAAAAGATGTAGCCGCAAGTGAAAAATGTCAATTTATTTTTATTTTCTCATCAGCACTCAGGCTGCCATCTATATTTTGTAAATTGATTTAATAACATTTTCGGTATGTATCCTATTGACAACAACAGTCATTAGAGCTTCAGTCTTATTCTCAATATTTTAGAAGTCAAAATTGAGTAAGTTACTTATATTCAACACAGGGTCTTTAAGGGTTAATTATCTTTTTAGTATAATTTGGTTTAAATCACAATTGTTGTCCCTTAGATTAATATATCGTTACATGCCCCATTTTTATAACACCTAGTCAAAAGCCCAAGACAGAGAATAATTAGCAGGTAGAAAAAGAGACTAATTTTTATAATAATGAATTCACTAATTAGACTGTCAGTGTTAATTATGAGAAATAATAAACATCGTGAATGCAAATAATTCTTTAAAAAGAAATGCAACGTAAAAAGTATTAATGACAGCCAGTCTGTTCTATCCTAGCTTCTTCAACAATCTCCAATCACGCTCCTCTTTTAAAGGCAATGGAGGCCACGGTGGCCGAGTGGTAAGGCCTCGGGGTTGGAGGGTTTCAAGTTCGAAACCCGATTCCACTGAATATCCGCAGTGTATGTTAGCCTATTGTACGTTATATCATACGTAGGGGCCAAAATTTCTTTCTCCATTTGCCAAATGCCCTAAAATGAGGAAGTCCGGAGAGGGGGTGCCAGCTCAGGCGTCGTTCTCGTCATCTAACCAAGGTTCAAAATTACGAGTCAGTACCAACATAACCCTCCTGTGTCTTCTAAAAGAGACGTTAAGATAACTAAACTATATTTTCAAAGGCAAACTGTGACCTATCTATGAAGGAAAAAAAATTTCTACGCTCCCAAGTGTTCAGGTAAGTAGAAAAGCTAAACATGAAAATAAAATATTAATTAATAATGATCAAAAGAAAATTCGGTGAAACAATTTAATTTTTATAATTTTAATACAATATTTCACAACGAGATAAATTTTTTTAGTCATTTTTGGTTACCAATGCCAACGAATCTGACAGAAAAGCTAGTTATTAAATCCCAAAATTACTATTCCATTTCAGGTCGGTATAGTTCCATAGTTTAAGAAATTCTGTATTAAAAGAACTTCGCTAAAACATTTTCGATATTATAGGTAAAAATAAGAATTTCCTCATGAACTTATTCGGAACTAAGTTGACAAAGTACCGTCTTAGAAGCAAATTGATGAATCATTTACATATCATCAAGAAAAAATAAACGACTTCCCTATGAATATATTTTGGATTCCAATTCAAAAATTCAATTTCTAAGAAGCTTCCGTGGAAATTTTAATTACAAATAACGGCACATCAATTTTTATGTGCGAATGGAAGTTAATAAGTGACAAAACTTTCTTTGAATTTATTGAGAAAATGTCAAGAATATTTGTGAAAAACAAACTTTCTTAGTTACCATCTATAAAAAGGCCGGAAAAGTTCCTATTCTGAAGCCCTACTTTGAGGATATAATTACATTATAGGGCTTTGATACAGCACTTCCAGATTCTATTTCTTTCTGTGGTACCACTTTTATCATCACACATTATTCTTGAAGCTCCATGGCAACTATTTTCGGCCTTCCACTTATCATCCAGTTTCCAACTGGCCTTCCCACACTTTTATTTCATTTTCCTTCCGCTACAATAGTTCTGAGGAGCTATCTAAGCCAATAAGATAAAAAAAATTAGCCTTTCCGTATATCATCTTTCATAGTTCTCCCTACGACGAGCTATTCTGTTTTGTACAATGACAGGCTTCCAAAGACATTGGCTCTCGTCTCAAAACGACTGAGAGCCACTTTCTTGCGTGATAAAACTTAGTGGAAATAAACAGTCGAGGTTGAATTAGAAAAGGCGATTAATTTCAGGAATATAGTCCTGTAAAGATGTAAAGAACAACAGTCATTTAATAATTCTTGTATGATAAAACTTAGCGGAAATAAACATATGCAAATATATATGCATTGTGTGTAATATATGTTATATTAATAAGTCTCAGGAATATGTTCAGATTTTTGCTATGTTGTCTGATTTACAAGTTCATGTTCAACAGCCTCATTTTATTTATTGCACTTCGAATGATAATAATAGAATTATTTTTATTTAAGTGATTTTAGTATAGAATGATAGAGGATAACTTTCTTTCTTGTGAATACGATCATGATAACGCTGAAGAGAAATCGCGAATGATTTATATTATTCATATCCGTCAAATTATCCATGACGACGATTTACTGAGTTTGGGAGATAACGTACTTTTTTATACTCCTAATATGATAAAAGATCCTTTTTAAGAGCAAACCGGATTTATACTTTTCTCTAAGTTTCTTACTAAGTAAATCAAATCTGATATAAAATAGTCGGTTAATGATGCATTTTCTTTCTTGCTTTATGCAAAAGATTCTAAGATACGAGAAATTACCAAAGAAAATATTTATACAGTAGAGCTTCGATTAACCATCAACATCGAGGCCAGTACTGTGACTGATAACCGAATAGACGGATAACACAAACCTCTTAATACCTATGTACAGTAACGTGATTTCTCTGCTGTCTTGGGACAAAAATGAAAATAAAATCCTTTAAAAGTGAATAATACATGCATGTTGTATTTAATTTCACAAAAAGATGAATATAAACTTCAATTCAAGAGTAGTAATGTACAGAAATGTATGGTGAAACTAAAACCTACGTTACTTTTTGCTTTTTAGACGATGACGGATAACAGAAATTGACGGTAAAACGAGTGAAGGTTACTCGAAGTTTCATTGTAGTCCATAAAATCGCGTAAAAATAGCACGAAATAAAAAAAAGTTGAACAAACAAGAATTTGAGTGACAGAAGAAACATAATATTTCATTATTGATAAACTCTTATAATCCAACAAAACCTCCCTGTTGCAGAAAAAAGATTCTACAACAAACAACCAACCACGAAAAATTTTCTCGCCAGAATCTTTTCTCCCAATTTGCTGGCAAGAAAAAGAAGAGATCTATCGGAGGATTTCCCTCTCAATCGAAAGTAAAGGATTGAAAAATATATTCTCTCGCCTTTCCAATATTTTTCACATCCAGCGGTTCATTTAATTCGAAGAAGGGGAGTGCGACATGGTCATTGCAGATTCTTGTGCCACTGGTCTCGATCTCTATGCACTATTCATGAGAACCCGTCATCTGCTCTTGAAAGCGGAGCGACCTACTTTCGAGGTACTATACGAGATACGTATATTTTAGTGACCTCACTGGTCACCGCAGGGATCTCTCGATGTGGTTTCTCTTTGGCCTGAATTCCTTGCAGTGTGTAGGAAATGGTTATGAATGCCATTCGATCACCGAAATTTCATAGGGAGACAGATGGCCCTTTCTAAAATCTCTATTTAGGTTCTTAACTCTTTTAATAGATATCTACCAATCTTTTATAGGGCAGAATAGTTTGAGAACTTGAAATGAAGAGAATATTTCCTATGTAGTTACTGGCAGGATATAAGAAAATTTCAATAAATGCCATTTAGATAAAAAGATTCCAAAGAATGACAATGATTATTTGATAATATTTTTATGTGCAATTTAGTTTTTAATAAAATTACAAATCATTTAAATCAATCATTAATGACTTAGACAGAAAAATTGCGTGGAATAAGTGATATGCGACTTCTATGTCACTGACGCGAGAAGAATACTAAATAATACTTTGTATTCCGTTATTTACATCAAATTTGGGGACAGTAATTTTCTTGTATAGTATGCAGTTTATCGTTTAAATTTCAGAATATCTTGAAAATTCTAGGAACATTTTTCCAGTTATCCAGAATATTATTTAAAGTATTCTAGAAAACCAAATGAAGAGTAATTATCCAAATTCCTTAAAGTAAACTTCAATTTGTTAATTTATATAACAATTATTCATAAACATGTATCTCTTTCTAAATGCCAAATTTCATTTAACGGTTAGAATTGTTCCATGAGGCGTGTAGGGTGTTGGTGTAATAGTTTCCTAAACGTTTGGAGTCATAAATATGAAATAGCGCCCAGTTTTCAACTTTTTCACTTTCTGCTCGATTCACATTTACATTTGAGTTTGATCTAGTCTGTTTTATTTTTTAATGAAAAATTTTTAAAAAATCCATTAAATATTTTATAAAAATTAATTTAAAGGAAATTCCCACCCTCCAAAAATTTATAGATTAACGCATGTTTGAAGAAAACTAGATTATTATATGGTGATTAAATGCGCACTTAATGGATAACGGACTTTTACATCAAAATGTTCTGCCACAAAAGTTAAGGGTTTTCCCAATGTCAAAGCCTTGGGAAGAATTTTAAGATTTACAATTCGATAAATGTCTCATAAAACTTGTTTGAAAGACTTGCTCACTGTCAGGCTGACAACTTTCCACTTTAAGTTGAGAGAAACGGAGAACAAGTTCCCCATCATCTTGTTTATTACTTGACAAAATACGTAAGGCTTCGTTCCTTTCTACGAATTTCCGAATAATGTCAAATGGGAACACCAGCATGAGCTGAATCATGAACTATCTCTTCGAGGTAGTCAAATGTCTTTCAGTTATGTCTCAAAACGTTAAATCTCTAATTTGGAATTCGTTTCACGTCATGAGAGTAATTGAAAATCAAGAAGGAAACAAATGATTTTGAGATTGATTATATGAAATTTGGTTTAGTTAAGAGATTAACGTCCTATTTAAAATCTTTCGCAAAGGGCTTTTTCAATGACATAAGAATTTTGGTAGCATGAACTATGAGCAGAGTACCCGAGAATGCCAAAATACATATGATTTATTTTTTAAAAAAATATATCCCCTGGTTTAGGAACAGACGATGGGACATATATGTCCCATTTGTCTTGATCACTGGAGAATAAGTGTCCTAATAGTCTTCATTGAGTAATATTTTTAAGAAAATTAAAAGTTTGGCAATTTGATTTAATTTTATTGAAATGACACGATAATTTCCGAAAACAAAACTTATACAGTGGGTTGCCAATTTATTGTGGACACTTTAAAATTTTCATATTTTTTTCGAATATCTCCCGGAAATCTGCATGGAATTTCTTAGAATTTCGAACATGTAAATATTAGGCTTGAAATCAGATTTTACAGTGAAGATTTGGTCACGAGAGCATTTAGGGGACCTACCAAAAAGTGACGAAGACAAAAACAAAATACCTGCTCATCCCGTTTCAAAGAAAGCTGATAACGAGATGAAACTTTCATCAATGGTCAATTCGAAAAAATATGAAAATTTTGAAGGGTCCACATTAAATTGGTAACCCACTGTACACTCGCGAACTCTAAACATCACTGCGAAAAAACCGCAATGAGCAAGCTACGGTAGTGGCATCAGGTTCTGTAAAAGAAAATTCCTAAAAACTTGGCAGGACTGAAGGGAAATACTTCCAATAGCCCAAACAACATTTCTATTACAAAATCATTTCTAAAGTCCCTTCGGGACATAGTGTCCTGTTAGGAACATAAGAACTATGTTGGAACTGCAGTTTTGAATGACTGTCTGCTGACGAAGATGATTGGGTGCTCTATCCTCCAATTTTCCACACCACACCAGCTTCAAGGCATACGATTCATGACATCAGAATCAACGTGCAACAGGACCATATATACGTCGTATTTTGTATCTAACCTGCGATTTTTCGACTAAGAAGCTCAGTCCCTAGGATGCTGTGGGCCAGATAGATTATATAAAGAGGTTGGAGCCAGATAAAAAAAAGGATCTCACTTCTGGAGAAGTCATGTGACAATCTATTGCTATGCAATCTGCACAATAATTGACCTATTTATAAAACAACCTTTACTTTATTAATTTTCTGATTATTAAGCATTATAAATCATTATATTATTATTCTTAATTGAAATTTTCATAATTCAGAGTGAAGCTGTCGACCGACCAGGCTATTAAATGTAAGTTCATGATTTCATTTTATTTTTTTCATGATGGCATTGTTTTTTTAAAACTTGTGAGACGCACTCATTTAGGTAAGTAATGCAAAAGGTATTCTGATATAGTTAACTTAAAATTTAAAATTTCCTTGGGATTGTTCACGATTAATATTATATACTATGGGATGTTGGTCCCAAATGTCCACCATCACCTTGAACTCAAGCATACAGTTGCAGTGAAATTTTCAAGAAGTCTTTTAAAAATATGAGGTATAAAATCAGCATGTCAAATAATATAGTTGTAATTTTTAGAAAAAACACACTGTTTCCCTGCAATTGACGTATCCAACAGTTTAGAAAGTTTTCTTCACCTGCTTTCAGACCTTTACAGAAACATTGCTGATAAAATTTTAGTTTAGCTTAGTTATATTGACGTCTCGTTTTGAAGCGACACGAGGGCTATTTTGAGACGAACCTGGTAATTTTGAAGTACGATCAGATGACGAAATCGACACTTGAGCTGGCACCCCCTCCCTAAGTTTCCGTACCACACCAACGGCAGGACATTTGACTTCTGACGTCAGATTTAGCGTGCACCAGATCTACAAACACGGCGGATCTTCAGTTGAATACTGTTTCGAAGCTATTTCCAGAGTTTTCCACCAGGTGGATCTGTCAGTGGTCTCGTGTCGTAGCGAATAGCCACTTTACTATATCCAGAGACCCCTTTATGACTATAGCTGCAGTCGTTCTGAAATTAAAGAGGAGTGTAAGGGGCTTTAGTGGGCACTTTGTTTATTGCCCTATTATAATAGGTTATCGTTCGATATGTTTTGTAATTCATCATATGACGCAAATATTGTCGAATGTTTTAAAAATATGATGACCGACATAAGCATTTACTTGCTTTCTGAAGCTACGGTTAGAATTTTGTATATCTTAACTTACTGCGTAGTTTTCATTTCTAGTGGAATTATATAATAAAACATCAATTCAGTTTTAAATAAATGCGCCTAAACAATGAAGTGCAAATATTATAATATAAAGTTAATATTTTTGACATTTAATTTTAAAATGAAGAAAAGGAATCAACTCATGCATACGGGAGAGACGAATGTACAATGGACTACTTCTGCACATTTTGAATGTTTGCTCTCAAAGTTCTAACTTTTTGTGTTTGAAATTATGCATTTATGTTATATGTATGTTAAAGTTTATATTACACTCACTCTAAATCTATAATTAAGTATACTTTTTTAATATATACTTTTAAGTAACAAGTGAGAAAGTGGACAAATGTACCCGAAGGCCGGGGTACAATGGTCCACAGCAGGGGTGGGAAACCTGCGGCCTTCTTGAGTTTTTTATGCGGCCTTACTAATTAATTGCAATTTGCAGTGAAATACATAATTGTCTGCAATATAGTAATAATTAAAGAACAATAACGCTTGAGATTCTGCTCTTGCGGCCTTTTGCCGAATTGTCGAAATTTAATCGGGCATTTCAGTGCTCCTGGTTCGCAGCATGGTGTACTACGGACCACTAGTAAATTTTTAAAAATATATTAATGTAGTACATTTTTTAATAGCATAAAACATAAAATGTATCTTATTTGTTTATTCATGGCTTCAGTGCATACATATAATGAGAGATTAATGAATATTAAACTTGGAAAATTCCACACCAAAAGATTTTCGTGTCATTGAAAGCCTCTAGCTTTTTTTGTGAAAATGTAGGTTCTGGAAGACTCATTACAATTTTCTGAACATTTACTAGAGATTCATCTGCAATATGGGGGAAATGAACACATTTTATTTAGATTTTTGCCACATAAATATCATAAAAACATAATCCTCATGTTTTTTCCCTGTTACTAAACTGTTAAAATGGACCACTGTCTTTTTTGTCATAAATTTGACTAAAATAATGTAATTCCCAACTTTTATTTCACTACCAACATTAACATTATACTGTGAAATGATTCCCTGTATTCTGTACATATATAAACAAAACCTAAAGTTATCACTGAAAACTTTAGTTTAACATATCTTTTGTAATAACAGAATTAGACTAAACTCTATATTAATATATTACTGATAAAATAATAATTTAATGCTTTACATCGTCTGTGGAAATGTTTTTATGTGACACTACTACCTCTTTTTTAATTAATTTTATTTCATTCAAAACTTAATTTATGTATAATATCCACAGATACAAACTAATAGGGATAATAAGTTAAAAAAATCATAGAATTTCGTTTAATCTTAGTTTAATATATCTGTACTTTTTTAAAGTTTAAAAATTTTAAAAGTTACTGAATTTCTATAAAATGAAAATGAGAAAAAAACCTAAATAAATAACTTTAAAAACATTGTTTACCAATCTTTGGGGCTTAATTTGAGTTAATTTTGAAATTTGTAAATATAATACATAGATTACACTTAAAATATGTAGATAACATGATTAAATGGTTAATTTGCTCAGTATAAATAAAACAATTTGCTAATCCTTATATAATGTTTAACTTATAAAAGCATATGGTATACAGAACTGATTTTCCATTGTACCCCATGTAGAACTTGGACAACAAATAGATAAAAAAATAAGAAATTTTATTTTCAGATATTTCAGCTGCATTAAATATAATAATATATAAGCTTATGTTTTTATTGTGTAGACCAATGTTTTCCAGATCAGAATTATTTAAACCAGAAAAGAAAATATGCTTCACTGAAAATATTTACTTTTAGCTACTGCAAATCACCAGTCAAGAATAACGTGACTCAATTGTCAGTTAGGTATTGGTTTTAAATTTTTTTCCAGCACTACAGGCTTGCCATCTATGTGCCAAAATAAGAAGCATTCAATAACAGAAATAAAATAAAATAATAGGGGGTGGCCCATTGTACCCCTAGGTCCACTGTACCCCAGTCTCTACTACGTCAAATAAGCAGACGCAATATAATTTTACATTGCATTGAGCATACTGCGGGATATAAATGGACATGACTAAACAACATAGTATAGCATGCATTTAAGGTTAGATGACATCAGCAGGTGAGCTGTGATGTGACTCTGACGTCATATATTGACTCAATTTATTGATTATGCCTAATCAGAAACACATTTTGATTATTCAAAGTTGCATCTGAATGTACTAAATAGTTGTTGAAATTATTATTAGTGAGCTTTATTAAAGAGTTTAAAGCTTGAAATTTCACTTCGCTGCTTTCATAGAAAATTGAAAAGCAATGAATATTGTACAAAGTAAGTATAAATAGTACAGCATAAATAAAATGCATTTTGTGTCCATCTCATATTCCGTATAAAGCAAGAAAACTATTGATCAATCAAAGCTTAAAAGTGAACACATTTTTATGAGCTCAAATATGAGATTTAAATTGAAATTTAAAAATCATATATCGAATTTTAAATCAGTACTAGTCATAAGTTGAATATGTATTGGTTTATTTCAAGATCGTGCTTAGCTTTCTCTTGTAAGGTCTGAGATAATCATAGTTTTAAACCATATTATTTACAAGACCGCTAGAGAATCCATGTTCTTTATTTAAAGAAACAAAAAATATACATAAGCTAATCTCTTCGGATAATGTCAGAAATCAATATGCGTACTCATAACAAAATCAAACAAAAAGAAGTCGAAAAACGACTCAGTAAATCAAAGAATTATTTTCCAACGGAAAATAGTTCCAGAATAATCTCAAATGAAACGGAGTTTATATTCCATCTGCATTACTTCTTGAGAGAATTATAATTTAATCTCCACATTTCTGTTTTTTCTTAACTTCCAACCATAAAAATGGAAGTAAAAGAAAAACTTTCCCCTTTAGAATGGGACCGACTCTTTCGCTAATGGTCAATATTCGTGGCTTAGTAGAATCTTTTCGCACAGACCTTTCTGGGTGGCATTTGCTCAAATTATTCGGAGGGACCAAACACAACTTTCGGATTGGAACTAAATGATGATAAATGCTTTACTGTCAAGAACCCTTGACTAGTTTGAAGAATTGATTGATACACTGAAAATGAGTTGGCTTCATAAATCTATTTATATATAAGCATAAATTTTACTTATAATATAATTTTATTGAGAAAAATATGATGCACTTCATGGATGATGTTTTATAATAAATTTAGATGAAACATCTCTTGGAAAAGGTATATCATAAGTAGAGTATAAAGTACTTTTACTTATACAGGGAATTCGAGAGAGATCTTTATTATTCTAAAATAAAAAAAAGACGAAAAGGAGAAATGAAATGCAGTTTCGGCAAAAAATGAAGAAATATAACTGTTTTTTTCTTGTGCCAGCCTGTCTGAGTTATATAGTTCTAATTGGCAGCTGTTATGAGAAAAAATGCGACAGCTCCGGAGAATACATAGGATATATTGTGGTTAGCGGAAACAAAACCATGAAAACTGCGAAAAGGAAGTTTCGCCTGATGTACCATAGAAGTCCCTCCCACTGGGGGGGTATGACACCACCGGAAGATGGATGAGAAGCATCCAGATATGTAAGCGGGTTCTCGCTTCTCCTGGGTGGGGCCTGAGTTACCCTCCAACGATGACGATACGTACCTCCTTCGGGAAACCCGGGGCATTGCTGGCCGTTAGGACTCCGACCTCAGTATCCGAGCTGTTGCAGCGATCGTTCTTCAATTGATCCCAGACGCTACTGTAGGGCGGGACAGCTGTCTTTGAGGTACCATAGAAGTCCAACACGTGTGCTTTCAATTAATGCATGGGTGTAGAAATTTATAGACACAGGCAATGTTAAAAAACACTTAGCCAGAAATTCAGTACAGACTGGGCATTCTTCGTGCTACTGAAGGAGATCACGTAGAGCTACACTCAATGTACTGCAAAAAATACTGCTAAATTTCTTCATTCTTTTGCCGCAAACTGTTTCTTGTTTCACCTCTTCGAATTTTTCTTATTAATGTTTAGACTAATAATAACAAAACATTCACAATCTACCATAATTATTATGAATTATGCCCCTGTTTGAAATATTAAAATGAAAAACGACGTAAAATAGATTAAGAAGAAATTTCTAAAACGCATTTCTAAAACGCATTTGAATTTGTTTTTGAATGCAAAATATATTATTTTCTTTACTTCCTACAATTTTCTCTACAGAAATAGTTTTATTTTCTAAAATAGCAATAGAATGATTATTATATTAATTATCCGCAATACATTTCAGTAAGTAATTTTGTTATTAATGTTTAGACAAATAATAACAACACATTCACAATCTACCATAATTATTATGAATTATGCCCCTGTTTAAAATATTAAAATAAAAAACGAGGTAAAATATATTAAAAAGAAATTTCTAAAACTGAATTTGTTTTTGAATGCAAAATTAATTATTTTCTTTACTTCCTACAATTTTCTTTACTGAAATAGTTTTATTTTCTAAATTAGCAATAGAATGATTATTATATTAATTATCCGCAATACATTCCAGTAAGTAATAGTATTTCCATTTATCTGCTTACATCTTACTATTGTAAGCACATGTCGTTTCTATAAATGCTAAATTCTTCGATATCCTTCAAATTTTAAATTTTCAGACAACGTTGATAAAAAACCCCTGCTTTCGAAAATGCTATCTTATCCGGAATCAAAATAAAGCCACAACTAACGTTGTGCTTTAAATTTCTGTTTGTAGCATCTCATATATTTTCTTAACTTTGCATTAGCTTAAAAAATACCCTTGTCTAATTTATAAAATACTTAATCCCTCTGATTGTAAAAAAAAGAGGTGCACTTTATGATCAGAACTAAACAAACCGCTTTTGTTTAGCATGAACAAAGGATTTTTCTTAAGTTATAAGTCTTGTTTTTGAAAGACAAAGCAGCATCATTTTTAATGCCTAACTTGAAGTGTTTTTATAAATAGGTGGTATTTAATCAAAATAATTTTAGAAAAGGTATACACTTAGTGTTACATTTTTGAAGAAGAAATTCTTAATTAATACTAACAATATTTACTTTTGAAGCAACTTTAGAATAATGCAATTCAAAAATTTTGATTTTGTAATCCAAATTTACATTTATAGCTTTTTGGAAAGATTGTAATTATGATTATAAATTTATTTCTTTGAACACATATCAAAACACATTCTAATTATATACTTACATGCGTATTACCAATAACACTGGGGATCAAATAAAACGATTTTTCATTTGCCAAGGAAATTTAAAGGTTTTAGGGTATTTTGAAGCTGATGATTTCAAAACTAATTTTACTTTTGGCGAATTGGCTCTAGTTTTTGAGATAATGCATATTTTCAATATTTCAATCGTGTCTATAGTAGGGTGGACCGAAAAATGTCAAAAACATTTTTCATGTCACTATACAGGGGGAAAATTTGCGAATTGGTAAGAAATAAAAGGAGGAAAAAATTAATTAAATTAATTGATATCTAGCGCATCGAATGGGCATAAAAAGTCCTAAAAAGTGGTGAAATTAGGCCTTTTTGTATTAATTTTTAAAATTTTAAAATCTGTCTTAATCTCTTTATTATATCCTTAGCTGTTAAGTACTCAACTTCTTAAAAGTAATAGATTTTATTTTATAAAAATCGGTCTATAACTTCCTGTCACAAATTTTTTTCAAAGCTGTCAAAAATATGCGAAATTACTTCAATATGCAATTTTTAGTTCCCAATCAACATGAGAATCTTCACACATCATTTTGTCGAATGAATGCAGCAGGTCAATGTATATGCATAGCAAATTCAAATAAAAAAAAGAGAACTACAACATCACCTAGAAATTACATTTTAAAGTAACAAATGAAACATAAATACACACTGAAGTGTGACCCTTGATGAAATTCTCATGCCGGATTGTACTTTTATTTTGTTTTAATCACTTTTGTCGCTTAAATTCAGTTACTTTTTTGTATTTTTGGTGAATGCATAGCAAGAGGTTATTTAGGTCTAAAAAATATCAAATATATTTATTTTCTTTGTTTAGGATAACACTCACAAAACTAAACCCCAAAACTAGAATATTATTTGTTAGTTCAGAAAGTATGACAAGAATATAGAAAATAACAAAATTTCAGACACCTTTAAAAAGAGAGTTCGGCTACCAGGATATCAAAGTAATGGAACAAAGATATCAATGGAGGGGGGACACACAAATGGTGGCAGATTACTGCTGGAGACTTCAACGCGAAACTTTTACTGCACATAAGAGGAAACCATATAAAAGCGTTTCCATGAAGTTACTGAACCAGCTTATTTAAGTTCAATTTATTGGACTTAATGCAACATTATCATATAATTTACGATATCATTATGATTCATCTATTTATTTGTTGCAATTCATTTCTTCATTTCATTTATTAATATTGTTTTAAATTTTATTCTTTATTTTACATATGACACTGATTTTATGAGATTTTTACATAAGTTTACATTGTGATTTATATATTGATTACTCTTTAGGATTAAGTTGATTTATTGCATTGATTTAATTTTATTATTGATTTATATTTGAGGCAGTTTCAATGCGATTTGAATGGTGCGTACATATTACTATTAAAATCTAATTTTCACTTTATCTCCAAAACTAGAGCATATCTGACAAAAAGAATGTCGGATACGGAATCAGTACCACGGAATTACCCTAAAACCACTGGAGCATCGTTGGCAAAAAATCAGTGTTGACCATTGTAATTGTTTTTCCATATCGGAAAGAACTGCTTAAATAGCATAAATGAATTTTAACACAGTCCTTGAAAAACATGATCATGCTTTTGATGATAGCAGCAAATATATAAGTTTGCCTTGAAAAAGTTTCTAATGTATATTATATTTTGCAGATACTTTTACTGTTCCTGGTGATCTATACGATATTTTAAACTTTCGTATGCACAAACGGGTTGATGATGTATCCTGGAAACTAAAATATCGCTTACCGGATGGTTAGAATCGCCAGAAGTCAATATTCAATACCTTACACAATTGTTTAAATAACATAAATGCATTCTAACGCCTTCAGAAACACGAAAATTATATTATTGATAGTAGCAAATATATACCATTTTGTTTTCAAAAATGTAGCGTTTATATTATATTTTGAAGTTAATTTTACTGTTTTTTTTTTTAAACTTTCGCTAGCAGAAACGGGTGGATAAAATATCCTAGAATCTAAAATATCTTTTACCAGGTGATTAAAATTCATGTAACCCTTTTAAAAAAGCTATAGAGAAAAACTATTGGTCCTATGAAAGCCAAATCCTAGTGGTAAGCATTTCATAAAAAGAGGAAATATATAATCCAAAAAATATCGATATTTAAGAGTCCACCAACTGTGCCTTCAATTTATGCATGGATGCAAAAGTTTAAAGAGACAGGAAATGTTTAAAAATACTTGGCGAGAAATAGAGAACAGACGGATTACTCTTCGATCTAATAAAGGAGCTGACGTAGAGCTACACTGGATGTACTGTAAAATAAACCGTTAAAATTCTTTACTCTTTTACCTCAAACTGCACTTCATTTCATCTTTCCGTATATTTGCTATCTATGTTTAGAATAATAAAAATCTTTCTTGGACGCCCTGGCAAATGCTTTGATAAAAATAACGTTGAATCAGAAATTCTACAAATCTACAATATTCAACTATCTAGCCATACATACCAAACCACACGTTTCCTTACTCCTACAAATAAAAATTTTAGCATATATACTCCCCCGGAAACCAGTTTCCTGCTGTCCTAACAAGAGAAGAACTGAAAATAGTCCCAATCACTCATTCCAAAACCCGCAGACGAATGAATGGCTAGCTCTCCTCCGCTGATTATTTAAAAAAAGTTCAGAATAATGAAAGACGATCATGCTCTCTACTAAAAAATGTTATTCAAAGAGCAAGACCTTCTATTTCATGCATTATATTTGATGAATTAATGTCTGGCATGATTCTTATTCTGTATAATTTCAAATTATTACTGCCTTGATAAAAATAACGGCACATCAGAAATAGCAATGAATCAACAGTATCCAATCATTTAGCCATAGAAATCAAACCACACGCTTCCTGCAAATAAACATTTTAGCATGTATACTCCCCCTCAAAAACCAGTTTCCCGCTGTCCTAACAAGAGAAGAACTGAAAATAGTCCCAATCACTCATTCCAATAGCCACAGACGAATGAATGGCTAGCTCTTCTCTGCTGGATACTAAAGAAGCTGAGAAGGATGAAGGACAATCAGGCTCTCAAACTAAAAATGAGATTAGGAGAGCTGAAGCTTGAATTTGCTTCCCATCGTATGCATCATACTTGATGAATTAAAGTATGGAGTGATTCTATATAGAGGTACTATTCGATTGAAAGTATCTTGATCGGATAATTGTTAGATATTTGAAATCAATTGTGATGTTTTTATTCAAATATAGCTTTGAATTTTAATAAAGAAACTAAAATAATTCAGTTTAATAAAATCAGTCAAGTATTTCCCAAAATGTGTTATTTTTAAATGAAGTTGAAGAATACAAGTTGAATTTAGAATTGCTTAGTTTATATGCAAGAGAAAGATTTTTTCCTTTTTTATAAGTCATATTTGGCGGTTTAAGGATGTTCCTTGGAAAGATCCTTGTTCAGACGATTTTCACATTCCAAGCTTTCGCACCACACAAGCGGAAAGATATTTGATCTCCTACGTCTGATTTAATGTACATCAGGCCCAAAACACGACGGATCTTCACTGGAATCGGGTTTCGAACGGAATCCCTCCGGCCCCGAAGCCGACACCATACCACTAAGCCACCGTGTCCTCTCATCGTATGTGGGATCACCGAATTTAATTCTAACGAGCAGAGATACCTGAATAGATTACCTGACAGACCTTTGGAAGGGATAAAGGGGTAAAAAAGGGGTAAAGTACTTTACTGCTTCTTTTTCAAAGCACAATTTGAAAGGATATTTGAGATTTCGTCTAGTCCGTAATCTAAAGTCATAATTCAATAAGTGTCCGTAATACCATAGCTTCATGGTTAATTCGAAAGATCATAGTATCGTACGGTAGCAAAAGTAAAACTCTGTTTCTGCAATGAACTGCTTTTCACAATACATAAACTTCGGAAAGATGTTACTTTTGATGGTAGCTATATTTTGCAATGCAAGCATTCAGATAATAAATAGGTAGAGAATCCAACCGCTGTAATACATTGCAATTTTATTGCGATTAAAACCTGGAAAATATTTTTGTCTATAGTCGCTTAACAAGCAACACCACTTATCTCAATTTTTTGAAATTTCAAAGAAGAAGAAAAAACTGAAGTTTTCGCAAGCAATAACAAATATTTCTGCATTTTTAACATCTGATATGAACATGAGACTACATGGTCCTACGAAATATGAAAATAATTCTTAAAAATTCGTTAGTGGTATTCTAAAAATTCAGTTTTTTCTTCCTCTTCGAAATTTCAAAATATTGAGATAAGTGGTGAAGCTTGTTAGGCGACGATATACAAGAGAAAAAAGGACAGTCTCATACGTAACAATTATTCAAATATTATCCAAAGTGTATTATAATTTAGTAATTACTATCGAAGTAATGCTAACTTGACACGGAAATGGAAATTTCATGGAAAGTTTTAAGTTGATAACAAAAGTAAGTTATTAAACATAACATTCATTGTCACACAAACTAATTGCAATCATTTTAATTTTAACCATTTAGCTTTGAAACACACGCAATTCTGAAACGAAATTATTTGAAATTTAAAAAAATATTATGAATTCAAATGCTCAAAGTATGAATATATTTACATACACTTTTATATATTCAAATATCTGTAAAAGCATTAAAACAAAGAAAAAAAAGCAAGCTAAGACTTAATAATGGAATTTGTAAATGGTTTAAATAAAGTTTTATGATAAATAGAGGAGCTGTAATGGAACAATATATTTTTGGGAACACAAAGCCTTATTAAAATTTAGTTATTTATTCACTACTATTATCTAATTTCTTTTCTTCTAAGAAGTATATGTTTATTTCGCATTTATTCCAGCGAAATCTTCTACTTATTTATTATATAATTTTAGCAAGTACTTCTTCAAAATTCAAGCATATGGCGCTCATTATTTCTAACATAAATGACTAACTACAATAAGAAAATTTTGCTTTGTGTAAATAAATGAGAATATTATGCTTGCATATTACGCAGTTCATAAATTAGAACTATTAACAGTTGGATTTAGAGCTTGCATTAAAATATTCAGTTGTTACGCTGTTATATCTAATGTCTAAGTATGCTGTCTTCATTCAACCTAATATGTAGAAATTAAGACATTATGAATTATATTAAATGTATTCATGCCATGTTATGAATGATTAAAGTTCCGTTTATTAAATTTTTCATCACTTCTAAGCGTAATGTGAGAGAGAGAAATAACGCTGCCGAGTAATTTTGCGTTTCTAGAAAGTAGCGAAATTTATCGCTTCTAAGTTCGAGACTGCTTAATTATTACAATTAAGAAATATTAGCATAGTATATAGACTCATAAAATTTGGAAGAATTTAATGCTCCTGGCTTATCAAAAATCTTTGTATCTTCGTTTTACAAATTCTAAGTTTATTTTAAGATAACATAATAACAACGTTTACTTTTGAAGTTTTCGTTGACTTTTAATTTACGAAATAAGATGAAAGATCTTTTATATAATGAAAGTCAAAGCATATTTCATGCCTGTATGTTAAAGATTTTTCATCTCTTCGAATTAGTTCAAAATATTCTTGAAGCATTGTTGTGAGTGAATTTGTTTTTGTTTTCATTTGTTAAATATGAAAAAGGAGATTACTATAGTAGGGCAAAATTTTTTTTTGTCTTGACCGAATCAGATGGGCAATAGTTTAGTCCCTCTTTTGATGGCAATTTTCCTTTGTCTTTTGAAGCGGATTGAAAATAAATTTAGAATAAATAGGGGATAATAACCTCTTCAGCCGAAAATCCCATAAACCCCTTTAATCAATCAATCAATCTTGTTAAATATACAGATTCCTTGAATCTGAACTGAGTAATAGAATTTCTGAAGGAAGGAAAACGACTTTTTACAACAAAATGACAGAAAGTATGAAAATATCATTAAAAGAAGCAAACAAAAAATGAGGCTCTAAAAAAGTATTGATTAAGCTCTTGTCTTTTTTCAGCGGAGAATTATTCTTGAATGTTGAGATTTTTTTACGTGGAGTGACAAATCCAAGAGGAATAATTATCTTGAATATTTTATAGTCCTTGAGTAAGACTGAATATATTTTTAACTAATAGATCATATGTATTGACGACTTTTGACTGAAGAAACTGGGGAAATTAAAATAAAATTACAGAAATTAATATCTGTATCTTTCGTGTGGAACATGGACATGATTTTTTCAATCAACTTGCTTTTATTTTCTATCAAGAGCATTATTATTTATTTCTTATCAGTGTTTAAAATTTTTTTTCAATCAACTTTCTATTAATTTCTATAGAGGTTTTCAATTTTTCTCCGCAAAATGATGCATAAAATATGTACACTGTTTTTCTGAATTGATTTCCAACTTTCATCAGGGACAAACAATTCGGCATTGTTTTGCTGGGGGAAAAACACGTTGAATAAGCTTATATTTCTTTCAATCAACTTTTTCTTTGCAGAATATTACATATAATATGCACACTTTTTTACTGAATTGACTTCCAACATTCTTCATGGGCGAATGATTCGTGATTTTTTTTATGGGGGAAAAACAAGAATAAGTTTTATTAATAACCAACGGCAATGGCGTGATATCGACCGTATTTTTAACTAATATAATTGATGTATGACAATTCTGATTGGAGAAACAAGAGAAAAGAAAACAAAACTGTGGAATTAACAATATGATTCTTCGTTTCCGCGATATCTTCACCTTACACGCATCTAAATCAGTAAAGAAGAAACATTTGCATATTTAAGTTTAAAAAATCAGATCAAACTATTATAAGACGATAGCTAAACATGAAACAAGCGACAAACTTTCATATTCTTCATCCATTATGGGCTAATGTGAGTAGTTCAGTGTGCCTGGAAAAGCTTTCAATGTACCTTTGCTTTCACATTTTTATTTATTTTTCATCATTTCAATTTTTTTCAGTTGACTATCTTTTATTTTTTGAAATTTACAGTATTGGAATATTTCTCGATCAACATTCTGTTATTTATAACCATGTTTTCTAATTTCTCTCTGCAAATTATTATACATAATAGGGCTTATCTGTATAGTCTTCCCTTGCTAAGCCAAAACAATTTAACGGACAAACAACTATTTTATAATGTCTTTTAAAAGCCTCATTTCTGTATCAATCGTAAACTAATATTTTTCCGAATTTGCAAAAGATTCCACAAGCTACGGGTTTAAGAAAAAAATTATGGAAACTATCTTGTTATTATTTGAAAAATTTGGATACCAATAATTTCTTTGGTAATCATGACTGAGAAAATCGTCATTTTGTCCTTGGCTTTACCACTCTATAAAACAATCAGCGCTGTTTGATATCGTGGAGTGAAGCCATTTGGATTAATTCAATCGCAACTCATTTTACCTGGAATTGAACTCATAGAATAAGTTACAAATATTAAGACGAGAATTTCACACTAATATGAGGACAATATAAATTATTTATATTAATCCATTCCTAAACAATTCTGTGGTCATGATTTTAAGCCAGGGTAAAACCATCTTTTTGTTAATGATGTCAGTTCACAATCAATCTCGGAAATTTCTTTTTCTAGTAGAATGTACTTTCTTTTGCGCCTTGCAAAGAAATGTCTCTCATATTTTAAGTTAAACCATGAATAATGATATTCTTTGCGTCATTTCTTTATTTATCGTTACGACAAATATGTAATGAAATCTAGCTTTCATTAACCAAAAGTGGCTAAATTTTTAATTGCTGGCAAAACAAAATGTAAAAACTTACTGTAAAAATGATGCATGTTATGATGAAAGATTCTTGATTAAGATTGTTTTCTCAAAAATAATGCATTTCTTGGACAATATCCCAAAATGAAAAAAGTGTATAATAAATAGAAACCCTAAACCTGAATTCCCACGATACGTAATTACAATAAGAGTTTAATTTTCCTCAAAATTCGCGTTAAAATACGGGAAAAAACAGTCAATATCTACTCACACTTTTTCACGATTTTACATCCATCGTAGATCTAAAAATATTCACCAGTCAAGGAGCGTTTTAACCCTGCTGTTCTGTTCGGGTCAATATGACCCGAAACGTTTTTCAACTTCTTATAGAAAAAAACAGTTTAGAGATATTTTACTGACATTTCGTGTCTGTGTTAGTGAGGGTGATATGTTATTTCTCTGAAAAGGATTTTCTTTTATTTATATTTTTCTGTCGATTTTTTGATATTGTATTAATGTATCGTTCGGATCAATATGATCCGAACCATTTTTTCCTTAATTGAGCGAAAACATTTGCACATTATATTATTAATTTAACTGGAAACGACATATTCCTGAAAAGTCATCTAATGTGTTTTGTATAAGCAGACAAGTTCGGCCAAGGTCAGAAAGAGCTATAGCTGGTCATGTCATACGATATTTCCAGTAGGATGCAGTATCGAATAATTTCGTCTGTTGTGATTTGTATGAGAACACAACATATATAAAGAAATATCAATAACTTTTGACACTGTAATGACGTGAAAATAAATAAATAATAGCGATTCGCTGATATTTGAGGGACATTGAAATAGCTCAGCTTATGGAAGCACCTGATTGCGAAGTGGAAGCCGTTTCTGAGCATGAAAATCATGCAAGTGAAGAAAGAGCAACTTCTCATTATGATGAGAATATTGTTACTCATTCTATACATAATGTGCAGCATATTCAGTCCAAACATCAAAATATAAGCTGGTCATTGGATCAGCCTGCGCGTTCTGGCTCCCTGAATTCTGCCAATTTTATGAAAACTTCTCTAAGCGTAACTAGGTAATCAACATCAAGAAAAGGGTTGTAAAAAGTACATTTGAAACTGTATTCAGGCCTACAATCCAGAACGAAATCATCAAAAAAGACAATTATTGAAGGCGAAAAGGTATATGAAAAATAATGTATGGTCATTCTTATGAGCATAATGCCTTATGATAAATCAATTAGCAACAAAATTGACAAAGAGCTGAAAATGATATTAGAGTATGATACCAGAAAAGGAGCAGTGGATACTCTTAATCAACTTCTGAATACATATATTTGGAAAAGGAAGAAAAAACCGCTGCCCTAGGGTTATAGTTTATAATAAGCTTGATAGTTCTTATAATGCAATTATTCTCTGGACTTGAATAAGTAACAATGGAATGAAAACAAATCAACGAAAAGAATTTTTGAGAAAAACTAGACATATTATTAATTGATTCAGATATTCCGGAAGAACAACATGTCTATACAAATAAAGATTCATGTAATATAATCAAAAGAATACAGGATGAATGGCAAATTGGTTTATGATTAACATCAATAGCTAATTTACAGTTGAGTAATAAACTTGGCTGATGCATGTTCGGTCAATCAAGCAATGATAATAAAACAAAAGTGTTGTGCAAGAATTATAAAAACATATCTGATAGCAACATGTATCATATTTTTGTCTGAATTATATAAATGAAAAGGAAGGTAAGAATTTTTTTTAAAAATCCTAATTCATCTCTTTATTTTACATACATATGCTTTTATTTACATATTCATTGTATCATTTTTCAAATATATCAAATTTATTTTGTTAAAACATATCTTATTTATCTCGAAACATAATTTTGTTATGAAAGCATGGAATACATAGGCCCCTGTACTGAGTATTTAGTGTTCGGGTCATATTGACCAGAACGTTACATGTGCATAGTGAATGCGAACAGAACAGCAGGGTTAAAGAACCATCATCATCCATAACTCATAAGAACTTTATAAGTAGATTCAACATTACTCAATTCATCTGTAACTCATAAGAACTTTGTGAGTAAATTCAACATCACTCAATTCTGTAAACTTGTAGTCATCCAAGTTCTCTCAAAATATGAAATTGTCAACATTTCGTCACTAACTCTTTTAATCCCACTGTGATTTAATCTTCATCTGGACACTCCAGTCAACATTTCTAAACAAGTCATACTCCTGTTAATGAAACAAAAGTGCATGAAAGCCACTCAAACTGATTAAATGTAAATTTAGCGTCACATCTAGCTCAAATAACCCTCCGCAACTACATCATAAGAATTAACGTAGTCTAAATATAATGTCTTGTACAAGTACAGACAGGAGAATCGTCAGACGAGATTATTAGAACTCGTTAGGTATAAGTACCGTAATTTCTGTCCAGCACAAGGTATAAATGGTTCTAATCATCATACGTCCTTTTATAGTATATGCCGCGATAATTTGGGCCATATGTAGAATGACATGACATATCGCATTTGCATATCGTTATAATAGCACCCATACATTCTATATAGCGATAACCGTAATATATTCAGTAACCGTCTATATGGTTTGATATAAATAGTATATGCAGAAGTGGTTGTAGACTCATTTCAGAAACCAGGGAAATTACCACGAAATAAAAATTCGATACAATTTCAAGTAATTCAGTCTTTTAATATGATGAATGAACAAGAATAAATACACGACTATTTTCCAAGGACTCCTTTAGCGAAGTAAAATGTATGGTTTTTAAAAAATTATCAAAAATTGAACATTGCTACATTAAATTATTTCATAAATTTACTCCCCTTTTTGATATTTTAACATCTAAATGCAAATAATCAAAATGCGGAAAATTAAATGAAACATAAATTCGACATAATTTCAAATAATCCATTCCGTGAACGTGGTGAACGCATAAGAATAAATAAATGGATATTTTCCAACAACTTTTCATTATCAAAGCAAAGGGTATCTACCATCTTTAAAAAATTATCAAAATTTATTTCATAAAGTTACTTACCTTTTTGATATGTCAACATCTAAATAGATAAGTTCTGAGAATTGCTGCATTCATATATTTTCGTTAACAATCGAAAATTTACCATCAGCAGCAAGACAATTTGTTGTAGACAATACCATTTCGCTTTACCTCTCAATTACTAGATTAGAACTTGAATGTCTTGGAGATGAGGAACTGTTAGCAGAAAGAGAAAAACTTATGAATAGTTACGTCCTATACAGAAAGCTAATTCGGCTGTGGCCAAAGGGCGACATCGATTCCAAGGCCAACTTAAATTTATTATATTCATTTTATTTTTATTTTGCACCAAAAAATTATTTAATTATAATTTTAGATTCGTCAAAATTCAAATTAAAAATAGAGCTTGTAACTAGACGATCATCGATTTTGTAATGTTGTATAAACATGTATGTCAGTTAAAAATAAAATCCTTGTAGAGTCAATGTGAGAAACTATGCGTGTGATAGAAGTTGCCTACACTATCAGTGATAAAGTAAGCAGCTGCACGTTAATTCCTAATGTCATAGTAGTAGCGACATTAGATTTAGTTCTTTAATCACACCACAGTTTAGTTTTAGTTATATTAACGTCCCGTTTTTGAAGCAACACGAGGGCTATTTTGGGATGGACCTTGTAATTTTGAACCACGGTCAGATGACGAGGACGGCACCTGAGATGGTACCTCCCTCTCCAAGCTTCCGCACCACACCAGCGGGGGGTATTTGGCTAGATTTGGCGTGCAGCGGGCCCCGTACACGGTGGGTCTTCAATGGAATCGGTTCTCGAACCTGGAACCCTCCGGCCCCAAAACCGAGAAATTACCGATAGGCCATCGCGGCCCCTAATCATACCATAGAGGACAGTATTAAAGAATATAATATGTTGTATTAGAATTTGCAAAGCATGGTGTAATTATTTTAAATACAAAACTGTTAAAAACTAAAACAATACTGTTTATATTGTGAGTATCGTGAATGCATATGTTACGGTCAATGTGGATAATCGTTTATTATATATAATTACCCGTTACTATATATAATCACCGGTTATTATGCATAATTACCGCGGTGATTATATATAATAACTGGCTGAAAATCTAGTAATTAAGCATAAGAACCAATAACCCACATTGACTGTAAAACATATAACTCAAATTTCTTGTTACGTTTCTGATGGGGCACCAACTTACTTTAGCAAAAGGCACTCAAATTTGTTAAGACGATCTTGCATGGATTATAATGAATTTGACAAGCTTTCCAGCTATTTAATAAACTATCTGAAAAGAGAGTTTTTACGAATAAGATCCAGAGAGATCTTTCTCACCTAAAAACTCTACATGTATTTTTGGTTAATGCGATTAAGTAATATTCAGAATCTGCACATTGTCTTGACTATTAATGTTTATGGATGTGCTACTATCCATATAATTAATCTCTGAATAGTGTATTTGTTCTAATGGCGTATCTGGTTTTCACAATTTCAGGAAATCCAAATGTTGGAAAGTAAAATATCCGGAATCTATAATCTCATCTCAATTTTCTCTTGAGCAAACATTACGGTGTAAAAGAAAGAATATTAATTTTGTATTTGGAAAGTAAAATATCCAGAATCTATAATCGCATCTTGATCTTCTCTTGATGTAAAAGAAAGTATATTAATTTGGTATTTGGAAAATAAAATACCCGGAATCTATAGTCACATCGCAATCTTCTCTTCAGAAAATAGTAGGATGTAATAGAAAGAGTATTAATTTTGTAGTCTGGAAATATTGTTTTATTTGGCAAGGTGAAAAAGGCTATATTTCACAAAGCTAGAAATACCGGATTCGAGAAGTACAAAATCTTGAAGTCATACTGCATCCATATTAATCCCTATATAAAGTAATGTTACATTATTATATGCAATGAAAGTTAAGTTTAGTAATTGTTATCAGCAACAAATTACTCTGTCTTTACTAATCGTTTCTTGAGAGATTTATTTATATGCAGTGGCAAAAGAGAACCAAACAAATCCAGAATTATTAGAAAGCCAAATTACGTTCTTCTTTCGATAATATGCATAGAAAAGAATCAAAGTTTCCTTTCTGACTTTTATTAAGCTTGCTCATCCATCTTTGATACGCAAAAATGTTTCTTTCCAAATTCGAAACGAAATGAAAAGGACGAAAAAAAAAAAAGGAAAAGAATCAAATTATTTCCTTAAAAACCGATGAAAATGAAACTTCGCCCGAATTGATTATTTTGAGCAAAACTATCTACAGGAAACAATGAATTTCGAAGATTAACATATTCATAAAATGTCTCAATTCAAAAGCGAAAGAAGAAAAATAAGAAAGCAATATAGAAGAGAAAAAAAGCACTCAAACCATTTCAGCGGATTACGTTTTTTATTATCATCAAAGACAACTTATCTGTCTTTGACAAGCGCAGAAAAATGTGGTACTCAATTCTTTCAGCGGTAATTCGCAATCTGAATCCAGCAATCGACAGATCAGGAGGAATAAGGAATCGTTCCTATTTTCTGCGTCAGAAGACCTCAGCTATGCTTCTCAGATTATTGATGATTGGACGACGATATCTTGACTTCTTTTTTAGTGGGCATTCTGCTCTTGCTTCTTTAAGCGACAGAATAATCGACAATGGCCTGATGCGCTTCGCAGAAATCACTAAGCTTCGACAGACTTTTTGGACGTTATAAAAATATTTATAATGTCTTTATTGAACAGAATATTGTTTTTTAACGTGTTACTTTTAATATCTCATTTAACCCTTTTAGAAATGCATTTGTTTGCTTAATCAGAATAAATTTTTTTAAATGCTTTCTTTTGTCCTGTTAACAAGCTAATCAACTAATTTTGAACATTGTTTGAGTTTTACAAAGCATCCATGTAGAGAAACAATAAACCTTTGTAAATAATTTTTTAACCATCAATATACTATCTTTATGCTTCTTTGTCTTCTTTCTTTCATTTTATTCTATTCTATACCTGCTATATTCTTATCATATATTTCTTTAACCATTACTAAACAGAGCATTGTCTTTTAAACGCGTTACTTTTAATATCTTACTTAAACACTTTTAGCAATGTATTTGTTTGTTTAACCAGCATGAACATTTTTAAAAATTATTTTCTTTTGTCCTGTTAACATGCTAATAATCTAATTTTGAGCATCGTTGAGTTTTGGTGAAACTATAAAATTTTTGTAAATAATTCTTTTTTAACCATCATATCAAATATTTTATCCATCATAACTAAAATCTCCTTTCACCATCATAATATCGAAAAAATAATTGAATCAGTTTTGAAAATCAACTAAAAATTAATGCAATATTTTAGTTCGATAAAAGTCTCCCTCTTATAAAACAATAAAATCTTTGATTAACTAAGTTTTTCAATGCTTTTCAAGTTTTGTCAAGCATTTGCAAGAAAAATTAATAACTCTTAAGTTCAATCAATATATGAGAGTGGTATATTTATTAATCCTTCAACACATATGTCTATTTTTGTGAACACTTGCCAGGAATATCCAACCATTTTTACAACGAACCAAACTGTCGTTAATATTCTACTCCACAACAGAATCATCCTTAATTTTATATGGAATAATTTAGACGCGATTCCGACATTTCTAGAGAAAATTTAAAGAAAAGGAAACTTTTCATTTACAGGTAAATTTATGCAAGATCATCTTGATGAAAATCAAAGATCTGCTTTCAGGTTCCATGTGAAATCAAAGAAATCTGCTCTCAAAATACTGAACTCACTAAATCTCTTGATGAAATACAAATATTCCATTTAAAACGAGCTTGAATTTAACAGTGAAAAAAAAATAACCGCTTAAATTTTGAATTACTTCCGAATGAATATATAGCAATGAATGTAATGCTGGCAATAAATTTTCGTTGACTATTTATTGGGTCTTGATATTACTTAAAAGTCATTCGTGCACTATTCATTTATCAAACATTTAATTTAAGAACCATTGACTGAAGCACTTGAATTCTTGAAAACGAGAGTTTTGAAAATGAAGACATTTAAAAAAATGTTGAAATTCCATAGTAATTTAAACAAAAAGAATTAGATGTTGAGAGCCACATTAAGAAGAGAAAATGTGCCAGAGGATGAAATTAACTCTTTGGTCGACAAAGAGCAGACTTTAGTAAAATAAAATGTAGTGATGAAACTTCAGGATGGCGAAATGATAAATGCGATGCACTTTGGGTGTAGTCCAATAAATTGTTCCGGAATTTTAAGAATTCAGCTGTTACTGGTTTAAACTGAGTATATTGTTGCGAACCCGTAATGTCGCTTCACAACCATGTCAGTTCTATGTTTGGAAAGAGACACAGAGGTTTTACAGAGCTTTTATTGAATGCCGGGGGAACGGAAGTCAATGACCCGCCGACCTTGGTGACAAATTTGGCGACCACTTTTACGACTTTTGTCTTGGAATGAAGGTTTTAAAAAAAAACTAGAATTTTCGTTCTATCTCTATTAGGGACTGAATTATGAAGAATCTTCCAGAGATTTTTATGTGACCTCACATCCTGTTAGAAAAGGGTATAAATACCGACCTACTCAACCTGAACAAGGAATTAATCTCTTTTTGGAGTCTTGTTCACATTGCGAGTGTGTAAGTTGTTAGACGCTGAGCGATATTGTTCGTGCCTTTACTGTTATTATTAGTGATTTGTTGTCTGTTTGTTTTGGTAAATTGTACAAGGCCTGTTTTTTCTTTTAAATGTGATTCGTTTTTTCTGTAATATTCGAGAATGAAACATCGTTCTCCATTATCCAGCTTGTTGGACTGTTCTTTCCTGTACACCCCCCGGACGATTTTCGTAACAATATATAGCATATGAATGTATCTACAGTTTCTTTTATTCATTTGTTATCATTAGAGAAAAGCTTTGTGCTTGAATTCACTGTTCTGATTCATTAGAAGTATCTAAAAATGACGATAAAAATTAAGCTTAAATTTAATATCATTCATCCTTTTTACCGTGAATTGACAGACCAAAAATTTTTAATTATCATAAGTATTGAAATTTTTTATGAACAATGAGTGATTTTTATAGATGCAATTTTCTGAAGATATTAATCATTTTTAAACATAGATTTGTTTTATCATCGGACAAAAGATATTCAAGCCATCACCTTTATCCCCTTTTCATAAACTCTTTTTTCTGTTGTAGCATCTTTAATCTATATTTATTAAGATAGTTAAAAAATTAATTACGAATGTTCTCAGTTATTTATAAATTGCGATTATGTCATTAATCTTTTTTCAAAATGGAGAAAAAAAATTCTTATCATGCTGATCGCAGTAATTGGATACGTTTTCAATTAGATTGCGGAAACCGTTAATGAGCTTAATTAAGGCTTTTCTACAGTTGATTTTGGTTTGTATTAAATGAAACATAAAACCAGGTAATCAAGTTCGAAAGAGATACTGGAAACGTTGATAAGTAATATTAACTCTCAGTTTCATCTTTGATCGTTAAAAATAAATGACCATAAAAAAATAAATCCATGCATCTTTAATTTAGCGAAACAGAATATTTAAATTTTTTCTATCTCCAACGAAGATACCATCAGTCAAAAAAATTTTCCTCACTTTAATGTTATTAGTTGATCATGCAAATTTTTTCCTCTCTTTCTCTGCATATTTTTGTTACCTTAAAATGTTTTTAAAAACCCAATTTTTATCCGTTCTCAAATGACCTCTCTCATACAAAGCTACGGTTGCTTATTCAATTAATTTCTTTCAAACAAGAAAAGTTATAATGATACCTTTTTCTTTTCAATAGGAATCCGATGCATTAATTTTATCTCTTGATCTCAAAATCTCCAGAGATATTGACAAAAAAATTTCTACCAAATTCCAAAAACATTTACTTAACTTATTTATACTTTACTAAACATTTTTTTGCTCTTTGATTAAAGAGCAGAACAAATAAAGAAAGTTTTATTTTCTACCTAAAACATTTCATTCGGGTATAATAATAAATCAAATTAAGAACTCACTTCCATGCCAAGAAAAGGAATTAGATGATTAAGTAAAATGTTTGCAAATTTCATCAAATTTAGAATACAATTTTATGTTTTGAATACTGTAGAGTTTTGAGATTTTTATGTTTTTAAAAAGAGGGAGGCTTCTCCACTCGACTTCATCGTATAGTTCCAGAATACGCCCAGATTTGTTTCCAAATATTCAAAAGAATAGAGTATGCCTTTTGGACGTCTTCCTGTTGACTGATTGGATTCAAAATTTGATACAGTATGGAAATGTTATTGTCAAGAACGCATACAAATTTAGTTTAGTTATATTAACGTATCGTTTTGAAACAACACGAGGGTTATTTTGGCATAGACCTCATCATTTTGAGCGCGATCCCGCGGCATCTGGGCTGGTGTCCCCTTGGCTCCCGCTCCGCAGAGGCGGGAGGGCTTTTGATCCTCGCCTAGAAACACGGCGTATCTTTGGTGGAATCGGGTTTCGAACCTAGGGCCGTTAGGTTCAAGCCCTGTTCTTGCCCGTAGGTCAAGGCGATCCCTTTATGATCGTATATGAAATAGCATATAATTTCATTGTTGAGTATTTGAGTTAACGTGTTCACATACACACGGACAGAAAAAAAAAGACATTTGACCCCTTGACAGATTTAGAGCAGAATTAGACTTTGATCTACAATCTTGATTTAAAAATTATTTGTTAAAATTCACATATCTAGTTGTTGTGATTTTTAATTATCTCGGTCACATGCGCAGGAATAGATAGATCGGCAGACAGTGAATCTGAGTATGGCCCAAAATTTGAGACTTATCTGCAATTCCAGTTATAACAGCATATCGTCGCTTAAAAAGCAACACCACATATCTCATTTTTTTTTAAATTTCAAAGAGGAAGAAAATACTCCTCAACCAAAAACGAATATTTCTGAATTTTTTAAGCATTTGATATGAAATAAGACCACGTGTTTTACTAGATGTGAAAATAATTCAAAAATATTCGTTACTATCTGTTACCGGCGACTTCGTGCGCGAAGAATTTGAATTATTCTTTCTTTTAATTCACGAATGCAAATGATTTGTTGCATTTTGAAAGGGGAAAGTAAAAGTTCTGACGGTTGATAATACTTAATTGGACGGACGGCTGACAGAAGTGTACTGTACATGTATGCAGATATAGTTATGTAAATTGTTCATCTATACTAATACACTTTTGTATACCATGTTATTTACATGGATGTAGAGGTTGTGTGGGCTGGACACACGTGAACATACCACATATATATAACGACCATGCGAAAAATATGGTTTTTCCAAATGTACGCCTGCCACTTTCAGTGTCTGGCCCTGAGCCTGGCAAATAATATTTTTAAAGGGATTTGTTACCTTTTGAACTGAGATGATAAATTCTTCGGTATTATCGGAAGGCGTGGAATTAAAACACTCTTTCTTCTCCCTATATCAGTCATAACAGTAGTTTTTATGAGGTTTGGACCTAGATATGTAATTTTTAACCGTGTTCCATTGCTCAGTCTCGGTATATCGAGGTTACGTATTAGTTTTACTGGCACACCGACTTTCAATATCGGCTTGTCGGAAGGTACCCCTGACAATTCTAAAATTCTTGAAGAGCTCTACAGGATATGATGTTCCTTAATAATGCCCATTACCGTATCTACAGAAGGATATTCTGTAACATCTCACTGTGAAAATTAAACAAAACATCGAGAGAATAATTCACTAACGTCATTGGATCACTGTGTAACCGTATTAAAAGCTGTAAATGATACCACAACAGGAAACCGGAAGTGTAAAGTCTCCTTTGTTGTTTATGGTCAATGAAAGCAACATTTTCTTATATTAACTTTAACACTGGCAAAAGCCCGCGCGCAAAACAGTAATTTGGCTTGAATTTATTTCTATAAGAATAAAAAGTATTGTTAGAAATTACGTTAAAAAATATTTTTTACACCTTTATAGCAATCGGAGAAAACATTTCATCGCAATGGAATTAATAGCATTAAAACGATCATTTTCTGGTCTTTAAAATGGCATAAAAATAATTGTTGTCTAATAAAGATTTCAGAAGTTATTGGCAAAAAACGTCTAAGCATTAGGCTTAAAAGCGGCTAATGTTCGTTATTTAATTAAATATCTTAAGAACTAATTAACTCTGAAAGTTGAAAATAACACCTTTGACCTAAAAATATGCTCTAGAATTCCGTGTGTAAATTTCACGTCGCTACCGTTCACCGTTTAGGAGGAGTTCTTGTGACCGACCGATCGACCGACAGACCGACACATACATGTAAATTCTGCCTTATTTTATGGATACTTATAAATTATAAGCGAAATTTTCAGAAATAAAGGTAAATTAGTTCAAAGTCTAACCATTTCCTAGCAACTGAGTAGCTATAAATTTGCGTTATTTCAAAATCGTCTGCACGTAAAAATTAAAAAAATTAATAAAAATTGAATGAAAAATGTCACAGAAATAAAATTGGTATCATTGAATAGGTAAAATTTTTATCTTTAAGATGGTATAAAAATAATTTGTATCGGACAATTTTTTCGGAAGTTACAGCGGAAAAAAGGATTACGTGATAATTGATTTTAAAAATAATTTATTCCACATGTTTTCGCATTCCTAAAGGATCACGTGACAGCTGATTGAAAAATAAAAATTTTCATCGCGAATCGCGGAGTCAATGGGCTGTCTTTGTTAACTAATTTTAATCTGTAGTCAAAAATAATTAATTTAACGTGATTTCACCTAGCCTATGTCCGTTCTTGGGTTTGAAGCTACAACTCTGCCAATTTTCATCCAAATCGGTTTTGTGGTTTGGTCGTGAAAGCTTAACAAACAGACAGACAGACACACTTTCGCATTTATTATATTATTAAGGATTAAGGATTAAGGATTGGTTGCGAAAAATTGAGCATTTTCTTCCTCTTTGAAATTTCAAAAAATTCAGACATGCGGTGTTGTCCATTTAATTGTGATGGCAGATTTCATTTATGTAGCTCGTTGATTTGTTGTGTAAATGGACACATGGACGAACA
The DNA here is from genome assembly GCA_013235015.1 of Araneus ventricosus. NCBI lineage: Eukaryota > Metazoa > Arthropoda > Arachnida > Araneae > Araneidae > Araneus > Araneus ventricosus. The sequence continues at coordinate 278,052 of BGPR01000279.1, forward strand.
GACATAACAGACTTCCCGTTGGTGGATTTCCCCCAAAAATTGTTAAAAATATTCAATTTTGTTGTAAAGACTGCACGTGAAATTTTATGTCTAGCTTGTTGCGTATTTGCGTAATCTTGCTGACAGATGGATATAATTCCAAATTTGTATTTTTCTGTCTGAGGGAGTTTTAAATCATGGAGATGCATCAAAATCTGTAGATGAATTTTGGATGCTATCAGTGCATCCTATACTTTATATATGATAAAAAAATCATGTATTTTAACAGTTAAAAAAACTATTTCCTGCTGGTTTCCTGATTCACATTTCTTTCTAGTACAATGTTTATTCGTCGAAAAGTAGCTAAATGTTGTCTTTTCTTTGAATTCAACTCCTTTGAGAGAAAGGATTAAAGTGCAACTGATACGTCATATTTACCAAACTTAAACTTAGTTTTAAAATCCACCCAAGAAAATGCAAACTTCTTTAAGTGAATGAATGAAAAATCCAAATTCCTTTTAAAAAACAAATAAAATTTTTATCCATCATCAGTAAAATTTCCTTTCTCTCTTAACATCTAAAAAGGGAATGAATTAGTTCTGAAAAGATTTTTAACAAACATAATATTGCTTCTTACTGATTTGGTTTCGGCCTCAGGGAATTTTAAAACATAGAGATTCATCAAAATCTGGAGATAGAATTTAGAATGCTTACATACTTCATATACGATAAAAAAATCAAGTGTTTTAAGAAACATAATACTATTTCCTACTGATTTCCTTTTTCACATTTCTTCCTAGTACAATGGTTATTCGTCGAAAAGTAGCTAAATGTTGTCTTTTCATTGAATTCAACTCCTTTGAGAGAAGGGATTAAAATGCAACTGATGCATCACATTTGCCAAACTTAAACTTAGTTTCAAAACCCACACAAGAAAATGTATGCTTCTCGAAGTGAATGAATGGAAAATGCAAACTCCTTTTACTCAAATTTGTAAGAGATCTAAAGGAAAAAAACCTGAAATGGTTCGTTTTAGCTCCGTAGATTAGATGTTATTTCCTTTGATGTCTCGAGAGAGACCCTTTTCACCTAGAAGATTTAGTTAACGCTTTAAAATATTCTTATTATTCCTTTTTTTAACATTGAAGGGAAAATATGCGAGAATTAAAAATTAGAAAAAGGGGAAAAAATGAAGTTTCTCGGTCTATGTCTTTTCTAGAAACTATACTAGAAACCATATTTCTCTCAGAAGGTATTTCCTTGGAATAGTATGAAATATAAAGCTGTAACTTGCCAAAATGTTTACTTACATTTAAAACAACACAAGACTAAAATGAATACAATTGAGTCAATTTACACGACGTCATCTTTACATGGAAAACGTAACTGCGTTTGTTACCTAACATTTACTTGCACCTTGTCTTCCACTGTGTGTGGCGTATGTTTTTTCCTGCTGCAGGGTGTGTAAAGGGAACCAAAATTAATTTGGCGCAGTTTATTTCATACGTATCAGATGAACACTAATTATCTTTATTTAGTCAAGAGAAAAATATTACCTCTGAAAGGATAAGCTGTAAAACGTAACAGAAAGCTGGATGTAATAAAAATATCAAAATTTAATTGGTGAAGTGCATTTGAGTTGTTTCACTTAAGGATAACTTGGCTTCATTTGCGCAAAAGAAAAAAATGTCACAAACAAACATTAAACTCTGAAAATAGCTCGAAAACTGGCTTATGTAGAATTCGGAAAATGTGAAAAACGCATTTTTATACAAAAATGTATTGTTGTTCTGTATGTTTATTGTCATTGAATTAATGGAATCAATGTATTGTCATGTGATATGCATTCAATGCCCCACTCAGTTCTGCAATCCAGTGAGCCTTTTAATTAACTTTTGTAGTAGAGGGGAACCTCGCTAAATGAGCATAATTAGTTCCAGAATCTTACTCGTAATGCAAAACGTTCTTTAAGCGTGTTAGATTGCAAAAAATGCAACTACATCATTTTTCGGCTTTACCAGTAACTTTAAATAATTTAAATTTTCGCCACCAAAGCTTTTTTCCTATCTTGTGGCATCTTTGGCAACTTTTAAAATATCAACGGAAATTTTTACAGTTTTATTAAATATCTTAATTTTTCATATTTATTTTTCTAGTAATGAACTTAATTATTAATTGCTTTAACTTTTTATGTAATTTCTTTTAATGTTTCGAGTTTATTAAATTGTAAATTAATTTTATTCCACGGAACTATTTGCTCGCCATTTTGAACTGTGAAAGTTTCTGTGAGTGAACTGGTTTTTAGCGTCACCTGGCTGGAAGTTTTCCTTTGTGTAGATATATTGCTGTGAAAAATACTGAACGTATCGCTCGCACCCTGGAGGTTCTCGAGACCGTTAGATTTTTTCCTTCGGTTCCCGGCCTCCCAGGGGTGCAAACGAGCTCAAAATTTCTGCTAATGTGTTAACGAAATCTGCAAAGTTTGAAAAACAAAATCGTTTTTTAAAAAAGAATACAAGGAAGGTAGAATGATGGTTTGTTCTCCAGTGTGTGCTCCAGAACGGGGTTCCTAGCCTGTGTCTTTGAAATGCTGAGAAAACAGTTCACTTTTGTCTTGGGCCTCATCAGAACATTACGGCGATCAACAAGTATAAATCTCCTCTGGAAATGTAGATAACCAGTGCATGAACTTTTATGCAGTAAATAATTCTACTACTTCGCCTATTCTACGAAATTTTTGCTTCTTGTCACGCCAAAATACTGCATTTGCATCAACAATTTTTCTAAAGTGTCACTGGACTGATGGTGAATTTAGCGGCAGTAGATTACTACATATACAACAAGAAAATTTCAAAATAGTATCTGGTTGAGCCGTAAGCATAAGCTCAACAATGCAGCTGCAAAAATAAGTATTTGTTCGTCAAAAATATAAATGAAAATGAGAGATCTCTATTTTGTTTAAAATTTGTATTTTTCTTTGCATATTAGCAATTACAGAATCTGCAGTTTTCTGGTTTAATAATGTGTATACTTTTATTGGTGTTTTATATCTAGGTTGTGTGCATCAGTATAATTTGTTATTTCAATATTCTCAACTTAAAATTGACAGTAATTTTTTAATTTAAACAATTGTTAAATAAAAAATATTTAAATAAAAAAACTTGTTTTCTTTAATCTTTCAATTGTATAAAAAACGCAATGTACTACTTTTGTTTCAGCTATACTTTCAGTTTCGGCTAATAATTTTTAGGTGGTCTAGAAAGGTAGGTGATTAAATTAAGTGAAAATTGTATTTTATTTATATTCTAATTTTTAACATTTATATTAAAATTTTAACAAAGCGAAAAAATTTTTCCCATATGAATTGATGTAAAATACGATAATGCGTTCCATGCCGAAAAAGTGCAAAACAAATTTATGCATAACGTTTTTTCAAAGAAAATTATATGCAAGATGGGAAGGAGTGTGAATCATCTTTTTTCTCATCTATCGTGATATGAAGCAAACTGGAGTGTGAATTTGATTATAAAATAAATTTTTTAGTCACTGTCTTATTAGGGTAATGCTTCTCAATGTACGATGCAACAGTTTCCCATGCTTTCAGTCTTTTCTCTTATTGCGCCAGAAGATGGTTGCTTTGATGTCACTTCCTCCTCCTCCAACAAACTCTCCTACACAACTTCTTGTTGTGAATCACAATGCAATTGAATAAGTTTTTCTGTAGTCAGTTCTTCGCTGTTCTCTTCCAGAACCTCATTCGTCGCATTATGATCCACCTTCATTCCCACGGTCTTCAGTAAAGACACAATTTCGTTGACTATGGGACTTCCTTTCTTCCAGTCACTCGTTATGCGAAACGTCGCTCGTTAAGCGAATCATTTTTTTACAACTTGTTTTCCTCGTTATGCGAATTACTCGTTATGAGAGGTGCGCATTAAGCGAGGTTCCACTGTATTACGTCATCCCACAGCATAAGGCAACTTCCAGTTCTACGTTAGATGATAGTGACATCTATTTTCATAAGGTATTGTGGCGTCATGTTAATTAATTCTGCTTCCTATAAGAGCTTTTTGCAAGAATTCACTTTTATTATACTAACAATCATTTCATTTTAAAGGTGAATTACTAATTATTGAAATTTTTTCTGAAAAATTCAGAAATGAAGTCAAAAATGAGTTATTGAAGCAGTTTAGGACAACGATATTTCAGTCCCATGCTACAACCACAGACTTTATAGCATCAATTAACAGAACACTAGTGTGTTCGTCAAAGTAGAATGTAATAATTTAAAGTAGCTTGGTTAAAGCATTCCTTTGAATGGCACTCTAAGCATTCTGCTTAATGTCCAACTCATTTAAGCACTAGTCCTTCATAAGCACCTCTAAATAACACAAACAAAACACTGGGATAAAAAAGGAGCTAAGGAGTTTTATTTAGACAGCTAAAATGCAACATTAAATTTGAAGCAAAAAGCGGAAATATTTAGCACTTAACTTTATTCTTGAGGATAGAATTTTTTTCCTTGGGCGCGTTGTTGAAAATGACGAAGTGAAGAGAGACAGATGTGGGTAAGAGAGATCTCATTTCTTTGGGAAACAAGCACTCTTTTGATGCTTTATAACAAAAAGATTCTGTTTTCAAAAAGGTACATGGCTACTTTTACTTCTAAATATGAAGAACAATAAAAACCATATGGAAGCATTTTACTTTAAGAAGTGTTCTTAAAGTGAAAGATAGGTAGGGAAGGACTTGGAATTTAATTCCGGCAAGAGTTTGGTCTTGCGGTGAACAACTTTTTACTCTTTTCTTTTCTTGAGTATTTCTTCGGATGTGTGATGTGATTTTTATTTGTTGAAGATATTTTAACATTATTAATAATAAAATCTTTCCTTGGTACACCTGGAGTTTTTTGTGATATTTCAGTTATTGAACGCTTTAAGTCCTTGATTACTAGAGAATGATTAGTTTTAATCTTTAGTTGTCAGATAAAATGAAATAATTACAAAGTAAACTGTATGCAACAAGTGTATTTTATTATTAATTGTTTGTTACTTGTGCAATTTACTTGCCCTGGTTTTAATTTTTCGAGTATTTCACAAAAATTAACGATTATTAACATCTTAAACGACTTAATTTTTGAGAATGAGATATATACTCATGCTAAAATGATATCTCACTTTCTTGAAATCATTTAGATTCGAGTCTCCCTAAGAGCAAGGGGACTCGAACCTATGCTAGGGTGACTTGACCACAGGGGTTTATTCATTAAATAATTAGTTAAAAACAATTTTTAAATAATTACAATCATATAAAACTCAGCCACAAAAAACACTACCTATTATGTCAACAATCAACGGCGAAGATTTAGAGCAACCATCCATCTTGATTGTTTAAGTTGCTATATTGGCGACGAACTCCACCACGCCAGAAAGTAGATCTCACCCACATTCTTTACTTATGTCGGTTACGAATATCGGATAAGCAATAAATAACAAAAGGTACCTATATTATTTGTGAAACACTTTTGGTAGGCTCAAGTCTCCCTAAATTGACTTTTTTCTTATATAACCTAAAAATAAAATCACTTAGAATTAAGATATTGCAAATGATAGTATATCAAATTATAGCTCAAAGTATGCTAAAAACTTAGATATATTTAACTTCCTCATACCTTCAAGAGTAAAGTTTATATACATAGAGAAATAAAAAATGGAAAATTTGCTTCTGAACTCCCAAACCATATTCACATACACTTACGTTATTACAATGGATTTTCAGATTGGAATAATAGTCCCTTCTAATACACTATAAGTCTAAAGGCTAAATAATGTTGGCACTCACAAACTGCCAACTGTCCTGATTTGAGAAAATCATTCTGAGTCAAGTCACTCTAGTTTCCCCAACTTCCCTTACAAAATTTTATTTCCGCCTTTTTACAGATATTTTGCCTCCTATTATAAGCATATAACATTATGCTACTGGGGAACGATTATAGAAATGTCATACGACGACCAGTGTATTTAGATGATGAATATATATATTTTTTATTAGAGACTTGAACAGAAACAAGCCGAAATGTGAAAGAATTCTTCCTCAAAATTGGTTGATTTCACAGTCTCTTATCAACATTTTATAAATAAAACTAAAAGTGGCAAATTTGATAAAAATATTTTTATCACATCTACCTAAGCATTAAAACCTTTAATTCATAAAAGAAAGGAGACCGCCATATACAAAATATAGAATAAGTCAACTGTGTATTCCAATTTGCTTTTTAATGCGCATTTGGCAGGTCACGTTTCATAAATTAGCTATGCTAAGACTTTCAACCAACCTTTCATCATCTCTTTACCTCGTTATCGCGTTCCTAGCATTTAGTCCAATCTACAGGTTTCTATTTGTTGTATATGGAAACTTTGAGGCTTAAATTTTCTCAGCAAGCTATACCAAATCATTACCTCATTTTCACCTCCTTACACTTCGGCGTTAACAGATGGTAATTTAATTCTCAGTAAAAAATGTTTTAAAACACACATAATCGAAGGTTCATAGCAGCAATAAAAATAATTTGCAATTTATTAAAAGCCGATGATCATTTTAAACTAGACTTAACGGGAATAATATCTTGAACAAATACACCGGAAATATCTTTTCTAAATAAATTTCACTTGTTATGGCCATATAAATTGGGAACGGAAAGATTAGTTTCATTGTTTTATTGACGCACTACGAACGTTAAATATTTTTATGTTTCAACTTTGATATTTGTTTTCAATGATTACTATTCATATTCATTACTCAGCATGTTCAGGATTAAGTCATCTAATAAAAGATGGAATTCATTAGAATCATAGTCAAACAGAATATGATTTAAGCAATCTAACTAACTGATGTCGGAAACCCTATTCAGTGCTCATTTCAGAGAAACGCAGCAAATCCCGAAGCGTTTACTGTCACAATGAATAAATTATAAACCTATAGACTGGGTTATGCACGACTTAGAGCTATGCTTGACCCTGTATTTGATAAACATATTATATATACGATGGAACGTGAATACTAAATATAAAACAGGACAATCTTTAGCATTGCTAAATATCTAAGTGTGGATTTAAATTGGTACTTCACGAGAGAATTTTCTATGTAGTGTGTATTACAAGGAATAATTTTGAACTTATAGATATTATTTGCAATGAAGCCCAATAATATACGCATAAAAATAAGATCCGATTAATCTGTTAATTTTTGTTTCTAACATCTATTAACAAAAGAATAAGTAAATAGCATAGCAAAAAATTGTTGTGTCTTCTATGTTACAAACTCATTAGTTTCTACAAATTAATTGGGAAACCAAAGAAAATCTTTCCTTTCTGGGGAGATTACTATACCATAGGGTTTTTTGAATCTCAACATAATTAAGGATCACATTAAGAGCTCAAGCTTTCATTGCTCTATTTTAGAAGCAATGTGAGTTATAAACGTATTGAATTGATGGGCACCGAAATCAAGCGTTGATTCGAATATCCGAATCTAAAGATGGGTATTCACGAGAAGTGAAAGCTATTACATTTGGCCCAAAGATCGGTTTTTTCCTACACATTCAAGACGATAGATTAAGCAAGTCATTCACGGACGCTCCAAAGTTTGTTTTGAGAACCCTTGTTTGAGAAGATTTAAAGTCCTAGACTGACTCCAACGCACTTTACTCCTTCACCAACGCTCTCCACACACACACGTGTGTGATTTATCGCCGTCTCCAAGAATCAAAGTTCACTTTTTATGGCCTTCCATTCCAATGGATTTCAAATTTGCTTGAATTCCAACAGCGCAATCTATCTGCGCCAATTTTTATCGGGATTTTACATTGACGAAAGGTTTTACCTTCCCGTGTTCTAAAAATCGTAGAGTTGAACAGCGGTGAATGTCCCGCTTAAAAGGAGCAAGAGATAATTCAAAATTCTATATGTGCTATTTTATTTCAACCTCCGATCTTACTGCTAAGTTACAGGGCTAGAAGCGGTAGGAGGCGGATTTGCACACTGCTCTATTGAAAATTTTCCCCACCATAACGTATGTCACTGTCATCAGTTAGAACTGAGCAGGTGGACACTTGACATGGTGAGAATTATTGTTTCTTCCACTGAGTGCGAGTTGCCCAGCGTCATTCGTTTTCTACAGGCAGAAGGGAATAGCGCAGCACTAATTCATCTCAGAGTGAACTACGGAACAAACTTTATGAGCGATGATGTCGTACGAGAGTGGTGCAGGAAATTTAAACATAGCCCAATTGATATACATGGTGAAGATGGACAAGGACGCAAATCTTTCGTTTGTGAAGACCTTGTCCTGCAAGTTCACCAAGTGGTTGGGAAGAGAGGCGGAGATGATTTTCACCTTTTTCGAGAGCTGAAGATAGATCTGGCAGGACACCAACGAAGAGTTTCATGACGCTATGGAGACCTATCTAAATACGCTGGCGGAAATCTTCCATGAAAAGTGTATTGGAAACTCGTCCACCGGTATGAAAAATGTTTTAGTCTTCAAGGTGGCTATATCAAAAAGTAACTTCAATGTACTTGATTCCTGGTAATAAAACCGTTATGTTATTCACACTTGCTTATATTTTATGCTTCATCGGAGGCTGAAAAATATCTCTCGCATATTCCAACCAGCACAACATGAGAGTCAGAGGTACACTGACTTATTAAAAGAAGACGTTAATTTTAACATGCTGGCTAGTCTTTAAGAAGCGTAAATGGTATTTCCTAGAGTTCTTTAAAAATATAGAAGTAAGGCCATTTTAATTTTGAAGGACATAAATTCAGTAATTCCCTAATGAATGCACAGAGTAATACATCAAATAAAAAATCTCAATGATTGACTTAAGAAACAATTCATTAAATTCTTCACATTTAGATACTTATACACAAAATGAACGTATAATTGAAATAAATGTTTGACTAAGAAGCTTTACTCGTCACAAATATCTGCATCCAAATCGTATTAAAGTCTCATCGATAACAATGCATCGTAAGAGATTTGTTATTATTTATAATTGAGATTAAACGCACAATATAAATGACATTCATAAGAATTCAAATCAACGAAGTTTTAGGGAATAAAAATGAAGCTTGGAATTTAGAGATTTGAAATCTCGTGCTTGAGAGTTAATTAAATAATAAAGATAATACTATCATTGTTATGACTATAATTAATCCCACCGGGGGGCACCGCGAGTTCAGCGATGAGAAGCCGCCTGATAAGTAATCGGGTTTTCACTTCCCTGGCGGGTACAGCAATGGTGGTGTGGATCTTAGGCCTGGTGCACACCAGCCGATTTGTGTCGCTGAGCAGTAAAATATAAGAATAGTAACCCATGTGCCCCCTTTGTGTCTCCACAGGAGAAATGAGGGTTACTATTGTTATATTTTACTGCTCAACGACACAAATCGGCTGATGTGCACCATGCCTTAGAGCCTATCTCCAATGATGGGTAACGGGGGGTCGTCAAATGAGCCGCTGATAATGGGAGCTACTATGCGGGGCCACATGCCCGATGAAGACGTGGCGGCCGGTTATTCAAGTAGACCCGGACTCTAAGGAACGGGGGTGATGGCTTGTTTTCGATTATGTCTATAATTAAAATCGTTAGAATGAATTGAAAGGGTAACGGATGTAGTGGTTTTGCCATCATTCAAACAAATGTCGTGACAATTATGAATACCGAAAACAGGCTTCGACAAGATATGAACTTGACTACTCTTCAATGAGATTAATTCAAGAGATCGAAGTGGGAAAGGTCACAATTAACGATTCAAGGATCATCGTCATTATTAAATGATTTAATACATTGAAATAGATTTTGTTATACAAAACTTGAGAGTCAGTGCCAAGGTAATTCTATTAGCAACAAACTTTTTTTACATGAACATCTTTCAGATGATCTGTTTATTAAAAGTTGTTTTGAATTTTGAACAACAATATTATTTAAATTTTCGTAATAAATTTAACTGGTTCGTAAAATAAACAATAAGACGGATTCAGTAATAATACTCCATGCGTAGTTTAGATAGTCTATTTACTTGAGAATAAATAATTTCAGGATTAAAGAATACTTTTCAAATATATTAACAAATATCTCTGAAAAGGTGGCAAAAAAGTAGTTACGTCATTGAAAAATATAAAATATTTCAACTATAAACACAACCGTAAAAGCTGGATTCTTATTATTTGCTTAACTCTTGAACACAAACCGGCGAATTCTTCCACCTCAAATTTGAAAGCGATTCTCTTAAAAATTCCAATACGAGATGCTCTAAGAAAGGGAAATTTACTTCTTAACCATCCTGTTCAATCATATATTAAAGATTTTGCGAGTTTCTTGAACATGAAAATCAAAATTTTTAGCAAAACTTTCTGTAAAAGTAATTGCAATCGAAATTAATTTATGAAGTTATTATTCATGGAGTTTTACGAATATTTTTAGATTTTTATATCTAAAGAGAAACGATTTTTAGTTCCGACACTGAGTCAACACCACTTGGGGGCACCACGAGTACGTGGATGGGAAGTAGCCGTATGAGTAAGCGGATTCTTTCTTCTCTGGTGGGTACAGTAAGGGAGTTGAGTTACCCCTCTCCGATGATGATACGTACCTCCTTCGGAAGGGGCCAGTCAGTGGTTGATGATGGTTGTTAGGACTCTAATCTCAATATCCAAGCTTCTGCAGTGATTGTTTCTTAGGTGACCCGAACTCCAAGGCAGCTCGACTTAAGGTTCCAACACCGAATCACTAACCTGCATATTCAGACGTCATGCGATTTGTTTGCGTGAAAATTTTGATTTATCTGACAGAATTCCCATAAAATTAATTGTAATCACAAGCATTTTGTCAAACATTTAAAACCCTTTGAATATTTTTAGGATTTTTTTTAAGACAAAGGATTTCTTAGTTTGATCACGGGGTAGCTATCTTTTGTATTCAGATGTTAGTGATGTGGTTAGAGTTTCATATGCACGCGAATTTTAAATTCTTCGACAGAATATCCAATAAAAGTAAATGCAATCACAAGTATTTTGACATGTACTTGATAGTGTTTGAGACATTGTGTCCATTTCCTTAGAAATGAATGAATTTTTATATCCATCACTGTGTCACAAGTGTTATATTCAGATATTAGAATTGTTTCAAGTTTCTTATGTATATAAATGGAAAATTCTTCTGAACTTCTTATAAAAGTAGTTGTAATCATAACTATGTTGCGAGATGCTAGATAATTTTAGAGATTTTTTTAATGTTCTTATTTTTCAACTCGAATTATTTCTTAGTTCAGTCACGGACGTTTTCTCCCAATACCTATTACTTACTCTTTGAAGAGTTTTAAGTTCCTTTTCTTTTTTCTTACTTTTTCATTCTAAAGAAGCATGGACATAATACTTTTTTTAGTTCCTTGTAGAACTTAAGAGCTTCTTACATTTCTTTTCCTCAAATAACCGCAGAACTAAAATTCGAGAACCAGAAAACAAGATAAACTCGTCTTGAATGAGAAACGAAACTGTAAATACAAGTTCCGTTTCGCCATGTAACTGAAAAAATTTAGAGAGAGAAAATGAATTTTAGAAGTTGGAAGATAAAAAGCGATCTTTTGTGGAGAAAAAGATGTTTACTTGAAGAAGAATTATTACAAAATAAATGCTGAAAATTTCAGGTATTTTTGTATGGATTTTGCACATTCGACAAGAATTCCAAGATGGACTATCACGGTCATCATCTTCAATTTCCATCTATTGCAATAAGCTGATCTAAAATATAGATATATATCCAATATTGAGAATTACGTTTTATTGTTACATGCTCTATAATTAAAATTCAAGAAAAAAGAAGGATACGTATCAATGGTTACGTTCTTAAGAATGGTTATTTCAATAAAAGTGTTTTAGTTATCATTAAATTTGTTCTATTATTTAAAATTTGGAATTTTTAGAACTTTAATGTATTTTAAAATTAATTAGTATTGTCTGACTTAATAAGCATAATTAGACTTATACGATTATGAAATCTCATTAAAAAGTAGATCTATACCGTTATATCGTACATTTAAATTATGTAGTTTATCGTTATTTTGACCCAAGATTTGATAGTATGTGAACCTTTGAACAACGTTATAAAGAGAATTTTCTGTACATAAATTAACGGAGAAAATTTTTGTAATTAAATAAGAAAGTTTTTGTGACTTATGTATAAAATTTAATTATTATTAAATGATTGATTATACAGTCTACATTCATTTCTTTCTAACGACGTCCTAAATAGTTTTTTCTATATATAAATGAACGGATCATTAACTTATCAAAGGACAACACAAAGTTATGAAAATTAGTGCTAATAAAAATTACACTATAAATTAGCATATTTTAAAATACTTAGTTGCTTTTCTTAACCGTATAAGGCAGAATAGAATTCGCTATTTTCTAAATTTTTTTTTCAAAATTATGTATAAAAAGTGATAATTGTGAAATGATTGATAATACAGTCTATATTCATTTCTTTCTAACGACGTACTAAATAGGTTTTTCTATACATAAATGAACATTACTTCTACACATTCAATTACATTCGATACATTAACTTCTCAAAGGACAACACACAGTTCTGAAAATTAGTGATAATAAGAATTACGCTATTAATTAGAATATTTTAAAATACTTAGACGCATATTTAGTCGTATAATGCAGAATAGAATTCGTTATTTTGAGAAATTTTTGTTAATTGTATATAAAAATTAATTATTTTGAAAGGAGTGCTAATACATTCTACATTCATTTCTATCTACTATTTAGTTTTCACAATATGTTGCATCAGTTATGCCTAATTAGAAAATATTTAAATCCTTTTTAAAGCTGTTACTGCTACCACAAAGACCGTTCCATCACAATTCTGCATTCCACCTTAGCCGTTTTCAGAAAAAGAATATACATCTGGAGGTAGCGTTATTTTACGCATCATGTGATAAATTTTCAAAATAAACCAAATTTTGACGATCTGTAAATGCTAATTAAGAAAATTTAATTTACCAGCAGAAATATTTTCGATAAAGGTGTTTACATAATTCATGTAGAATCAGGCTTGCTAAACGTTGCGTAAGATGTCCCTGAATGGTACCTAATGAGACCAATTAAGACACATTATTAACGGAGCCATGCGTGTCTATTGAAAATGCGAAGCTAGTTAAATTCTTAAACAAGCGAAATTTCGACTAAAATAACTTAACTAGGCGCGATTTGACTTGAAAATGTAATTGTTTCTCACGGTATTTTATAGATGCAATTCAAAAATATTTGATTTTATTAATAAAGGCATTTCCTTTAGAAGCTCTTAAATTGAAAATGAATGTATTGCATATCAGCATTGTTGAAAGATAAACTCCATGTTCCTTAGTTTGAATGAAACTTTGTGAAAAGAAGAACTAGCAGTAAATATCTGGGAAATACATCTTCGTATAGTAATAGTTGAACTGTAATTTAAATTACGAATTTCATTTTTAAGTATGCATGGGTATTCAGAATATTCGATCTTTATTAAATACTATAAAATTATTCGAAAATACTGAAGTTTTAAAAATATCAATTTGTGAAAAAACCCTCATCATTTTATTTCTTATAGAGAGAAGCAGAAATTCTGTACAGTGTAATGTCCATTTTTTTCTAAATCTTAACGGTATTCAACTGGAATTTTTTTATAAGTTGCCCTTTAAAGAAATATTGCACTACATCTCGCACATGCGCAGTAAAAAGTATTTACTACAAATACTCAGATTTTCTCAAATATTCAAAGTATTTACTTAAATTTTAATGAAATGCTTCCCTACACATTGCCAAATATTTTGTAAGTTTCGTATTATTTGATGCAAAACTCTGCATGTTATAAGCAAAAAACATGCTGGGAAATTTGGGATTTTTTAAGAAAACCTTTATATCTTATAGAATGTACGTGTTATTTTTAAGAAAATACATGTAAACAGTGTGCATATTAAGCATAACCATTGATGAAAGTTGAAAATCCTTATCAGCTTTCTGTGAAACATGGTGAGTCGAAATCCCTTTTCTTTCCATTTCTGGTTAGTTCCCCATATACCCTCGAGACCGAATCTTTACTGTAAAATGTGAGTTCAAGCCTATTAATTACATAGTCGAAATTCAAGTGCAGTTTCTCCAGCCTTTCTGTAGAAATTCGAAAAAATGTGTAAATCCGAAAGTGACCGGATAGTTTTGATCATACGGTATAATTTGCATATCACACCACTTTCTGAAAAAGCTTACGTGCACGGCAGATGCTGCATCGGCAAAATGTTTTCATAAAGTTCTAAAAATATTGAAATATTGTATTGTTATTGGGAACACACAACTATACAGGATTTCAGAACTCTAGTATATCAAGTGTAGCGAACAATACATCACTAAGTTCCATATTTAAAAATATGAAATAAGTCAAGTTAAATATTCAAAATTGCCAAATTGCCGTGAAATTGCCAAAACTTTTGACTCCTTTCTAATGGATATAATTTCCATATTAATTCACTTGTCTGAGAAAGCTCACAAGCATTATAGTTGCTACACCACCACAGTTTTTGCCTCTGTGCACAGACTAGTGCATATGCTGTAGAACTAAGGCATTAAAATTCCATCTTCTTCAGATGCTATTCGGTTGGGCCACTAATAATCCGTTAGACAGCATAGTTTCCTGTTCTGTTGGGCCACGGCATATGTGATGGATAAGCTTATAGACTAGAATATTTAATCCCAGAGGTTATATAAATGAACGATAAATTTTTCTCTTCGAATCATTTCAAAAGAGGTGCAATTCCTTCTTTCTCAGGTAAGATTCTAAAACCTCGTTTTAAATGAAGATTTTGGATTTTGCTTAGCCGTATTTTGAAACTTAATATAAAAACAATATCTTCTTCGAAATTTAAGAGAGAGATAGTTTAGTTGAGTTATAATAAATCCCGTTTTTGCAGCAACACGTGAGTTATTTGGGGATATTACTTACCTATAAATATTTAATTTTGTTCTATTCAAAGCCTTTGAAATTTTTTTATTTTCATTTTCTGAGCAATAGTTAGAGATATTCCGCATTAAACGTTCTCAAGAAGTTTATTTAGTTTAATAACTTTAACTTCCCATTTTGAAGCAACACGAGGAATATTTTGGAACGGACCTCGTGGTTTTAAATCACGGTCAGATAACGAGGACGACACTTGAGCTGGCACCCCCTCTCCTAACTTCTCCACTTCACCAATGGGACGTTCTCAATAAGATTGCTATGATAAGAGATAATACTGTTAATTTTTTTTTCATTTTAGTAATTGTATTTTGTAATAATTCCAGTAGGCAACTTTTTTCTCTTTGATAGAAAGAAAGAGTTTCAGGCTCAGGTTTTAATTTTAGTTATATTGTCGTCCCGTTTTGAAGCAACACGAGGGCTATTTTGTGGCGGATCTCGTGATTTTGAACCGCGATCAAATGAAAAGGATAACACCTGAGTTGGCCCCCCTCTCCAAGCTGCCGCACCACACCAGCGAGAGGACGTTTAGCCCTCGACGTAAGATTTAACATCCAACAGGCCCCACACACGGCGGATCTTTAGGGGAATCGACTTCGCACCTTTAAACCTCTATCCTAAAAGCCCGAGACTTTACCACTTGGCCACCTCGTTTCCCGCTGAGGTGTCAAATCCGTTTTCTTACTTTATACACTTATATCAATAATATTAAAATATTTTATTATCGCTATGGAAGCATTAGAGTTACAATGCATTTTCACGTTACAAAAATCACTCAATTCAAAAGAAATTATGTTAAACTCAGTAAAATGTATTTTTCATGGCATGCAGAAAAATAAATGCATGTGATAGATATTAAAATATTCTCGCATTGAATCATGAAAAAATGTGTAATTATTTCAGTTATGTCTTGGACCGAAAAAAATCACTTTTAATCAAATATATATAGATATCAATCGAGACGTAAAATTAGCATTTAAATGTAAATAATAATGCCATGTTATTTTTTAAATACGATATAGTATTTATGTTGGACAAATAGCTGAGAAATGAAACAGAATTCAAATTTCATGAAAACTGTTTTCCCTAACGATATTCATAATACTAATATGCCCTCGAAATGTCAATATCTATATAAATATTTATAGAAATTTATTTGATTTTGCAATATTTAGATACACGTATAAAAAAGTTAGCCATGACAACATTTTTCAAAACGTTTGAATTAAAACTTTTTCTTTACCAATTAGATAACATTTAGTTTATATGTAAAATAAAAACCTCATATTTTATCAAAGTCGAAGAAAAAACATTTCTTTCCCGAACGATTTGAAATGAACTCTCTTTCCACTTTCAGCGTAAACTTGTATTAAAGCTCATTAATTTTTTAAAGCGAAGTTGAAAAAACGTTATATGTCCAGAAAAAAACGGCAAATAAGTAATTATATTTTGTCCAAGGAAGCATGAAAGTAGGAAATGTATGATGGAAAATTATAATGAGGATTAAAAGCCTTAATTCTACGTCTTTTATAAACAGCAAGCTAGATTAGAAATTCGGATAATAATCTTTTATGTTTAATAAAAACATGGCAAAACCTCATTTTTTAATTCGATATTTTTTTAAGAAATCTCTAATTAAAGCAAAGAAAGATCACCATGTAGGAAAGCTTAGAATAATAATGCTGTTAGGTTTGAAATGCTTTTTCAAAGTACTTTCGAAATAATTTAAATACTATATTATTAACTTCAAAAATATTTTACTGACATAAACATTCGGAGTCAAGAGATATATAAAAATCCTTGCATTTCTTAAACAAAAAAAAATGAATCAATTGAATGTTGAAAAATGATGAAAAAAATTGAATTTTAGCCGGAAATTAACCGAAAATAAATAAACGTAAGGTTAGAAATAATTTATTAACCATCCGATAAAAATGATGTTGGATAACTATGTTTTAGGTGATGATGTGTATGGTCAACTAGAACAAGAAAATAACTAAGTCAAGGTAAAATAAAGCTAACTACGTCCAATCCAAAGAAGACCACATTACAAGAGTTACATTAATGGATAGAGCGCTTGCAAGAAGGTATATTTCGTTGTCGGTGATGAGGCTTTTAACCAGCCACAACACCATTGTTTTGCTGATAAACGGAGACGAAATCCTCAACCACAGCGAGAAAGGTGACATCATAAATGAGGAAGATGTCAGCTACAAACCTATATAAATATATATATAATAAAATAAGTTAAAAATAAGAAATAATATAGGAGAAAATGAAACAAAGATAAATAAAATAAAAATAAATGGTATAATAAAGAACAAGAAAAAGATGAGGATAATTGAATGCGGTAGAAAAATAAACGACAGTAATACATTAACAAATTTATAAATTGAATAAATTAATTAAATAATAAAAATTCATAGTATTATATATAAAGGCGCAAATGCTGCTATTTATAATATAATACAGAAGCAAAAATTAGATAAACTAAACAAAAATTAAAATGAAACAAAAAGAAAGAAAAAAGTAAAGAGAATAAACAGCAAATTTAGACAAAAACGATGACAATACAAGCGTAAGAAAGCAACAGCCTCAAGCGATTGCATCAACAGAAGGTTGAAACGATAATATTTAAAACACATAAAAATATATAAAAATGAATTTCGAAAGTAAAAAATGTTCAAAAAGGAAGAAATGAATAAGGAATCGAATGGTAAACTTTATCGAAGACCACTCACCATAAAGATTCCAAAATTAGACACGATTTTCTGTCAAGGGTAAGATTATAAATCAAATTTATACCCTTTGTAGCCTGAATCCCGTCCAAAATCAATATTTGAATCATTTTGACGAATCAAAATGCACAATCCTTAAAAAATCAAGAGGTACTAGAGAGTGTGTTAACCCTAACACTCTCTGCCGAAATCTTACTTTTTTCTTTCTTTTTGTTTCATTTTAATTTTTGTTTAGTTTATCTAATTTTTGTAGAAAAATAAAAACACTTTCTAAAAAATCCCAGTATAGAGTAATGAGAATAAGATAACACTTCTATCTAGCAAAATCTAGCAAAAAAATTAACAGTATAAGTGAGGTAGAAAAAGTTTGTTAAGTGAATAGCTTTACGGTACGGATCACTCTGTTATAAAGCATTTAATATCATTTTTTCTTGCTGATATATGTCGTGAAACTGTTTCCAATTTTAAGATAAAATTATCGCTAGAAATTTCAATCATGCGCCCTTTATGATGCTCTTATGATGTTGTTGTGGTAGAAATATAGATATTTCAGCAAGAACAACTTGTTAAAATTTTGTATGAAATAATATTTCAGAATGGATGGATTGATGAAATTTTGATAAACAGTTTAGCTAAATATCATATATTCTTGTTTCAGAAAGGTTTTCAGCGTAAATGTTTTGTTAAACAATAAAAAGAGTACAATTTTGATCTCAATTTTCCTTTTTGAATTTTATTCTTATTACTAACTACGCAGTGATTCATAATTGCATTACTTGTTTAAAAAAATAATTTTGAATATTTTAAGAATTGATTAAGAAATATATTTAAGAATTACGTTTTGGGTCTAAGAAAGAATTTTTCTGAACTGACTATTTAATTAACAATTAATGTTACAATAAATTAATTGGAAATAAAATTAAAATAAATTAGTTTAATTAATTAATTAAGTTATATAAGCAATATATAATTAATTAATTAAGTTATATATTAAGCATAGTGTTTATCGTAATGGTTTTATTTCGTATGTGAAAATGTAGCGATTTATGCACTTTCAGTGTGTATAAAAACATTGGGCCATAATAAAAGATAACTAAAAATGGTTT
Organism: Araneus ventricosus; assembly: GCA_013235015.1. Taxonomy (NCBI): domain Eukaryota; kingdom Metazoa; phylum Arthropoda; class Arachnida; order Araneae; family Araneidae; genus Araneus; species Araneus ventricosus. The sequence goes on from BGPR01000279.1 coordinate 296,936, forward strand.
TCAAGATATTGACTATACTGTATATCTTCCAGATATTGACTGTATCTTTAAAAAAAATCTATTTCTCACTTCTTGGGTTCAAAAAACAGGTCACTTATTAGGAAGAATTTAAAAACCGTTCCTTCTATTTGGTTCTTTTATACATTCCCTTCTTGACACTTAAGATTCCGAGGTTCAAATTTTTCTGACGTCAGAAAAGTCCTAAAAGATAGAAGCACACTTAGCAATACTTTCTCGATCTCTTTCATCTAATCCTTTTTGCAACACTTTATCTTTGGGAATCCCACGCAATATTGGGATATAAATTATCGGTTTTATTATGGAGAAACATGCTTCAGTAAATTATGCTAGCTTTTTCTAGTTTTTTCATCATTTGAGTGATTTTATATTGCCAAATCCCTGAAATTAAACTGAAATTTTAAAGACAAAAAGAAATTTTACTGTAAATTAGCTTCCAAAAAGTAATTGGGACTTAACTTTTGGCATTTGTATATGCGGACATCTTGCTGTATGACTCCATTTAAATGAAAGCATATGTATTCACTGTGATGTTATATTAGTAATAAAAATGTAAAAGTCGATTAGTGAAAAGAACTTTCAGCGAAATAGGTTATATTTAGCTTCTTCCGTAAGTGTACATGAATATGTAAGGGATTGTATATGCATGGAATTCAAACATAGAATCAATGCATATAAAATTTTTAACAATATGTATAAATTAAAAAAAATTGGCTTTGCATCCGTTGAATGATAAGAATATACTTAATCTTATTTTTACATTTAACGTAGATGGCGTATCAGTACAATTGTTTTCTGTGCGCACAGGCCTTTTTAGACACTTCGTTACTAAACAATTAAAATGCTTCTTTTTCTAATAGGCTTGTACAAATGCTGCGAAAATATACAATGAAAATATTTATTTCCCTTTGAGCTTAGGATAATTCAGATGCTTCGTCACTGCGCACTTAATTTGTTTCCATCTACGTATAGACTAGTACAGATGTTGCGCCATTAAAATATTAGGATTTCACTGCAGCCATGGAACAAATCTGGCTTTCCTCTAATCAAACAGAAAACACATTTTCTGAACTACCCTTTTTGTTGCTTTTATTGGCAATGAAGGAAGCAAGAATAGGTAACCCCATGATTGGTCGAAAGGAACCACAGGTGTGATTGTCCAATTTTTTGAAACAGAGTGATTGTACTTTTCTATTTTCCATCAGAATTCCAGTTTTAAAAGTTGATTTTGATATTCCATCTGTAATTGAAAGGTTAAAAGCATATCTGAAAATGCTATCAATTAAAAGTGCAGTGAATTATGAAAATGCCTACGCATAGTGGGCAAAATGTATAGGGAGAGGTGACCTACCCTCGAAGTTAAAACACGCAGAGTGAAAACATTTAGTAGATATTGACTTTGAATCCTTCTCCGCATGAGCCGAAAGTTGCAGGGTCGTAGCTTCCGCCCCTTCTATTTTTGAAAGAGCAGGTACAGTGATGTAATAGCATTTCTTGTGGCAGAGAAAGTTGAGCTGAAAACTGATCTCCATCTCTTTTAGTGCTCAATCTTCTTAAACCATAAACATAAACCAAACGATAGATCCCTTGTTACAATCATCTGAAAAAAGTCTTCCTCATTTTTAACATATTCAAGGAAATCGAGCGCAACTAAAAGTCGGTTTTCCATTTTGGTTTACAGAAAGCAATTTCGGCACAAACATGGAATGCACAAATCTGATACACAAATTTTCAGTCAGAATGGACTGTACTGAACCATAGCTAATGCTGAACTCTTCAGGTAGCTCAGGCATTTTCAGGCACAGATGAAAGCACATCTTGAATGTCTTGACATTTGTCAACAATTTGGAAGTCATCACGTTCGACATTTTCCTGGCTGGGTTCAAAATGTTTAAACAACTCATAAAATCTTGTGCGGCTCATATAATCTGCCCATGAGGTTTCTTCAATTCTGTATAAGTCTTATCAATGGAACAGCCAAGTTTCTGGCAAAATTTGATGACGATTCTCTGCTCAACTTTTTCTACCATGCGTCAATAGCACATACATTTTTCAAAGTTATACAGAAGTAGTAGTAGGTATGACCTTGTAACTTTCGAAGCATGCATGGGACGGCTGAAGTTCAATATCTACCAAGCATCTTCACTCTGCTTGTTTGAGCTTTGAGAGTAAGGTACCTGTTCCAATACTTTTTCCTCTCCCTCGTACACTGCCTAAGCTAACATGCACTTTAAAGAACCAAAAATATTAAATAATTTTTCATAGTGAATTTCTCAAAATCACCACTTAAAATTTTGCTGCTATCGCAACATGAGGCAGAAAGCAGCTTTTCAAAGCAGTATCAAAAAAATTTCAAACACAGACAACAGAGCAACAGACGACAAAAATATTCGTAAACACAGACAGCAGAGAATTATTACTTTGTGAAATGCACTTGACAATTCTTTACGTAAACCAATATTTCCTAAAGATAAGCATGTTTGAAAATTAGCTTTAAGATCTTACAAAGATGGGAATAAGATGACCTCGATAACAAAAACCTAATCACACATCAGAAATCACCATGAAAGCAATCGTTTCTTGTATATGAAAATTGTTTTGGAACGTTATTTGAAATGCGAACTTAGAGACTATTAAAAATTTTGAAGATATCTCAATAGCCCTTAAAGAAGAATGTCCATGCTCACTTTTTGAGGAAGATATATTTTTGAAGTATTTTATTATCTGGTATTTGAGGAAGATGCTTTAAAAGTTGAGATACAATACTCTTTTAAGATTCCCCATGTTTCGCTTCCATCTTGATCTTCTATTTATTTATGAAGAATCTCAATCAAACTGCGCCAAGGTATAAAAAGAATATTGAAAAATAATACTGGGAACTGTAGCAATGGGTATTCAAAATGTGCTTTCAAACCATGAAATGTTGTTAACTTAAAGATAATTGTTCTATATAATCATCACAGAGTATTTTATTACTATAAATGCTTTTGACTATAAGTCTTATTTTGTGATCTATCAACATACTGAAGTTTTACTAACTTCCACCGTTACCAGAATTGGAAGTTCAAAAGTAGAACTGTAGATCAGTTCTATTTTTACTTAGAATTTTCAACAATAATACTCGTTTTGGAATGTGTTGTTCAATCTTTTTCTCATTTTAGTCAAACATTTACTTAGCCATATCTAAACACTTATTCGAGCAAAGTTTTGTAAATTAGTAGTTAATATTTTGTGCATTATATAAAGGATAGCGTTATTTGCAGGTACTGTACCTGCGGATAAAACGTTATTTTCAAGTACAGTACCTGCGGATAAAGCGCTATTTGCAGGTACAGTGTGCCAACGTCCGGTTCTTGCCCGATCACCCTAGTTAAGTAGCATCGGGCGCGGTCAGTACTTGGGAGGGTGACTGCGTGATGTTAGCTTCCTTTTTGAGTTCTTGACTCATGGACTTAGTTAGTTATACCAGATCAAGTGGAATTAGTTTCAACAGTTGAAATATCTGCGGATAAAATGTTATTTACTGTTTAAGAATAAATAATGAAATGTCGTGAATCTTTTTCTCTAATCTTAATAATTTAAAAAAGATTTTTAAATACAATTCTAGACATTATTCCTCATTGCTGGACTTGCATTGAAGCCGTTTCTTCATTTCTACAAATATCTGATAGTTTGTTTTTAATCCATTGTTAAAAACTGAAGTAGAGAAATGCTGTTTATTATCGAATTCTACCTATTTTGGATAATGGGATTAGAAGGTAGAGGTGTATCTTTAGATAAAATGTTTTATTAGGCAGTGTATATTCTGTTCAAATTATTTTTTCTATAGAAGTAATTGAAGAGACTCGAAGCAAATATTCATACATTTTATTAAATCGCATGCAAGCATTGAATAGAGGAAAGGGAGTAAGAATATAGTTATTTAAAATATGCTGAAAAATTTACAGTTTCTGGAAAAAAAAGAGCAAAATCAAATAAAATATAATTTTAGACATCGGTTTTAAAAATAATTAGTGAAAACTCAAATTCTTAAACAGATTGTTCAAGTATTTGTAGTACAAAAATTGCTCTCAGCTTGTATCTGATTCTAACTCATGATCTTCCGTTAGTAGAACTCAAGGATCATTCACTCAACCGTAAGCGACGAAGTACAAGGTTATTTAGTTTCTGTCTTTAGTTTCTCACAGTTTGTTAAAATTTTAACGACGACTAATTTTGCATTTTCTCTAGTAGATTTGCATTTGTCAATAGGATTATAGCATATTTAAACTATTGACTTAGGGTTTCCATCAACTGCAAAGAGAAGTTTCCTAAGACATCTTTCGGTCTTTGAGCTGACTGGAATTATTTTTATTGATAATTCATGAGTTTAATTTTATTAGAAAAAAATCAAATATATTTTCTCTACCAACAAGAGTACAAAAAGACATTTTAAAATCCAAGAAGCTATGAATTGAAAACTGCAGGTAATCCTGTAGAAGAGATAATGTAAATAATCGTTTATCCAGTATGCATTAAATAACGTTTATCAGGTACAGTCCTGAAATAATCACTCTATATAAAATGATTTAAAAGAAAATATATATTTAATCATTTTAAGTTCTTTCCAGGACTTAGGCCATGGTACATGCCATCCATCGACGATGGGAAGTTCTAGCTCCCTCCTTACTGTCAAATTGATGCCGCTAATAAGTATTTAGGAAAGAAAGAACTTTTCAAACGTCCTGTTTAGATTTCTTTTATTTATATGAAAATCGCTTAGAACCACTGTTTCATTTATAGTTGAACTCATATCAGTAAGAAGGGAACGTCGTCCTAAACATAAGTTCTTCGTAAGCAAAATCGATAAAGATTTGGAAAACATATCTTCAAAATATGTGTTTCCATGTATAAGAGTGTTCTATTTTACTGAAAATTCATACTGCCATCAAAAAATAAGAAAAACAAGTTAAAGTCACGTTTTTTCTCAAGTGGTCTTTAGAAGCTTTGTGCTATCAGTACATTATTTCCATATAAATGCAATAGACGATATTTATTTGATTAGCAAATGATATTTTAGCTAAAATATGGATTTTAAGAGAAATATTTCAGTAAACTTCAAAATCAATAACTTAAGAATCTCTTTTTAGTAGGGTGATTCATATCAGAAACAGAAGAACTGCAAATATTTACTAATATTAGTCACGCCCTGATATCGCATTTAAGGACAAATATATTAATTTAATTTTCGGTGTCAAATGCCATGCAAAAAATTTGCTCTATTAAAAACATCTCGGTAACAGTCTTTGATAAGATACACCTTGGGAGCAATAATTACCTCAGGTACTTTAAACATTTATTCTTCCACCACTCTTCCTGTTTCTTGCTTTTAACAGATTGGGTTTACTTGGACTCTTTCTGAAAAGCTACTCATTTGCTCGTCTATAGGAACAAATACGGTAATGGAACACGATATGCTTTAATTTGGACATCTTTATGCTTTTCTCATCAGTCATGTTCGTTGCGCAAAGAGAATTTTCTCCTTTGCTAAAAGCTGGCAAATAAGAAGAAAGCACTTATCAAAATAAACGTATGATAGAATTGCACGTGGAAAGCAATAATTATTATGTGCGTTGTTAATTTCATTAACAATTCACGATTTGAGTTTATAACTTAAGAAAATAAAACATATTATCACTTACGAACGACTTCTCAAATTCAAAAAAATAAAGCTTTCTTACTTTTGTTTTGACGTAGTGAATGAATTTCCTGTTCAACTTATATACCATTTATGCCATGTGTAATTCATGAAGGAAAAGCCTTACAATATGTGGGAGGTTGAATGCAATCTTGTTACCTTGCGATCTTGATGCTGATGGTTATATTCTCCTGGTATATCTAGACAAGTAAGTGCGTCAAGGACTCCTGGTAATAGGGAAGTGTGGCATCTTCTGTTTTGCCAAAGCGGTCTTGACCCCCCCAGGTAGCACCCGAAAAGGAAATCTGACTTATCTCGAACATATGAGGGTAATTCAATATAAACTCCCCAGCCTGGCAAGAAGCCGTAACTGTATATCTGGCGACCGCCAAGACAGAAACACGATCACTGTGGCTGAACGTAATAACTCCCATTACAATCAGCTCATGCAACCATAGAGGGGTACGAACCATACGGTCCTAAGTACCACACCACCATTATTTTAGCCACCAGGGAAGCCAGATCTCGCTTACTTCTCCGGCGGTTTCTCATCCTTGTAATTGATGTGTCCCGTCATTAATCACTGTGAGATGCATTGCCGGGCCTGGCAACTGCGTCATAACGGAATCCAAAACAGGGTTGTAGACTCTGCTAAAAACAGCTGAGCAGAAATTCTTTCCATCAACCAGAAAATTTTCAAGAGCATTAATCTTCGTCCGGATATTGTCCTCAAGCTCAATAAAATTTATATTGTTGATGTAACTTGCCCCTTCGAAAACCGTTTGTAGAGCATTGAGAGGGCAAAACAAAAAAACAAAAAAAAAACACAGGAAGTACGTTCCGCTCCTGGAACATCTTCTTCCCCAAGCTTCTGCTGTGGAGATAGTCCCAATCGTTGTGGGTGCGTTTGGCTACTGGGATCCGGCGAACGATAAATTTCTCTCCAAGATTATGTCTCGCTCCTACCCCAAGAAGATGTCTAAGGTCTGCGTTAGTGACAATGTACGGTGGTCCAGGGATATATATATGTTGAACATATAACCGGCCACTAGCAATTTGGCGAGAGCATGGTAGTGAGCAATCCCAACTTCCGCCCACAAGAAAGTGCGTCACAAGATGAGATGGGTAGTAAAAAAGGATAGTTTCCTTCCTGCTGGACTTTCAGGAGAAATTAGCCCATATATGTTTCGCTTCGCAGCCGCTAAACAATCTGCAGTTTGAATGAATTTCATTGCTGAAGCGCATATTGGTCTATCCGTTTTTAAATGATGCAATTTAAAACACAAACAGATAATAAAACCCATAACCTTTTTCTTCGGATTCATTTTCCTCAGCCAAGCCATGCCTTAACCCTCAATCATATTACTTTTCAGTATGATAATTTGAAACATGTTTTTAATCCATAAAGTATGTCTACTTTCTTTCCAAATTAAACTAGCCGTGAGAGCGCCAATGAGATAAATTTCTTTAAATGCTTACGTGATACAAGTCACACGCCCTGTCCCAATTCTATTTTTCAATTCATTCCGAATCTTGTTGTAAAACAAATGTAAACTAAACTGTAGTTAGATGTAAAATGACTTGAGCAGTTACGCTTATGATGTGAATGCGATGTTACATGAACTGACTCCTTGCAGATACTCCGGAAGTTGACGATGTTTTTTTCTGAAAATTTTCAATTTAACCTTAACTTCAGTAGCGGTACAGAAACAGCAGGAATAGAATTTTTTGTCAGAATTCGGCCTGTTGTAGAGTACTGTGCATAATTTTAGCGCATAGTGCCGTGCCGCTATTTATTAGGATTTCATATAGGGGACAGTCGCCGAATTTGGACCACTTGGACATTTTTAGTGAACAGTGATGGAGAAGTAATTTTAATGAAAAACAAGTAGTAAAATGTTTTTGTAGTTTATTTATCTTCAGAACAGTGTAATTAACTTAGTGAATAGTGCCGTACCAATATACAACAGGATTTCATAACGAATTTTTCTGTCCTCTGAATTCTCTGCAGTTAGTTTTACTCTTCCTTCCTATGGCATCACCCAAAAGGATTGTTTGTTTTATTTCTAAAGAGGGAAGGCATGATTTGATGAGCCATAGGCAGTCCAAAAGGATTGCAGATATTTTCTACTACAATTTGAAATAATTTACTAAAATAATATCTCCTAGTACAATGCCCATTTTAAAAGTATAATTTGAGAATTTATCCTCCTCTAATCTAAAGGTTAATATCGGTAAAATTAAAAGCGATTTGATTTATCTTGTTTTCATCTGTTTAATTTTAACTGACATTTTGTAATGGACTGTACATGATATCAGATATAACTTTTTGACCCTCTAAGTTGTCTTTTATTTATATCTGATTACTTTTGGTCTAAACAAGGAATTTTAAAGTGAATACACTATGTATTATTAGTATGAAATCAAACTTTTGTCAGCTGATTTTTTTATTTAGATTTACAGCAAAATGTTTGAATAAATATAAGTAACCCGTTTTGAACTTGAGCACAAAACAATCAAATTCCGACCAAAGAAACATTTCTGACTGTACGGTGAAAAAGAGTGGAAGAGAATAAAATGACTGATTAAACAAAAAATATCCTTATATTTATAGCATTAGGAAAAGGATAAACTTTTACACAACCGCTGCGGATACAATAGAAACCTTTGAATCCACTGATCTTGTTTCTTATTTCATAACAAAAGGAAAGTCTGAACTCAATTATTCCTATTTTACTGTAATCATTTTCACATTTCCTGATTATAATAAAATAAAGCTAAAAAATTATTATTTATATTTACTACAAACAGTTATCTCTACTTATCATTTTAAAAAACAAATGCATGGGAATACAGAATGCAAATCAAATTTTTAAGCATTTATATATATCTCCAGAAACAACTGAGATGAATTTATTTACAGCATTTTATCTTTACTTTATGCTTGCATTAACTTCAACTTAAACAGCGTTTTAACTGTTTAAGAAATAAAATATTCTTTCATGAAAATTTAAATATTGTGCAAATAAGTGCACTTTAAATGCCATATTAACTAATTTTATATGCAATTTTAAAGACATTTTATCTATGTATAAAAAATGTATTCATGAATATTTTCCCCAAAATGTACCTACAATCAGCATATATTTCATATCTTTATAGTATTATAACCATTTAAATTATGGAAGTTTTTGTATACACTTCAACTTAATACATTTTAAATATTTCAGATCATGACACGTAGTTAAATTATCTAGGATGAATTTCATTTCCCTTATCGTCTTTTAGACACAATACTTATTCAGAATCTTGAATTTAGTTGAATACACTCTCCAAAGCCTTTGTGCTGGTTTCGAAACATTTCTTCGTGTATCTTGTCAGTGTAAGCTTCTCTTACACTTTCTTAAGCATTGTCACGTACTTTCTTTAATCTGCCTCCTAAAAAGAAAGGGAGAACTTTTAAATGCGAGCTGACGATACAAAGTCTTATCATACAGATATAGGCGGCGAACAATGAAGATCATTCTGATTCATATGCTAATCCTTAATACTCTCTGGATTTCTTTGTCATGCGTGATAAATTTGAAGACTTGCATCGCCTATTCTTTCTTTTGCCCCATGCCATTACTTAGCAAGACAGATGAGAGGGAAGGCCTATACAATTTGACTACAAGACCTCTGGATAGTCATTAAGGTTCGTTCTTCAAAGAACACTACCGAACATTGCAAAGGAGTGATTACATGAATACTTGCTGGGATTGCTTGCTTGTCTCATACATTTGGTAAAAAGAGAATCGTCCTGTGTGTGTGTGCTTAGGGGCTCTTATGATTTATTGAAAACAGGTCATTAAATGCTGAAGGAAACTACTTCAATGTAAATATTTGTTTTTGTATTTAAAATCTTCTATAATTTTTATTTTAATGTTATTGTAGCATTTAAATTTTTTTATTGTTTCTATATTATTGTTCAATTAATGATCTGATATAATGTTAGCTATGATATAATGTTATTACATTTGATATTGTTAAAAGTTTTATTACACACATTCACTTTATTTAACTTGGCCTGTTTCATGTTTGTAGCAAGCCAAGTTAACTTTGTTAACCTTTTTTGTCAAACGGATCAGACTAACTTTAGTTTGGAACTTTGTAATCGATTTTTCACTCACCTCCAAGCAGCCAATTATTTCAGTCTGATAGTTTTTTCTTTTTAGAGTAGGTGAACCATGTTTTTAATATTTTTAACGTTTAATCGAAACTTTGTAATCTGAGCTTATCGGAACTTTGTAATCTGAGTTTATCGGAACTTTGCAGTCTGAGTTTATGGAAACTTTGTAATCTTTGTTAACTGGAGACTTTAGAGAAGTCGATTTAAAGTTGAACATGAAAAACGGAAAAATACGAATCCAGGAAATTTCTGCTTGCACAAAATAAAAGAAGGAAATGAAAGGACGAGTACAAATCAAGTTTGTAAGAAAAAAAAACATTCATGTTTTGCGATACAAAGAAATGGATCAAATTTCCGAGCAACTGCTACGGATACAATGAAAACATTTGATTCCATTTTTATATTTGTTGAGACTTAACCTCGGAACATCCAAATTTTATTCTGGGTTGTTTCAAGTTTCAGGATTTCGCTAGGACGATGAATATCAAAAGATAAATTTCACGATACCTTTTACAGTATAATGTAAAAATTGCTGTTACAGTTAGTTATTGTTAGTTTCAAAGATGAGATATCCTAAGGTTTTTTAAACTGTTCTCAACTATGAGATATTCTATACTTATATTGCTACATATACAAACTTTTACAAATCGTATTTTATTACATTCATACCATTTGACTTTTTTTGTATTTTTCAAGGTGAGAAATGTTATTCCTGAATAAATGCTCCCTCTAAAAAGGCTCAGTTATGTAAAGATACTGTGTTCCTTTAAATTAAAGAAATTTTGTTGCAATTATAGCATACGATTATTTTCTTCATTGTTTTTCAAAGAATTAGCAATATTTTCCCTCAGTAAATACTCTAAATCAAAGTGCTTAGAGTGGTGATAATATTGTCATGTTTATAAATTATACTAGCAACGAAATGTTATAATTATAACATTTGATTTTTAATTGTTTCTGGCAGAGTTAGGAATGCAATTTCGCTTGCCAGCTGCAAAAACCACTCATTTCAAAAACCTATTTCCTGTAGTTCACAAATTATATTTTCCTTGACATACTGAATAGTAAAGATATGCTACGAATATGAAAGCATTCTGGTATTCATTTTTAAAATTTTCCAATAATCCAGTCCAAAATCGTATGTAACTTCTATATCTACCGAGGTGTAAAATCGTGAATATCTGTAGAAACACTATCCCTAAACTTGGTAGTTAGGCGTATTTGCGAGATTTATTGTATGTCCCTTTTCAAAATATTCGGAATGTTTAATAATGAATGAATCCCCGGGGGTGGTACCGCAAGATCACGGATGAGAAGCCGCCTATTAAGAAAGCGAGTTCTCGCTTCTCCTTGGATGGAGATAGTGGGGTTCGAGTCACCTCCGCCAGAGTTCGTACCTCCTTCCGGCGGGGTTAGGGCGAAGCCGGTGATGGCCCCTAGAACTCCGGCCTCAGTACTCGAGCTATTGCAGCGACCCTCATTCAAAGTCCCCGAGTGCCAAGGCAGGACGGGGGTAACACTGTTAAGTAATAATGGATGAATGAAATAATTTACTCATTAATTATTGATTTAAAGCGGGAATTATTTGAAGTAAGTTTATCAAATAGATGAGAAATTAAAACAGAAATCAAAGCATTTGAAAATTTTATTTACTATCAGTGTATCGATAATACTGATTTGCACTTGAATGTTTACACATCGTCGTTTTTCAGGCAGGTTCCACAAAAACCTTTTGGCAGACTACTACAGTCAATTAGAATTTCCAATCATTGTTTCCTGATGCAAACCTGTTATCTAAACCTGTAAATAAACCGCAGGGGCTAGAAATCTGTCGAAAGAATTTTACTACTTATCATAAAGATTCAAAATCAACTGCGTTTAAATTGACCACATCATAAAATTATACTTTTGGACTTAATGAATTTTTCCTGAACGATGACGATACATGCATAAATTTTTATAAGACTTGTTGCCGTTTATTTATTTATTCTATTCTGTAAAATTTTATTGGACATGGGAAAAAAGATTCCTAAGAAAACATTGTACAAAACGTTGGGGCTAACTTTTTTCCCTTACCAACCTGATCATATTAAATTTATATATATACAATAAAAATATCATTATTTTTAACAAATTCAAAGAAAAACACGTTCGTTCCATGTACGATTTGAAATAAGCTCCTTTTCAACATTCAGCGGAAACCTGCACTGAAGCTCATTAAATATTTTTATGAAAGCGAAGGTGAAAAAAAACATATTTCAAGGACAAAAAGGAAAGAACCATATAATTAATTATATTACTTCTAAGCAAGCATTATAGGATAAAAGAATGAAGGAGAAGTATGAAGGGGAATTATAATGAAGATTAAATGTCTTATTTCTATGTTTTTTTAGAAACAACAATATTGATTAAAATATGGATTATAATCTTTTATGTGTAATAAAAACATTACTAACTCTTACTTTGTAATCGAGATAGATATTTTTTTAAAGAAATCTCTAATTAAAGTGATGAGAGATTACCACATAGAAAAGCTTAGAATAATAATTCTGGTAGGTTTGAAATGTTTTTCAAATTACTTTCGAATCAAAAAGTTATTTTATACTATACTAGCAGTACCCGCACGGCATTTCCCGTGGCATGATTATTATAATGTCTGTTTACAGATTCCACAAAAATTTTGATGAAATAAAACATGAAAGCAAAATGTATTAGGATATTAACTCATCTTTCAACAATGAAAGAGAAACACGCAATTAAATATTTATTTAAACAATGAAAATGGTTTGAATTGCGTTGCAACAATGAAAAGTAGTGCTGTAAATTGTAGCAAAAAATATTATAAAAAATTTATTAAAATTAGAGAAAGTACTGTATGGTAACTTTTCCGTTTCAATCAAACTTTTAGACGTTTAAAATAAACTTCATTAGAACGGAAATTATTTGTTCTTTCTTATGGTGTAGCTATTCTCTTGATACGATTATTAGAAAAAAATGCAATTTAGAAATGAGTAAGAAAAATCACTCAAAATACTATAAAATATTAAATAAATAATTTTCTAGATTGAATTTTAAAAATCGGGCTTCGAGGTGCATTGAGTCTTCATTAGTGTGCCAAATTTCAGGGCTATAAGTGCAATATTTTATGTCTAAACATGTCACACATGCACACACACAAACATTGCCTGCCTTTTATATATAGAGAGATAAAAAATGATTTAAACCGTTCTTTTTCAAAAAGAATTAGGAATTATATAAATATCTAGAAGCTGCGTGTGAGAAGTCTTATAATTTTTGATGCATAGAAAAAATGAAAATCTCCTGATTGTTGAAATGTGATCCTTAACCCTTTGTTTGCCGAATTAACTTCCAGAAACTTTTCAATTTTATTTTTGAATCATCAGATACGTTTTAATGCAGAATAACCCTAGGCTAAATGAAAAAAATGTTTTTTATTAAATAAAATAATTTAATTAATTTGATTAATAATTTAAAAATTTAATTTTTGTCTTCATCTGCCGTCTACTGCTAGCTGTCGGAACTACATTCCTCGTGTTTATGTGAATATTGTCAGGAAAAACGGTCAAATTACGAAGATATAAGCGTGATTAAAGTAGTATTTTTAACTACAGTCGGGAAATAAAGGGTTAAAAGAAATTAATTTTTATCACCATAAACTTTTAGCAGTGAATAAGTGTGATAAAAATTCATTTTAATCATGATTAGATTTGCAAAAATTTATCGAAAAGACCTCTGGTACTTTTAAAGACACAGAAATAATTGGCTCAATATTCAATTTTACAGTTTATTTATCTTGGGTAAAATTTGATGACCACTTATTGTAAATTCTATTATTTAGCGTTATTTAATAAACATACATGAAATTAATGGCACATATATTCCTTTAATAAGATTTATATACATTTAATAACATCTATTAACATTTATACAGGGTGCCCACTTAAATAAGGGCCACCCCCCCTTAACTTCAGAACGACGGCATCTATAGTCATGAACTGGTGTTTATGTATAATAAAGCGTTTATGCGCTACCCGATGAGACTACTTACCCCACCACCTGGTGGTAAACTCCGGAGTTAACATTCCTGTCTCGAAAACGATGCAAAATAAGGGAAAATGTAAGTCACAAAGTTGTAGAGCGTTAACGATTTAGTACAAAAACACCTTTAGCACATTAATACGAAGAACAGAACGATTAAAATGCACATTTGTTTGTTCGAATTTTCCGAAATTGTAACGTCACAAAACATGGACAAAAGCAGAAAATGTAGTTTTAATTTAGTAGCGAAAACGACACATTATACTTTTTCCTGTGGGAATAACTCAAACAACAGGTATATGCGACCTTTCCGCCAACATTGTAGGACCGTTGACATATTACAGTCGCTTGTGCTAGCGCGCCAACATGTGCTAAAACGTATGCAAAGTGAAATTCAAACAAGGCCCCAAATCTGTATTGTAGATGACGGATAGAACTTTGAACACCGAAAATAAAGGTATCTTGTGATAACTAATTGTTTTTTTCTCTTTTTAACTCGTTTTATGAAGTCACAATTTTGGAAATCGCGAACAAACAAATTTGCATTTTAAGCGTTCTCTTCTTCGTATTAATGTTTAAAAGGTGTTTCTGTACTAAATCGATAACTCTCTACAACTTTTTGATGGACATTTCCCAATATTTTGTACCGTTTTCGAAATAGGGACGCTAACTCCAGACTTTTCCACCAGGTGGTGCTGTAAGGAGTCTCATCTTATAGCGCATAGACGTTTTTCTATACCTAGACACTACTTTCCATGACTATAACTATCTGAAGTTAAGAGGTGGTCCTTATTTAAGTGGGAACCCTGTATATCAGATTCACAATATATTCTATGCAACATTTTCTTATATCGTTGAAATTAGAAACATGTGATTTTTTAACAAGTCTTAATACCGTTGAAATTTTCTAAAATCAGGATTCTATAAAAATGCTCAAGAAAATTGTGAACGCTTCTTTTCGATAGTGCAATTTAGTAAGTAAAAGGAAGGAGTTGTTACATTGTACTGTTATAATTCCATTATTTTACATTTTATTGTTTTGGGGAAAGTGAACAACATAATTCCTCAATCAATGGCCTGAATGGCGACGTTCAGCAGTTTGATCCCTATATTTATCAAAAACCTGTTTATTTCTTATAACCCATATTAAATTTTTAACTTAATGTTTAATTTAAGAATCAGAACTTAACTTTTGTATTTTCCATGTGCTGACAGCTTGCTGTATTACGCTATTTAACTCAAAGAAGGTGTCTAAACAATGATGTTATATTTAGTATTAGAAATGAAAAGTTAGTTAACGAAAAGATCTTTCAACAACAGTAGTTATTTTTAGCTTCCATTTATAATAATTTATATTTCCATTTCCAATGGTCATGAATTTAGATGCAAGTGAGTGTGTACGAAATTTGAATGCATATAAAACTGTTAACGCAAAGCATATAAATTATATATGTTATATATAACTGTTATTATTAGGTATATTATATGTAACTGTTGCTTCAATGCAGATAAAATTGTTGAATGTAAAAGATTGAATTAAATGTGTTTTGTGTCAATTGAATGATAAGAACATACATAGTCTTGCCTTTACGCTTATTGGTGATGGTGCATCAGTAGAATTTATTTCTATGTGCATAAGCTAGCTAATGAAATCTTTTTACGAAAAACTATTTCGTCTATCTAAGAAAAAAATTGTCCTATTTGCGAAAAAAATTATTTCTTTAATAGGACAATTTTCATTTCCGAGGACACTGACACAGAATAAGCACTAGTTTGAAAGGCAAGACAAGAATCTCTGTATCCCTACCGTTTTCTCGGTAAAAACGTATCAATTTTGAATCTCGGAATTTTAAAAAGTAATTAAAATATTAAGAAACTTTTTCTCTCCAGTCTTAAAATGCCAAAGTAACAATATCTTGTGAAATATTATTTTCAGAAATCTTTTTTCAATAGTTGTGATAAAATCGCATATGATGACGGAATAAAAGGATATATTTGCTGTATTAAAAAACTACTCAATATGTGTTTCGAATGACAAATAGCAACTGCCATTTCCCTTTGCAGTTTGGTGAATGCTTCTCTATGAACACTGCTATGTGGCGTATTACAGCAAATACATAAAATTTAAGATAACGAAGAAACTACTTTTGGTAATGGGTTAAAAATTTATATGGCCATGCAAAATGTTCTTCATCAATACATGTTACAATTAATCAGTGTTTCTTTTCAACAAATTTTAAGTCTGAATTTTGGTAAATTATATCTCATGCTAAAAACATTTTAATATGGTGGGGATTATATGTAAATTAATTCATAGTACCGTAACAAAAGCATTTCATGTCCATACGTGCCCATGCATCTCAAGATATCCATAAAATTCCATTATTTTTCTTTTAACATTACAGACTCAAAATCTTAACTATTGACAATTTCGAAACAAACGGAAACAACCGATTTTTAGGCAATTGGGAAATTTAGAGGCAAAAATGGCTATTGCCTTTGGAGAATTAGAAGTTGGTTCTGTTTTCAATATGTAAACGACTCCTTAAGAAATATTTCGCCATGTTAGATCTTAGATGACCTAATTTCTTCTTATATGGTATCTTTTGTTTAAATGCTACATGAACAGAATCAGAACATGGTAACTGGTTCGGTTTTTTCCCCATTTCTATATCATGTCAGTTGAATAATAAAAGTGTATTTAAAAATCTTTCTTTAAACCTTGTGAACATTGAATTTCGAAAAGTCATACATTACCTATGCCAGGTCGAATTTTTAAGAATCAATCTAATTTGAATCTTTTTCATATTGAATTTCGTATTCTTAAAAAGAACGTTCTTTTTCCAAAAACAACATGGAGCAAGTATTCAATTCTGTTTTTAGAACATCCGTAAAACAGTATCAGAGGAAGCTAGATTACTTCGTGAAGGGTACGACATGATTGTTTTCAGAAACAAATATTTCCCAAAGGTATGCATGTTACAAAAACTGGCTGTCAGATCTTGCTAAGAATAAAAAACGCCCGTGATAGCTAAAATGTATTCACCTGTCAGAATTCGTTAAATAGCAGCCATTGCGTGTATATGAAAATGCTTGTAAAACATCAGCTGAGATGCGTATTTATAAACTGTTAAAAATTGTTGAAGATATTTTGCCTTGCATGAGGAGGATTGCAATGACATTTGGTTAATGGTAATGTATCTGCGCCTTAATAAATATTTAACCACAATTTTTTTTATTGGCCAAAAGTGAATATCTGAAAGTATTCACATGAGCGCTTGCAAAGTTTAATATGGGTTAAAAGAAATAAACAGGGTTTGAATAAATATAGGGATCCAACTGCTGTGCGTCGCCATTCAGGCCATTGATTGGGGAATTATGTTGTTCACTTCCCCCAAAACAATAAAAACTAAAATAATGGAATTATAACATTATAAATGTATTAAAATGAATATATATCTCATCATTTTCTTATAATTCATCTCTCGGTTTGAGAAAATAAACTGATGAATAATATTGCTAACTCTTACCTCCCATAAAGAAAATTCAAACAATATGTAATATACGAATAAAGTAAGTAAAGGGAATAAATTAGATAATATATATATATATTTATGATATTTTCAACTTATTTTTATGATATTTTTCTATTTTATTTTGGTTTTTGTCTATTTTTGCCATTTTGTCTTGACTGCTTTTGAGTTTTTGTCTTGTGTTTCTAAGTTTGTTTTGATATATATATATGATCTAATTGCTAAACTTTGGATCTGGTCAATTTGAATTAGAAAGTTTTCTTGTGAATATTATTACGAACTCTTTCAAGAAAGAATGAAAAATTTCTGTAACATGAATGTAACAAAACAAATCAAGTAAAATGAATAAATATAATAATATTATCTTACAGCTGATCGTTCATGTTTAGACTGGAGATTAAAGAATATTGTAGTTAACTTTGCTCCCAAAACCCGGTTACTACTCTTTTATAAAATAAAGTTAATAAAAAGAATAAACAGAGCGGTATTATTTTATAGTTGATAATAGATTACAAAAATACATCTGCAAAACTGATTTACATACTGAGGTAATTTCTTCCAAATGTATTCATAATAAATATTCAGAAAAATACAAACACGGGGAGTCTCATTTTACCAAATATATGAGACAAGCAAGCAATCCCAGCAAGTATTCATGTAATCACTCCTTTGCAATGTTCGGTAGTGTTCTTTGAAGAACGAACCTTAATGACTATCCAGAGGTCTTGTAGTCAAATTTATAGCCTTCCTCTCATCTGTCTTGCTAAGCAATGGCATGGGGCAAAAGAGAAGATAGCGATGAAAGTCTTCAAATTTATCACGCATGACAAAGAATCCAGAGAGTATTAAGGATTAGCATATGAATCAGAATGATCTTATTGTTCGCCGCCTATATCTGTATGATAAGACTTTTGATCGTCAGCACGCATTTAAAAGTTCTCCTTTCTTTTAGGAGCAGATTAAAGAAAGTACTGACAATGCTTAAGAAAGTGTAGAGAAGCTTACAGTTACAAGAGACGCACGAAGAAATGTTTAGAAACCAGCACAAAGGCTTTGGAGGGTGTATTCAACTAAATTCAAGATTTTGAATAAATATTGTGTCTAAAAGACGATAAGGGAAATGTAATTCATGCATGAAAATAATTATAGATTTAATGGTGTCGGTAATCGAAGAACTGAAAACGTTTTAACATGAAATTTAAACTTATAAATTTTAAAATATTTAATTAATTTAAAGAAATATTTAAGTTTCCTTTAAACTGAATTGACTCACTTAACTTCGATTAACTTCATTTTAATGAGTTTGAAAGGTCAGAGAATTTCGTGAAGATGTTTGCGAGAACATCTTTTTCAGACATAATTTCAGAATTCAGAAGTTTTTATGCTATGAGAATTTTTACGTAATAAATGATTTTTATTCTTTTACTTTTATACCCTATCGGGGGCACCACGAGTATGTTGATGAGAAGTCGCCGAATATGTAAGCGGGTTCTCCCTTCCCTGGTGGGCGCAGCATTGACGTGGGTTGTGTTACCTTACTCCGATGAAGAAACGTACCTCCTTCGGGAGGGATTGGACCGTGGCTGATGATGGTTATTAGGAATGAGACCTCAGTATGTATCAGAAATGTCGTGATGGCCGTTCTTCAATTTGTGGCTCTACTTTTTCTTACTTTTACAGCTTAAATTATCTTTGTGAAGTAGAATTAGAAATATATTTTCTCAAAGAATTATTATTAATTTTTAAGTAATAGTATTGCATGTATTTATCATTGCCAATGTTTTTTTTTTATTTTTACAAACAGCGTATGAGAAAATTCCCATTGTTCAATCTATATGACTGATGAAAGTAAAAACATTAAAGTTTGGAATTAGCAGCATGTGTTGGTTCACATTTCAATATTTATTTCTACAGAGGCGCAAATGAGAAAATTTTCAGAAAGAATCATACTAGGGTTATTTATTAAAGTAGGACAGAAAGTTAGTTATGGAAGAATAAATGTTTAAAGTAGACGATGGTAGTTATTAATCCCATGGTTGTATCTTATCGAAGATGCTGCAAAGGATATTTTAATACATACGGCTTTATAGAAATCGGCAAATTACTTTAAATATTTATCCTTAAATGTAGGTAGATCCAATGCGTGAGTGCTGATGGCAAATATTTGTATTTCATTTCGTCTTTCTGACAAGAATCACTCAATGGCAAAATATATTCCTGAAGTTAATGAAGTCTGAAGTTTACAGAAAAGTTTTAGCTCAAATGGTTATTTGCTGATCAAATGAATGTGTCTTCTAAATTAATGAGACTGCAATACAACAAGTGCGAGAAATAGTTTGAACACTTCACACGAACCGCTTGGGCAAAAATTTATATTTATGATTGCTTGCGTACTTGTTTTAATACCAGCATGCATTTTTAGACTTAAAATTGTATATGTTTTATACATTAATACTTTGTAGGTGGCGCGAATTTCCTCATTCTTGATAATCCAGCGGATAAATCCACTGATTACCCGAAGGTGAGTACAAGTTTGTAATAGTTGCAGGTCTCTATCAAGTATCTAAATCTCAATACAAAACTTAGTGGGGGTTAAAAAAATGTCGTAGAATGATAAAGCGAATTTCGAAAAAAACCATTTAACGTTCTGACTGCGTATTTCCGTGATTTTCGGGGGTTGGAAATAAGTCTATTTTTGTCCTTTATTGTCCAGCGATTTTCACAGTCGAATGTGTTTACTTAGTACTTTTATAACGTTGGATCGTATCCTAATAAAACTTTGAATACAAATAACAACTCGCTTGGCTCAACGGTATTTGAAAACGTTCGTAAACTTTGCATCTAAAAAGTGATTTAAAAAATCCGCAGTCGGAAGGTAAATGCTAACAATTTAATTTAATGCTTCATGATTTTATTAGTAAAGCAAGACTATTTTATCTAAATGTATGAAAAAAGGCTTTCTCCAGCTCATACATTTTTGTACATACTTTTAAAAGATGGCGAAGGAAATATAAGAATACTATAAAATTCGAATACAATTATATTTATTTTTTATTGTCCTTAAAGGTACATCTCAGAAGAACATATTCTATTCTATAGAACAGAACTATTCCTACGACGCCTATCCACACTAAAAAAACAATTAACCATCTAAACAATTCCGTTTAATCTATCCATAAACATCTTAAGTGATTTACAAACTATAAACAGAATCAAAATGACAAATCATTTCCGAAACACAAGATGTCACCTGATTAGAGAGTAAATAAATGTGAAGAATTCACTGGTTAAAAAAAATGTTACTTTAAAGAATACAAATTTTCAGAGCTAACTTTTATTTATGTGGTTTGCATATTGCTATGTGATCTGAAGAATTACATTTTGTAATTAGAAAAAGAGTAGTATTTTTCTAAATCATTGCCAATAAAATATATTCCTTATGAAAAAGATTTGTTGTGTTCTAAGCGAAACCGTTCTGATTCTTATTAAATGTTATCTATCGGGGATAGTGGGGTAAAACCGTGTACCTTGATTTTGGCGTTATTAATTCTCCTTTATAGTGGATAAATTCTGAATTATACTCCACAAGTGAAGAAAAAATAATAGTCATAGTTTCCATGTTGTTGTTGTTGAATTCACTTCGTCTGTGAAGGTTTATTTGTTTTAAGACGTCAAATTTCCAATATTCGTTTGATTTTGAACTGTTCTTACTTATTAAACATTACAATTATAAAATCTATATTTAGTCCAGCTTATTATACATTTACTAAGGATTTATATCCTATCAAACAATAAAGATTTAGTAAAATAATTGCGTGTTTCTATTTCGTTTTTTATAACCTCTGCACTCGGGGTAAAACGGGGTATTTCTAGTGGGGTAAAACCGGGTACTAGGGGAACTACAGATACCCAACCCAAGAGGATTATCACAAAATACTAGATAGTTGTAGTTTGTGAGGGCCATTCCTATTTGAGTTTTGAGTCAAATGATCTGATAGAAAGCATTTCCAATCTATTCCGATTTCCAATATTTTCTTCTTTTGTTATAATTTCAAATAATACAAAGAATTATTTTAGTCAAAATTTTAAAAAGATTTGAAATTTATTTATTCCATTTTTCATTGCTTTCACAAATAAACGATTTTTATTTACTTTTTCTCATATAAAACTTAAAATGCATGTAAAATTAAAAATCTTTTGCTCGAAGTCTTTGCGATCGTTTGATTTTATTTAACGCTTCGTCATTTCGACTGAGTTCGTCTCTCAGTTAGCTTGAATTTTAAAGAAGAGAGAATTACATAGAATGCATTTTTCTTTTGTTTATGGATTGGATTATTTTTATTCTTTTGCTTTTGGAATTGGATCATTAAAATAATAGGAGAACCCAGTAAGTCTATCACGCTTTTGCAATTTCTTGTTCTGCACAAAATTTAGATTCTTTCTTTTCATTTTGCTGTTATTGTGTTCTATTCTAATTTTCCAAAAACAAATCACTCAAAACTCACTAAACAAAATTGAATTAGAATATCAGTTAGAAGAAAATAAAAGAGAACATGAAAAAAAATGCTATCAAAGAAGAAAAGATTGCTTTGTGGTGACTAAAAAAAACAGAAAAAGGAAACGTCAAAACAAAACAATCAAAAAGAGAAGAGTATGAAGAACCAATACTACAAAGCAGTCTCATAAAAAAATCTAAATGAGTCCACTAAATATGCAGTGGAGAGGAGGATAAAGACAACTACTTTATGCGAACAAAAATATTTCTTATTATATGTTTTTCTGAATATTCTGCAGATTTTTGTAAGACAGAAAAAAATCTGCATTTTTTCTTCAATTTAATCTGCATAAAATCTGCAAAAAAATTTCTTTTCATTTTTTTCTTTAAATATCCTGCAGATTTTTTAAGAAAAAATATCCTGCAGATTTTTTAAAAAAGAAACAGCAAGAAATCTGCATTTTGTCTTCAATTCAATTTGCAATTATTTAGCAGATTTTCACAACATCATTAAACTTGACCAATAATCTGTTGATTTTTTAAAGATTTAATTGCAATTTCATAATATCTGCATTTCTCTAAATACATATTTTGCAACATATTCTCTAATATTGCAGCTTTATTTTCCAAAGGATATAAAAAATTAGAATGTAATTAACATTATTGTTTAATTTTACAGCAGACAGGAAGTTCATCAGTTCCTTTTTCAATTAAAGATATCGACCATATACTTGTATATAAAATGAATGCATCAGCAGAAAAAATTTTCCAATCGAAAATTGTCTTAGGCACTAAATTTTTTAAATATGCCGCTTAAAAAATGAATTCTAAATTAATCTTTAAAATAAATATTAGAGGTTTTACCATCTTAAACTTTTCCCCCATAATTTGATTAATTTCCAATTAGTTTTTCAACTGTCTTTCTGACTAGCTATTTTCCTCCAAAAAGAAGGGAAAAGTGGAGCTTCCGCCCTTTGGATGGAGAGAAGGCTTATCAGGAAGAAAGAAGTTGAAAACGAATTTATTGAAGCAGAGAATCTAAATTATTGAACAAGAATATTACTGATCTCATCTCTATGACTTTGAAACAAGTGTTCTGACCATGGTTGATTTTTACACCACTTAATGGCGCCACTAGAGCTATGGTGAAGTTAAAACTTAAATAGATTATTTTACCCCCATCTAGTTTAGTCCGGTGTGGCCATGTGACTAGTGCTCCTGCCTGCCAACTCTATGAACCTCGGGTTCGAATCCCGGCCAGGATGAGTTTGAAGATTTGTCACAATCGTCATCGTCCAAGTAAGTTGAATTGTTAATTAGATTAGTTGAAAATAATAATTACAATAATTGAAATTTTAATAATTAAGTCTTGACTGCAAAAAATCTGTAGGTACTTGGAACATAGTTTTCTTCAGATATTCTACATTTTATCTGCAGAAAATCTGAAGAAAACATGTTCCAAATAACTACAGATTTTTTGCAGATTTTTTTAGCTGGGTTACCTATTTATTCATTACTATTTTTAAACTAAATGTCTTTATTCTTAAATTGTCAACTATTGAAGCTATTGATAAATCTTTAAAAAAAACTGTCTTTATTCTTAAATTGTCAATCATTCTAATTATTGTTAAATCTTCAAAAAATCGTCTTTATTCTTAAATTGTCAACTATTGTAACTATTGTTAAGTCTTAAAAAAATGTTTCTTTCTTAAATTTTCACATAAAATAAAAATGTATGCTACGTTTCCACTGAAAATCTAGTTTTCCCTAATTTTCCATAGAGTTAACATGTGTACCCAGTTTTACTCCACTAGTGGGGTAAAACCGGGTGGTATGACTTTTTCTACAAAAAATCATCAGTTAAAAAGTAATAAAACTATGACTTGTCCTGAAAGATACATTGTACTATGATAAATAATGAATATTTTAGTAATATTCGACAAGCTTTGTGTCGAATAGTTTAGCTCTAACACGCCTTCGAGTCTTAGGTACCCGGTTTTAGCCCACTTTCCCGCTACGTATATTTTGGCGAACAAGTTGCCCACTGAATTCTACTGAAAAAAGATGTTGAGCGTGTTTGTGTTGTATATGGGGTCTAGTGCATGCGAGGTTAGTGTTAGTGGCTCTGGTGATTATACCCGTTAGGGTCAAACATCCTTCCCCTGCTGGGGTTTGAAAATTTAAAGCTGTGATGCAAGCTTAAGAGTCTCCCTCATCAACAAAATTGTTAGATAAGTCCCGAAATATCTCTCAAGTAACTTCAAACAAACTGACTACTCTAAAGTAAACTATATACTTTTAAACCTCTAAGAATTTTCACTGATAAGCACGGGAAACTCAATAGTAGCGTTATATATGTTTGGTACAAACAACACAAAAATAATAGTATAGTACACATCAGAACTGTATTTAAAAAAAGTAAACTTTTTAAAAATTACTATGCTATTTCACACTCAACACACTCATTGAAAACACTAGAAACGAATCAAGAAAAACCTCTCCAATATTGATTTTCCTGAACTGGATTTCAAAAAAAAAATTGATATGAAGATTTACCCAAAATACATATTCTTCCCAAATGGCAAAGCGATTGAAAGGCATTTCTTAAATGAACGCTCTGCTCCATTTCTTACTTTTGTTGAGAAAGAAAGCATTTGTACTGATTTTATTTTATAAAGTGGAATATGTATTCTTCAAAAGTAATAGAAAAAGAAGAGGAATTTATTACTATTGCATAAAATTGAGCGAGTAGTTCTAACGTCAAACTTAAAGATGTATTTTACCTGGTTTCAGAATTTGATTGTATGAAAAATCAGTCTGAAGCAAATGATGGGCCTTTTTTTTCCTTTCTTCGGGAATCATTTTGAATAAGGTATTACTTGAAATGAACCATTTCAACAGCAATGTCCCTGCCATCTTTGTATTAGAAGGACGTCAGCAGTGTTGACTCACTGTATTGTTCAACCAATCTTAGGTCAACCAGAAATAACTGTTTCAAAAATATCTGGCAAAAATGCAAGGGTAGATCAGGCATATGATAAGCATCCAAAATCACCTAGGAACATGGGTGCGCAAACGCCATCCAGAGGCAGCAGAAGGCATTTAAAATAATGCAGCGCTTGCCGCAATTGCCGCCGCTTTTTGAAGTTTGCACATTTTTTCAAACATCTCCTCGAACTTCGACTATATAAAGAATAGTTTTTAACACACAATTTACATTGAAGATTCGGTCTAGAGGGCATTTTGTGAACCGCTCAGAAATTTATGAAGTTTAAAAGGGTTTTTAGCTCATCCCATTTCATAGAAATCTGATAATGGTTTGCGACTTTCGTCAATTATTTTGTGTGTTTTGCGTAATATTTACTTCATGTTCGTAAAAATAGCTGGAATATTCGGGAAGATATAAAGATTTCTTTAAAAAATACCAATTTTTTCGCATGTTTTTTGCTTATAACTTGTAGAGTTTTCAACCAAATTGTATGAAACTTACAGAATATATGACAATGTGCTAGAGTAACATTATCTAAAATTTTGAAGTTAATACTTTGAATATTAGAGAGGGTATGAGCATTGGTAATAATTGATTTTTTACTGCGCATGCGCTGAAGGTAGCCTAATTGTTCTTTCACAACTTCAGAGCTAGATATAAAAGGCAACTTATATAAAAATTCTAGTTCAATACCTTTAAGATTCAAAAAGATATATGCATTTTGGCGCTATTTTATTTTAAAAGACATCTGCTGCCTCTAGATGACGTTTGCGCACTCATGTTCCTAGGTGATTTTGTATGCTTATCACATGCCTGAACAACCCTTTCATTTTTGCCAAATATTTTTGAAACATCCTGTATAAAGTGCGTGTTTTCTGGATTTGCGATTTCAGAGGCATTTCGGATAATCAGGGTTTCGGTTAATCCGAGTTCGGTTTACCAGGGCTTTACTATCGTTTAAAGGTTGGTTTAGTTTGGTTTAGTACTAATGACGTGTTGGTAGTGAATATGAGAATAATTCATATCAAGATTTCATAATATTTATATAAATGAATAAAAATTAGAGACTAAAAAGGAGTAGAAATCAATTAATATATAAAAAGTTCTACTTTTTGGCATACTAAAACAAGTTCATTTTAAAAAAAAAATATTTCAAAACTATAGTTTATCAATGGTGCCGCATTCCATAGAAAACTCTGTCTACATTTCCGTCACTTACAACGAACATTAGTTAATAACAAGTGTATATATCAAGCCTAACCTTAAAATTGGATCAGAGCCTCTTTAGAACAGTTGATAGTTATTATGTCTTGAATATATATCTATAACTGATGAACATATTAATCAACATTTACACATTAATTATTTTTTTAAGCACCTCTAGTGCAAAATTTCCCCAAAAGCTCCCGTCTGCATTCTTTTGCAAACAGATAACAAGCTAAATTTATGGAATGGATAAAGAAATGTTAGATAAAATAGAGTAATTTCTTCTCTAAACAAAAAGCATGAATAATAAATTTTCTGTGTATTTCAGAAGGTTTTGGAGATTTTTTCGCTAATACTCTGTGCATTTAACTACCTCGCAGTAAATTCGTCTGGAAAAAAATGCATTAATATTTAAAAGAAAAATGTGGGATGTGAATAAAAACGACGGTGATTTTTATGAAAATGAGCGCAAAAAATCTTCGCTTTTCTTTTTAGATAACTAAAGGAATTAGTTTGCGATGGACGAAAAAGGATGTTTTTATGAAAAAAAGAAATTGCTGAAAAACATTTCTCTCGAGACTGAAATTGGAATACCTAATTTCTAGAATATTATAATGGAATGAGTAAAAATGAATCACAGCGTTATTATTTTTGATTTCGTAACATCTTAAGGTTTTAATATGAAAGTTTTCTCTTAAAATAAATCCAACTCTGGCAGCATCTGGCATAAGACAAAGCAGATGAGTGTTTTTCTCACTAATTATAAGGAAATTAATGCTTAATTTCTTTCATTAAAGTTTTGAAATCTGTATAGAAAATCAAATTATTTTGTTTATTAAAATGTACTAAAACGTTACTTTAAATGGATAAAAAGAAATCAAATTCAATATTTTAGGCCATTAAAAAAGAAACAACAAAAAATTACTTTAAAAGAGCCAAAAATAACCGTTTTCCATTATATCAAAATTCTTCACTTCACTACAACAAACGTTTTAAAATATCACAAAACTTATAAAAGTCCTTGGAAGCTTAACGAAATTTTATCGTCATTTATAGTTCGATGGGTTATTAAATACTTCGTAAAAATAAACAATATTTAAAAAAATAGATGAACAATTGTCTTGTCATATATAAATAAAATAATTCCATAAAGCGGAATTCAAAAGAGGCGAAGATTTAATGTTGTTCAGATTTCATGGATGAAGAAATTCCACCAATTACTGCCATTATTTCTAAGTTCCTACAGGAAAGAACTATTTGCAATATTTTTGGGGCGACTTTTAGTTACAGTCCTACAGCATGTATGGTGCTTACAAGGAATAAAACCCATAGCCTTTGTTTATGCGATTTTTGTTGAATCAAAGCATTGACCCCTCATGGAGTAAGAATATTTTCATCTAAAACTGCTTTATACCTTATACGAGTGAGTTCTGAAAGTGAGTTTCGTCATGCTTTTTTCACGAGAAAGCTTTATTACAAACAGAAACATACAACGGCATAACAAAATACAAACTTTTGGCTATTTTTCCACATATTCGCCACCGACATTAACACATTTGTCGTACAGTGAAATCAATTTCGAGGAAAAATCCTGGTAAAAATCGGTGCCCAGAGATTGGAGGAAGTTCTTCACAACCTTAAAGCCAGTTTGATGAGCATGTTGGGAAGTGACATTCCGATAGTGCTGACTTTAGTTCAGCAAAAAGGTGAAAGTCTGATGGGGCAAGATCGGGACTGCAGGTCTGGTGAACCTATCTCTCCCATCCCAGGCGACGAATGTGTTCTTTATGTCCCCTGCTGTGTGGGGTCTTGCATTATCATCCAAGAACAAAACCCCTCAACTCAAGAGTCCTGGTCGGGCCCTACAGCCCTATCAGACACATATTTCTTGAATTGAAGTCATCACTATCACTATCACTGAAGTATCACTAGTCGGTCACTTCCGAACATGCTCATCAAAATGGCGTTAAGGCTGTGAAGAACTTCTTTCAATCGCCAGGCACCGATTTTTAGCAGAATGGTTCCTCGAAATTGATTTCACGGTTACAAATGTATGCTTCTGTTTGTAATAAAGCTTCCTTGTGAAAAATCATGACAAGCTCTGCGGAACAACTCTGAGTTTCCTCCAATCAACTTGTTGATAGTTTTTATGTCCTATTATTTTGTATTACCCCAAATGTGTTGTCTATATTTTTTGGATATCAAAGAAGATAAGAATTTCTATCACCTCGGGTTGCCAAAAGTGACAGTCTTAAATTTTAATAACATGAATAGTGAAGAAAGCACTTTCATATTTTTTCACCAGAATCCCTGTTTTAAAAAACAATTTGAGATTTAATCTTACCGTAATGCTCCAGAAGATGTAGGGGAATAGTCTTCAACATTTGA
>BGPR01000279.1:325654-377841 GCA_013235015.1 Araneus ventricosus
AGTCTTGGATTTGTTAAAATTTTATTGAAAATATGATTTAATTCTTGTTTTCCTTTTTAAGAAATAAATTAAATTTTTAAAATACTCTTTTTCCTTATAGATGAGATGTTTTTATATCTTCACGTCTTTATTTTTCAGTAATATGGATACATTTATTTGAAGTTACAATCAGTTTTCATGAGTGTATCACTCTTTCTGAATTTCGAAAATTAAATCTATTAAAAAATTATTTTGAACTTAAGAGAATTGCATTCATACTCTAGATACCGAAAATATTTGTGACCATTTTATCATTTATTATTACTATTTCTGAGAGTATGACCTTTCTTAATTTGTAAATCATTAGAATATGACTTATACCACAGTGATTTTCGCTGTCTCAACTGTCCGGATAACAAATATGGTCATTAAATAATACTATATAACACAATAAGAGCTTCACGAGTCAGAGAATTCCATTAATATTTTATTTCTTTTTAAGATATAAATGAAGTCCAAAATAATCTTTTTGATTCCAGATGACATGTTTTTAAGTTTTCTCTTCATTTTTTATTATCAAGGATACATTTAAATGAAGCTAACTGTTCAAGACTATACAACTTTTTTAAAAATTGGAAATATGTTTTTATTTGAAATACGAAAAACAATTTGAACAAACAGGAAACAAAACTATAAAATAGTGAATAATATTTTTTCAGATCGAGAGTATTCCCTTCAGAATTTTTAAGGTATCGCCATATTTAAACGAATTAATATTAGTAAATAACATATCCAGGAGTTTATGAAATAATGTTTGTCTTTTTCGCAGCATTTTTGTTGAAGTTACATGAAAGTCCATAACGTGATTATAACGTTAAAATGACCCAGGTTAGGCAAAATTCTTCAAAGGATTTCATTCTGTAATACGTGATTACCATTTGTTTAATTGTTGTATCTCTTCTTATTATATATTTGCTTATCTTCTAATGTTCTGCAAAATTTTTATGTTTTTGTTGGTTTTGTATCCTTTTATGGTACATTTTGTTTTGCGTTTTTTTCTGTTCTTATTTTATGTACTTTGTATGTTATGTTATATCTGTCTATTGCTGAATTACTGTAGAAAGGGTATGTGACCAAAACTGCTATGAAAAGTTAAGTTACATATAGCAAAATGTGGGAAACTATTTCTTTATAAAGAAGCACTAGTTTGTATTTTTGATGAATTTACGACAAACCAGAATTTTTTCATACTCAACAGATATTTTTGTATAGGACCAGACTGACACAGAGGCTAGTATCCCGTTCCAAAAATTAATGCTCAGTCATAGGAATGAATTATAAGAATAGTTTTTAACGGACTAAATCATTCTGGGAATACTGACTAGTGAGACTAGTGTCATAAAATGATAACTGCTTGTAAATTTTTCTTACACTTTACTACTTCTTTAAATATAAATAGCATTTCATGACGAAAGTTTCAGTTTTTTTTTATGCCACATCAGATGCAATTTTCGAACATTGTGTTCTCATGTGGTTCCTATTCGCCGCCTGAAAGAACGCTGATGTCATATGAGTTGGGTCCTCGCTATCCAAACGGAAATATCATGGTGCAGTGTGAGAACACTTGTCACGCAAAAAGAGATTTAACGTGCAACAGTCCCATATTGCAGCTATATTGCATGGGGGACTATTGGACTCTAAATCTGTCATCCTGGACAAAAAGTCTTCAAAATGTTAAAGAATAAAGGATTAGACATTGCTCTACGGACCTGAGTGTCATCCTTTTCATATGACTCATTACTAGAGCCCTCCATCCCACTATGGATTAGAGGATTTAGATATCTCAAAGTTGAAGAACATGAATCGGGGAAATAAGGTTATGGTTTTTATCCTGTGGCTGTTCTCTTAATAAGCATTATTCTAAAGCTGGTAAATTGATGAGTAGCTGGACCAACAGTAGGCTGTCGGAGGTCTACTGTTTTACCTCCAAACGAAACACGATTGTGACCCAGTTTCCCCTGAAAATCCTTCAGCAAGGCAACCTATCCCCATATATTGTCGATGAGTCAGAATACATCAGGCAGTACTGAAGAGCTCCAAGATCCCCTATCAGCACAAAATGCTCTGAAATATTCATACGATATCTCTGCTTTGTTGTGCGATATTCAAAATATCTTAGCAACAACGTAGATATATCGTAAAATATCTTGTGCTAATAGGGTCGCTTTGACCGACCAAAGTTGCCACACTTCTTCTTTACCCCGAAACTTCGACTCCTTATATATGCTAGGTAAAGGGGCATTAGAACCATCACCATCAATAAATCCGTCCTCAGCTGTGATCATCTAACTTGAAGACGGCACGTAAATCTAGCAAAAGAAGCTTAATTATTGAACAGCATCAAATTCCTTTATTTTTCACTCATTGAAATATAACTCCAAAAATATCGTATCTATCATATTCTTACTTGCAAAAATAGGATAAACCCTTTCCCGATGTCGAGAAGTGGTTAAGTGACATTCTTTCCCAGTACTTTGGAAATTTCCAAAGTTTTGCGAAGGAAATAAAAACGAAACATTAACGATAATTTAAAAGTTGCATTCTCCCTACGAAGCTGACAAAAGCATCGAACCCCCACTCAGCGCCCCATTCTCGCTGAAAAGCGGCAATAAATCTTTCGATGAAAGATAAAATCTTATTTCGAAAAGCCACTTCTATCCTATCAGTAACGGAGTATAACATTTTCATCGGCAGGTCTGGGAAAACGTTACGCTTCGGTGCTCTTAATTTTATTAAGATTCTTACTTCTTGAGTTATGGCGGAGGAAACCTTAGGATTAATCGCATTACACTCGGATATCTCTCTTCTCAAGAACTTCCCTTCGATAGACTTAATTAACGGGCAAGCATTCTTGGAAAAAAATCGCCACTAATTCTGCCTTCAACGGGAATCGATAAAAAAAGGTGTTTCCTAATTTCATTGCTAGTTTTATTTTGTCAAGATTTTTTAATTTATTCAACTGAATATGAATGTAAGATTTTCAACCTGCCTCTCCATGATATATCATGGAATAGGTTTAAGTAGGATTTCTCAATGGGCTCGATACATTTGGAGTGTCATTCTTTCGGAAGATTTATAGCAGCTCATTTAGGGCCCATCTGAGTTTTTTCCGAACTCTTTTACAAAGTTTCGTCTTGTCCGGGTTCGCAATTTTTTCTCACCTCTTTCGAGTTTTATTTATTATTTTTTCTGTTGTTCGATGAGAGAGTAAAAATTTGTTGACGCATAATTTGTTGACGCTGAAATTCCCCATTTTTTCTCTCTCTCTTATGTTGTACGTCGTTATTTCGTAGATTTTTTTGCATGTGCGATTTTTTTCGCTCGGAGCAGAAAAATATTGATTAATTCGGAATCTTTAAAAATCTTCAAAATAAATGTTTTTTTAGAGGCATTACGACAGAAATTAACGCATTCATAAAAATGGAACGTGTTAAGATTTATTCTTTGTAAAAATATTTTTTTTTGGAAAAAAGTAAAATAAAATGATAAATAAAGCAGTAATAGAAAAAAATTATCAAAAGTACATGTATTAAAGCTTTCTGCTGTCATTGTCTTTTGAAAAAAATTAAGAATGAGATTAAATGAAATGAAAATCTTAACTCAGTTAATAGAAAATCGTGCGCTAGACATCTTTTCCAGAATAATGTTTGCGCTTATTTAAAATTAAAGGATGATAGTAAAAAAATCATGTTTGTCAAAATGACAATTGTTTGCATTTCATTTGTCTTCTGACTGAAATAAATAGCTGTAATTACTATTGATTTACTCGGTTTTACTTTCTTATGTTGAAATTCGCTTTTTTCCTGACTATTCATTTGCATTTCAAAGCATAAGTACCATTAATGCCATCTTTGTCAGCAGGAAATATTTCAAGAAAATTTATATTTTTAATAAATTAACCGAATAATCTGCAGATTGAGCTATTCATCTGCAATGTGAAATAATTGTATTTCTTTCTTGATTCTTTTTACTTCCTTTTGTTCTAATATATCGGAAAACTTATAACATGCAATGTACATGTTTCACTCTCTTCCTTTCTATAAATAGGTAGATGAATATCTGCAAGAGATAGCATCTCTATTAAAAAATCTTTGCCGTTGGGACATTTTTCCTGCTCTTCGCCACATGCTGCCTGAACAATTTTATTATCTCTTAGTCAAATATTTTCATGCCACAAAATAAAAATAGTTTATAAAAAACGTCATTTAAGCTTCAATATATTGCAAACATTATATAAAGTAGGATGCTGCTTTATACAAACAACAGATTTATATATTTTATATTTATTTTTTATTTATATGTTTTACACATTTCTTATATTGTATTACTTACATTGCATTTTTTTACTTATAATGTTTTGTATTGTAAAAACTAATTTTTAATCTAAATTGTATACTTCTTTTATATTGTATTGTATTACACTAATATTTATTGGAATTTTTAGTCCCGCCGACTCGTGACACGCTGTACACCCCACACCAACCATACATACCGGTCGGTGTGGGCAATAAACAAAACAACACATTTATTCTTGACTTGTACAATAAACATAATTTTTTTAACACGAAAAGGTTATTTACAACAAAATTTCCTCAAGTTCACAACATCGAATCAAAACCATCTCCCCTAAACTTTCTCGTATACGTCCTTACACGGGTGGGAAAAAAATATACCAATCGGCAGTAACACGCACCATTCCCTAATAGAGGAAGGGAAAAACGAACAAATCGCTCGCGCCCTTTTTTTGCTTCGTAGAATGGCGAAAAAACCGAATAGGCAATTTGAACGCTTTTTTTCAACCGATTGAAACGAAAATTGGGCACAAATATACAATATCGAAGACCTCATACCAATTTTTATTTATCTAAGTCATTCCGTTTAGAAGTTATCACCTTCAATTGCTTGCGAATATCCAGACAGGCAGACAGTGAACCCTTTGACGCATTTGGTCCAAAATTTGATACGGACCTACATTCCTGATGGTAAAACTGTGTATCAAATTTTTATCTATCTAGCTATTTAAGTTTCTGAGTTATCGTTTTCATTTGAACACGGATCAGACAGACTTCCAGAGGAGGTATTTCGTCCAAAATTTGAAAAAAATCTGCTAATTTTGCGTTAAGCCCACGTACCAAATTTCATCCCGTTTTCGATTTACCGTGTTCACAAACACACAAACAGACAGGCAGACGTAATTCCAAAATTGTGTTTTTGGATTCAGGGAGGTCTAAAACGTGGAGATTCATCAAACTCTCGAGTTCGAGTTTTTTTTACGATTACACTACTTTCTCTTTGTGTACTTCGTATACGGCAAAGCAAAAAAGTTTTTTCGTCTCCGTTGCCAGAAACCTTTCATAAAACAAAACAACTGTGGCTTTGAGATTTTGTTGCAACTTCAATTTTTCAAATATGCACGTGCCTAACAGTTCATTTCATTTTATTAATTTCTTCTTAAAACAGATTATTTTTTAATGTCGTAATTATATTTTAAATATCTTAATACTAACAAACTAAATCTTAGTTTGGATATTAATTATATAAAATGTTTTTATATTATTTAAAATTTCCCAAATTGTCTTTATACTTGTACTAATAGAGGATATATGTGCTAAAAATTCATGTAGCGTAAAACAAGAATGCTATTAAAATTGTCTATTTTGAGACTTCTGGCGTGATATTTCAATATATATGGATATATTGTAATATCACCTTATATTTTAGATATACATACATATATAATTCAATATATATGGATATATTGTCTTATTTGGATGGATTATCCAAATAAGACAAGATTAAGAGACATTTAGGAGCATCTATTCTCGTCGTATCATATAAGCAATGAAACTAGTCATCACACATGGAGTAACAATACGTCAGATGTTAAAGCAATGTATATAATAATTAGAATACACATATATAAGATCGGCTGAGGAGTGAAATCCGAATGCCGTAGTGGTATATGAAATGTACCAGCTTGTGCTTAAAGAAGGAAATTGTACAGTTCAAAATACAATCTGTGATGAAAGATTGACTCAACGAAACGGTCAAATTAAATCCTAAGAACTAAATAACGGTGAATACAATAAGAATGCACTTTACTGTGATTCTGTTTTGTAACTAACTGAAGGACTAATGTTCGGGTATAGAGAAAAATTCCCAATCCTTATCCATTAGAGCTGCACTATTAGCAGCATTCAATCAAGCACTTGATTAAATGGGAACCACGGGAACTGACGAGAGAAGCGAGCAGGGGATGAAACCCCCTAGCGAAATAAAACAATCGATATTTCTGATGAAAGCTTTCGAGTGAAAGCATATGAAATAAATTTGAAACTACCTCTTGCTTCCTCATTCACCGAATTCGAAAGTTTCTTCAATAAGAATTTTTCGAGGTGGTACAAAGATAGAATATGGAATTGTTGACAATATATCAAAGTGAAACAGGCAATACTACTTAATAACAAAAATCATGATGAAATATGATAAACGTTTTCTTAGAGGCAACTTAGAAGCTGTACCTGCAGAATTTTTACCCTTGCTGATTCAACTACTCCACCAATAAACGTTTAGGATTTCATTTATCTCGTTGAACTATTCTGTTTTATTTCACCATCTTGCTGATTGTTTTACTTCCCTGTTCTGCTCCGTCATTCCATGTGTGATGATTGCCTGTAAATCGGGGGAAACTAAAATGGTAGCTCCACAGACGATCGAGGAAGATTGCAAACATTATCTGCCAAATACCTTAGAACAAAATAAAGCACTTTAATGTTTCTTTTTCAAAATCTCCGTTCCAATGCTGTGCTTACATTGGAACATACTCCGGCTTCAATGGATCAAAATATCGTCACCAGTCGACAAACTGACTTTAAGGACATATGCCAGTGATGGGTGTTTTATCGGAGTACACGGACACGTCGGTCGTCAATCTCCGATACGTGATAGTTTAATTTACCTTAGCCCTGACCGAAAGATACTCGTGCACAAAGGGTAAAAGAGGAGTCATCCACAAGTTCAATCCACATTTCCACCGCTCAGTTTCTCAAAGGTGCATGTGTGTGTCCTTGATATCAGATCGTAGACTGGTGACAAAATTTTGTTGTTTGGTTGTTATCCACGACTGTACTGCAAATGTAGCTTAAGAGGATGTTCGAGCTTTTCTCTAATAGGTTGCACAAGTTTTCTCTATAAGTTTAGATAGAAAACTATTCTGAAAAAAAACCAATTTTTTAAAATTTGATTTAATTAGGATCAAAAGTGATGCAAAAAATCTGTGAGGACACGTTTAAACGAAGAAAATGCCAACGCAACTAGTTTAAAACTTCAAATAAAAATGACACAACTATCTTTAATGGAACTTTGAAGAAACTGTGCTCGTTAAATCAGATTCTAGAGGAATCGAAAATAATTATGCAATCTATTTTCATAAAGTAATGAGATCATTCTATATTAATGAAGTACGTAAGGAAGGTAAACTATATACAGAGAACCAAATTAATATTGATGTCTGTTAATATTTTTTCAAGTAAATATAATAAATTTAATATAGTTAAGCTTTTAAACTAAGTTTCAGTCATTCTATTTACAAGGTTTGTAATATTAGGTATTTCTTGACCAAATTCAAAGTCTTTGCTGAAATTACGTCATATAATGAATAATATGTAATAAATGTGCATTTCTTAACGAAGCAAAAAGTGTAGATGTATAATAAAAATTTATTTATAATTTTTTCGCGATGATTTATTGCTTATGGAAAATAATTTTTATAATACACACGAAAGTTGTCAGCTCTCTGGAAACGAAGAATAAGAATACCCATGAGAATGTAACATATTTCTTAGGAAAACAAGTTTAAAAATAAAATTAATACTCACGATAAAAGTTAAAATCTATTAAAATTGATTTTGTTTGAATGTTCTGTATTGTGTCTTGAAATTTTCAATCCGTGATTTTATAGAGGATGATGACATTTATAATTTTTAATATTTAAATTTTTAAAATTCGTTTTCCCAACACAGAACTGATTAAAGCAGCAGATGCTTCTTTAATTTAATTAGGTATCACTGTGCTGATGCTATTTTAAGCATCTGTCATCCCTAATTTAGCTTTAGAGTCTTTAAATTTCTTTCACATTAAATTTAAACTAGCTTTCAAACGCTATCCCATTTTCGTATTTAATTTTTATAGTATTTGGATACAACGCATTTTTTAATATGTATAGTATTTTAATATATGGTCAAAGTATTTTCTCTACTGTAGGAGTTCTTTCAGGATTTGAAGTACGTTTTATTAATTGAAGGCTGCATAAAACTTCATTATAAATCCTTTTAAAAAATTACATTTATATATTTTGCTCGACTGAATTCGAAATTATTGACTGTAAGTATTTAGAGATAGAGAGGAATTATTTCTTAGCCTTTAGTCAAAGGATTAAAGTTTGTAATCTGCAGTAAATCACTTCACTTCAGTTCTTTGCTTTTATTACACGTTCTCATATTATGAAAGAAAACTTTATGAGCGAGAAAATTCTACCGTTATTTCAATAAATATTTCAGGATATAGTGATTTGAAACGCGAAATGGTGAATGAAATGGTAAATGCCAGTTTGATTTCGGAGCCTTCTGCAATATATTGTAATCAAATCGGATACAATTTCTGATAATTTACAGCGTACGATTGAACAACTTAATAAAATTCCGTTTTAAGACCGATATGTTTAAAAGAAGAAAGTTAAGATCTCTTTTCATCCTATTTTTCTTTTTTTATTAAATAAAGAGTTACTATATTTTTTCAAAAACTAATGGAATCAAATCTCGTAACGGCACAATGGACTTCACTTTAGTTATAATAATGTCCTGTGACATGTGACCTTTATATATTCGTATATTAGTGAGTGTATATTCGGATGTGAATGCGAGTATCACCCATATGTCACGTGGGTGTAAATGAACTCTATTATACATTTTGATTTTTATTAAGCAGAATATTTGAATCAACACCAGGGGATTTTGGGAAGGATATCGTAATTATGAATCATGGTCAAATGAGGAGAATGACACCAGACGTCACAGGACGTCAGAACCTCTGTGTAAGATTTAACTTGCATCAGGTCCGCATACTACGCGGCGGATCTATGGTGGAATCGGGTTTTCGAATCTGGTCCGAAACCGAGACGTTATCCTCAGGTCGCGCGACCTTGCTGACGTCATAGTCTCATGAGAAAACAGTGCAGGTCATCTAATAAATATATGCACTTTGTGAAACGTTAGTTAATGTTAGAAGGTGACATCCCAATTTTTCTTCTGCAACATGAGCAACGGATTAACTCCATTACACATCTTGATTTTTGTTTTACAAAAAACCCCTTTAAAGTGTTTGAGAACTATCTTTGCATTTAAATGTGACTTTTCTACTTTGTTTTTTTCTGATCGTCGTATTGAAAGAACTTTGTGCGAAAACGTCTAATAATTGTTAGACGTTTTCGCACAGAAAGGCAGCTTGTAATTGTTCACTTTTCGTGACTGTGTAAGTCTCTGGAAAAATTTTAATATATCTTTTAATACAGATTCTAACTATGTCTCAAGTAAAATCTACTGACTTTTATTCATTTGCTCATTTTTTCTTTGTCATTTTATGTGCCTTTATTTTAAAACGGTGTATATTTTATTAGTAAAATAAAACAATTTTTAATATAATATTTTAGGTGTTAGATCAGATGAACTTTTGATGCATGCCAC
Organism: Araneus ventricosus; assembly: GCA_013235015.1. Taxonomy (NCBI): domain Eukaryota; kingdom Metazoa; phylum Arthropoda; class Arachnida; order Araneae; family Araneidae; genus Araneus; species Araneus ventricosus. The sequence continues at coordinate 335,434 of BGPR01000279.1, forward strand.
TGTAAATTTTGCAGTGATTCAAAAATTGAAAAAAATAAATAAAATAGAATTGTTTATAGCAGTAGATACTAACACTCAACGTTAACTATCAACACAATATTTGATACAGATGTCATTAAATATTTTTTGATACGTTGAGGAAGTGAACTGTTGCAACGAATCATAAACTTGACGTAAAAAGAAAGAAGGGAAGGATTTCGAGAGTAAAAATTATACGCACTAAAAATACACATGTTTTAAAGAAACAACGCTGATTAAAACAACACTGTTTATTTCATAAAATAATCTTTGAAAATATTAAGATGGAGCATTTAAATTGAATAGTAAAACTTTTCTAAGGGGACATGGTATCTTATTAGCAATTACTTTCATCTTAATTATTTGCAAGACAATTTTTTTATACTAGGGGGCTCTGCCCCCTGCTCGCTATAGGTCGTCAACCCCCAGGAGGATTGCGTTGCAATCCTCCGGGGTTTTCTAAGCAAACCCTGCTCGCTTCGCACGCTACAATGAAGACACTGCGTGCCCTAGCACAGTTGTTGCAAAATCTGATTCATTTGCTATATCAAACATTACGTTTGTTGCAAAATATAATTTGATAAGCTCCACCAATATAAATTATTATGTTTTAAATAAATATTGATCTTAAGTTAGCTTTTTTGGTATGTTTACATTTTAAATACTTTTATTTTACTTGGCTTGTTTCATGATTTTCAAAATAGAATTTTTTAAATCTATTTTTCATTTACTTCTTAATGACAATGTACTGTTTCAATATTATCAGAACTTAGTTATTAAGTAGTCGATAATTAAATCAAACTAGAGGGCTCTGCCCCCTGCTCGCTAAAGCTCGCCAACCCCCAGGAAGATTACGTTACAATTCTCCAGGGTTTGCGTAGCAAACCCTGCTAGCTTCGCTCGCTACAATGAAGACACTGCGTGTCCTAGCACAGTTGTTGTCAAATCCTTATATATATATCACACCCCCTGCTCGCTCCGCTCGCCAGTCTCCAAGAATCACGTTGTGATTCTTTCGGGATCACTGTGTGATGCCATCTCACTTCTCTCGCTCGCCATACAGTTATGTGTTTCTTCTAGTATTAGGAAATTAGAAGTACATTAATTAATAAAAGTAAATTTAAATTATTTCAAATTGCATGAACTCCTAAAATTAATTTTTCATCAATTTCTACAATTAAAATCATCTGGTAGTACATATATATATATATATATATATATATATATATATATATATATATATAATCTAAATCCAAATAAAACCAGTATACAAACATACAGAAATAAACAATAATTAAATCCTATATAAAATATTCATTATTAGAACAATACATCACTTTTAAATAAAATCTATTAAATTGAAATTACTAATGATACCATAAACAAAAATCAAGTTTAAACATATATGTCAAAAGTGAAAGAACACGGTTGTTATTAAAAATAATGAAATAGGCAATCCAAGTAAATGGAGTTTTCAACAATGAAAATAGCAGCTTGGCTGTGGACAAGCTTTAGCCAGGTTAAATTAATTTTTTTGTACAAACCATCCCTGTTACTATTGTTGTTGAAAAAACAGACAGGGTAACATACCCTAAAATGAAAGAATTTAGAAAGAAAAATCTTATACTAACCCTAACTATAAAGCATGAAATATATAAACGACTAAAATTCAGGATAGAATATGTAAATATCATTATATTGCACTAAAGACAGTAAATATATAATTATATTGCACTAAGATATTGCACTAAAGACAGTAAATATATAATTCAATAAATTACCCATATTTTACATTAAACATAAACTAATCTGTGTCTCCTCTTAAACTTACCAGAATTCATCTCTTTCAATATAGCCCGCCATGCATATTGACATCACTTGTTGCCACAACCAAAAATCTTACCAAGAATTAGCAGAATTGACTAAATAATATAATTAATTTCTGATATCATGAATTATTAAGATACCTATATTAAAATTCTCAAAAACACACTAAAAATTGCAAACATTTAGTTATCTAGAAAATATTAGAAAAAAGTTAAAAATGTCTATTAAAAAGGAATTTTTCACTTGAAAGATCCTGGCGCCATCTATGTAATAAAGTTGAAACGAATAAATCTATAGCCAAATTTGAATAAAACTACACAATAAGAATAGAATGAGTGAAAACACTATCCCACTAACAAATAAATAAAAATATTCTTTTATAAACCAATATGAGAGATTTATTTTAAATGACCTAAATATTTCTTATCTATATATGCTCTTAGAAAACCTATAGGAAATCCATAATCCTGGGCAATGGAGTAAAAATTTCTTATGTTTTTAATTCTAATATCAATGTCTGTTACTAAATTATTATTTCTAATTATATAATTTTTTACTAAATTCTTGAAGACAGAAATGCTAAGATTACTATTCCAGAAAGGGAATTTATTAATTTGAAAATTAAATGCATTTCTTTTATCAAAGATATCTGTTACTAATTTATTATCTATGATTTTAATATCTAGATCTAAAAATTCTGCAGCTAATTCATTGCCATTAGTTTTTATAAGTTTTAAATAATCAGGATAAAAGTCAATACATGGCTTAATGCCAATTTCTTTATTGAATAGTATTAAATCATCTATATAACGGAATAATATACTATGGCTATAATTATTCAAATCTTTCTCATAGTAGTGAAGATAAATATTTGCTAAACTATTACTAGCTGGGCCTCCTTGAGGTAATCCTTTAATTTGATGGAAAATCTTATTATCAAAAAAGATATAATTTTCTTTTAGAACAAGATTAATAAGAATTTTAAAATTATTAATGTTAATATCTTTTCTAAGATCATAATCTTTATGTATATTTACCAGTGTATTAGTTAAATCATCAATATCTATACTATTAAATAAATCCTGGAAGTCAAAAGTATGTACACTAGTTATTTCTACATCTTTAATTACCTTTAATATCTCTACACTATTATTTACTATAATTGTATCTTTTTGCTTATTTAATTTCTCTATCACTGTCTGTATGTATTTTTGCAAGAGTTTACCTGATTTCGTAATATAAGTATTGCAACCATTAGTAACACTTCTAAATTTAAGAGGACTCTTGTGAAATTTTGGTGTAAGAAAGATGTGAGGATAAGCTTTTTTAATATAATTAATTCCCAATTTTTTATGGAAGGCTTGAATTCTATTAGAGATTTCTCTATCACCTAATTTTGTCTCTCTATAAATATCACTATTAATAATATGATCATTAAGTATTTTTTTGTAAAAATATTTACAAATTATAGCAAAATTACTGGGCACTTTGTCTATATAAACTACTACAAAATCTGTTTGCAATTCCCTAATATGTTTTTTAATATCAGGATATCTAATAAAATCCTTAGATTTAAAATTATAGTTAAAAAGATCTAATAATGTTTTATGTCTATATTCATTAAATGCCTCTAGAGGCAAACTATATTTTATTGCCATAGTCAATATAAATTGCTCAATATCTTTTTTAATTTGATTTTTAATAATTTCATTACTATTAGCTATAGCCATTCGATGCTTTGTACCTTTACTCATTAATTCTCTAAGTTTTTCATTTCCAACAATATTCAAATCTCCAGTAATTACATGTCCATGATCTTTATTCAGGAAATCATAATAATTTAAACACTTGCAATCATCACTCGTATTACTTTCTTTTATATTATTATAGTTAAAAATCATTCTGCCTAATTGTGTGTTATATTTAAATGCACGTTTAATTTTAATATTTTTTATAGGGAAGCAATTAATATGTTTATCTAATATAGCAGAAAATTTACATTTGTCATACTTTTTGTTCATAAAAAGGAAAGTACAATATTCAATGTCTTTCTTATTGGAAGTGTTATGTGATAAATTAAATTTTTTATAAATAAATTTGAAGATATCTCTAATCAAATCCCATCCATGTGAGTCTGTCTTATTATTCATAATTAATTCCCTGCTAGCTTTTATTTCTTTTTTATTTAATCCAAACATATATCGTTTAATCTTTTTTATATCAAAATCTTTATCAAAATTCTTACACAATACCAATAATTCTTCATTAATAATCTTAAGTTCCCTATTATCTCTCTTGTGTCTAGCTATACTAGATTTACCATGTCTTTTTTCTATATTAGAAGCTTCTACTTTATAAAAGTAATGAGATTCATTAGCTTTTAAAACTTGCAGAATGTTTTTCCCAAAATACAATACATTAAGTCCATAAGGATATATAGTATTGTAGTATTCTATAAAAAAATTTTCCCACCATAATCTATTTTTTGTGTAAGGAACTATCTTAATGATGCTAATATCAACATTATTAAATCCATGTGCATGAAAATGTCCAATTTCTATTTTATTATGAATATTTTTGTAGTTTTCAAATTTTTTAGTGTCTGAACGGTGTTGATTAATTCTTATATTGATAGTATTAGAAGTTTGTCCTATATACTTGAAATTACAAATTTTACAATTCATCATATATATACAATTATAAGTTTTACAAAAAAGAAATTCAGAACTATTATCTAATTGAGCTACATTAATCATTGCACAAGTTTTACATCTCTTATTATTACAACTTTTGAATTTAAGATTCTCTAAATAATCAATCTTTTCATTATTATTCATTTGCTTCATATTACTATTGAACTGCAGTGTAGAATGTGAAAAAGGGGAAGCCAATTTCTTTTTATATTTATATTTTGAATTCCAAAAAATCCTGGTTTTATACTTTTTTGTATAATTATCACTAAATCCATTATCAAATCCCTCTATATTATCACCATAAATACCGCTCAAATCTATATAATTATTATTTTGTGAAGTATAACTATTATAATCATTTTGAAAATCATTTGTCGAATGATAGTCTGATGATAGTCGAATGATAGTACTACCAGATGAATTTAATTATTGTTTACTTTGTTCCTGTATGATCATATATAACAAGTTATATTTAGATTTAATCTAAAATTAAATATAATAAACAATATAACCTAATATTATTCACACAATGAAATACAGAAAGCTAATAAGATTAAAAACTATTACTATTAAAAAGCCAATCCAGATATGGAATTCCAACAATCAAATGCCAATCGACCTGAGGAATCGCATATGTCACATTATTTCGAAATTTATAGGCACCAACCTTCTGTGAGGGCCAATTGGGGGAAAAAGACAACAAATATAGGAATAAATCTCCAAAATATATTAAGAAAAGAACGAGAAAATTAACTAAATGCTTACTGCTTCGAAGTCATAGCAAAAAATGCCAAAAGCAAAATACGAATTACAGTTCCGCATTTATTGTGAAAATATTTTAACTAAAATATGTTATATATACTATATTAAATCATCATTAATAATTAAACTATAGATTTATATTTTTTAAGAACGTTATATTAACCTATTTTAATTTCATATTAACATTTAAATAATTATGTAATTCTTCATATTATCATTTGCAAACTATTTCTAATAATAGTGGCGCCATCTACTAATTTTAAGATGTACTAAAATCTCACTGAAATCAAAGGATATAAATATTTCAAATTAATGAATTCTAATGTACTATTCTTTTAAAGGTGTTAAAAATTTTTTGTTAATATAAGCAAGCATCAAATTAATAGGAAATCCATATATAAGGGCATTTTCTATAAATGTATTGATATAGGATCTGTGTTTTTTACTATCTGTGATTAAAATATTGCTTCTATGTAAATAGTTCAGAATAATGTTTCGAAAGCTTTGAAAACTTTTATTGCTATTTCAGAATGGTAGCCTAATTATATTAAACATAAAAGTGTTTCTTTTATTAAAAATTTCCGTATTTAATTTATTATTAACAATTTTGATGTCAAGATCTAGAAAATCTGCAGAAGAAATACCTTCATTAGTTTTAATTAAAGTTAAATACTCTGGATAAAAGTCAGTAATTGGTGTGTATCCTTCTTCTCTTGAACAAATAGTTAAATCATCAATAAATCTGTACATTATACAAGCATTGTAATTAATTTCTTTTTCATAATAATGTAAGTATAAGTTAGCAAGAGCATTACTTGCTGGTCCACCTTGTGGAATACCTTTAATTTGTTGGTATAATTTATTGTCAAAGCTAATATAATTTTCTTTTAATATAACTTCTATTAGTGTTTTATAATTTTTGAAATCAAACATTTTATATATGCTAAAATCTTCATAAATCTTTAATAAAATTCTCATCAAATCTTTGATATCTATACTATTGAATAAATCTTGAAAATCAAAAGTATGCACAGAGTAAACATCAATATCTATAAGATTCTTTATAATTTCAAAGCTATTATTAATAATCACCGTATTATTCTGTTCTTTAAATTTTTTAATAATCTCTTGGAAATATTTTTGTAATAATTTACCTATTTTCTTTATATAGCTATAACTACCATTCGTTACACTTCTGAATTTGATAGGGTTTTTATGAAATTTTTGTGTAAGAAAAAAATATGGGGATAGTTAACTTTCTCGCAATAAATATTTAATCTCTTATGATATATATATATATATATATATATATACATACATAGTTATACATTTTTTAAACCATTAAAACTCAAATAACATTTTCATCATATACACCTATTAAACTCTCATTTAAAATTAAATATAATAAATTATATAACCTAATATTATTCACACAATGAAATACAGAAAGCTAATAAGATTAAAAACTATTACTATTAAAAAGCCAATCCAGATATGGAATTCCAACAATCAAATGCCAATCGACCTGAGGAATCGCATATGTCACATTATTTCGAAATTTATAGGCACCAACCTTCTGTGAGGGCCAGTTGTTGGAAAAAGACAACAAATATAGGAGTAAATCTCCAAAATACATTAAAAAAAGAACGAGAAAACTAACTAAATAGTTACTCTTCAAAGTCATAGCAAAAATGCCAAAAGCTAAATACGAATTACAGTTCCGCATTTATTGTGAAAATATTTTAACTAAAATATGTTATATATACTATATTAAATCATCATTAATAATTAAACTATAGATTTATATTTTTAATTTGATATTAACATTTGAATAATGATGTAATTCTTCATGTTATCATTTACAAACTATTTCTAATAATAGTGGCGCCATCTACTAATGTTAAGATGTACTAAAATCTCACTGAAATCAAAGGATATGAATATTTCAAATTAATCAATTCTAATGTACTATTCTTTTAAAGGTGTTAATATTTTTTGTTAATATAAGCAAGCATCAAATTAATAGGAAATCCATATATCAGGGCATTTTCAATAAATGTATCGATATAGGATCTCTGTTTTTTACTATCTGTGATTAAAATATTGCTTCTATGTAAATAGTTCAGAATAATGTTTCGAAAGCTTTGAAAATTATATTGCTATTTCAGAATGGTAGCCTATTTATATTAAACATAAAAGTGTTTCTTTTATTAAAAATTTCCGTATTTAATTTATTATTAACAATTTTGATGTCAAGATCTAGAAAATCTGCAGAAGAAATACCTTCATTAGTTTTAATTAAAGTTAAGTACTCTGGATAAAAGTCAGTAATTGGTGTGTATCCTTCTTCTCTTGAACAAATAATTAAATCATCAATAAATCTGTCCATTATACAAGAATTGTAATTAATTTCTTTTTCATAGCAATGTAAGTACAAATTCAAAAAAGGAACAAAACGCCAACGTCCGTGACGGGTCATCAGCAAGGGAAATCCCGAACAGGCGTATATATTTAGAACATTTTTTTTAAAATTTCTGTTAATCGTTTAGTGTCCATTTCCTAAGTTTACTTCGTCTGAAATATTACTTCTTTGATTTAAGTATTTATTTGATTGAAACTAATTTCTTAATTGGTTTTTGCATTTGTTTCTGTTTTTGTATATGTTTGTATATATATATATGTGGTGCCAGACTGACGGCAGGTCCGTCATTCCCGCCAACTGCGTGGCGCCTCTAGCGGATCTAAGCAGAACTCAGTAGTTGACGCTCTGACATCGAGACGGGATGCAGAAAAATGACGCTTGCTTCAATAGACGATGGTAGCAACGAGAATGTGTGCGACCCTGCAGTTACAATCTATTCGTGCTGTTCATCTGTATATATTTAATCATTTCATCTGTATTGGTAATATAACTGTCATTTTAAACCATCATTACATCTTTTCATTTAAAGACGTTGTTTTCAGTCGGCCATCCCTGACACCCACAATTCAGAAGTGGGATGAAACGCAAAAATTTTTGACAATTGATATGGACGAATGAACATGATCAATAAGAAGGATATGACGCAATAATTGAGTGAAGTGTGGAATCATTATCTAAGACTGTGAAAATTTAGCGAACACTGAATAACATAAACTTTGCTGTGGATAAACAAAAAAAACTGTGCAAGTGGACCTTAAGCTGATGATTTACGAAACCGGATTATATCATTTCTTCTTAAAGGTGTAAGTAGCATTCATTTTTTTAGAATGACTACTTTAAATGATATTCAAGAAATTAGCACTGCATTGAAGAATTGTAAAACAGAAAAATAAAGATTTTGCATAAATTCCTTTTCGGTTCTCTTGGCGACAGATCAAATCGAAAGAGAATGCGATAATTTATTGGGTTTGATTTTCAAGTTGACAGCGAAGAATTTGAAAAAAAAGTTAAGAAGTGTGGATGAGTTATTTTCACTGAACAAACTCATTAGGATATGTAATATTTTAAATATTTCATTTGATGGCTCAAAGCCGGAAGTATCAAAAAGAATTCTTTCTTTCTTGTGTAACCTTGAAGCGTTAGCTGAAACTTCGCGGGCAGATATTGATGAGTCAGGCAATGAAGAAATAGCGAATGATCTCGAAAAAAAAAAAAAAAAACGCGACTCGTTCCAAAGTGAAAGTTTAAATAAAATAGATTCTTCCATGCAGTGTGAAGTTCAGTGTAATATGCAATGTGATGCAAATAAGATTTATGATATGCAATTTGTTGATAAGTATAGAAGCTCTGTCGCTTAGAATACTGGTATAAATTATTCCGATATCGAAAGTGCCATTTCTAAATTTAATGCAGAATCGCATGAAAATATAGCTAATTGGTTAGATCACTTTGAAAACATTTCCCAATTGTTTAGTCTGTCAGACTTACAAAAGTTTATCTTTGCTAAAATGTCGCTTGGTAAGAACAGAACCTCAAATTAATTCGTGGCAAAAATTGAAACAAGCGTTGATCGATGAATTTTCTTTTGAGATAAATTCAGCTCACTTGCATGAACTCTTGAGTAAAAGAAAAATGAGGGATTCTGAATTCGCTCCAGAATACTTTTTTAAAAAGAAAAGAATTATGCAGTTCTGGGAAAATTGAAGATGCCGCTTTAATGCATTATGTCATTAAAGGTATCAATGATAGGCAAGAAAACAAAACAATTTTGTACGGATGTAAGAATTTATTTGAATTTAAAGAAAAACTTAAAGTTTATGAAGTAATAAAGAGTGATTACGCGAAAAGTAAAAGCGCTTTCGATAAAACCAAAGCAAGATATGATTCCAATCCTAGATTTAATTCTTTTGATAAATCAAAACCGAAACAAGAGCATGCTGATAGATTCAACCCTAAAAACGAAAGTGCAAATAAAGTAAAATCAAGTGGTGGGTTTGAAAGAATGAAATATAATAATTTTGAAAGTCGCAAGAGTAAATTTTGTTTTAACTGTGGTGACCCAAATCATATCTCACGATACTGTGTACATAAGGATAAAGGATTTAAATGCTTTGAATGTGGAGCCTTCGGACATAAAGCTTCAGAATGTGATAAAACGAAGTCTAAACCAGAAGTAGCCACCTTGGACGTTAAATTCAAACCAAGGCTTGACAATAAAGTAACAATTGAAGATATAAGCGTTAATTCACTTATCGATACTGGAAGTTAAGCGACACTGCTTCGTAAATCACTGTTTGATAAATTAAATATGTGTAAATTGTACCCATTGAATCTCTCTTTAAGTGGATTTGGTAAATGAAAAGTAAATTTTAAGGGTAATGCAGATATATATGTTGTAGAAAATAATGTTATGTCTTATGATGTGATTGTTGGTATGAATGTATTGATGCAAGGTGAGACGGTAATTAATGAAAATGGAATTGTGGTTAAAGAAAAATCTCAGCGTATAGAGGAAGTTGACTCATTATCCGTCCTACCAATTGATGTAACCCCTAACGAAGTTGAACTAAACATTGGACCTGACGCGTTCCAAATATTTTTAAAGATAAGGTACAACAATCAATTTTAATTTACGTACCGCACAAAACTAAAACAACAGATGTTGAATTGAACATTTTGGTAAAAAGTAATGAACCTATTTCCCATCAGCTTCGTAGATTACCGTTTTCAGAGAAAAAAATTGTCCAAACTCAAATAGCTGAATGGTTAGAACAAGGGATTGTAGAACCATGTTCTTCAGAATACAGTAGCCCAGTGGTAATCGTACGAAAGAAAGATGGAACCCCTCGAGTTTGCATGATTATAGGAGATTAAATAAAGTCGTTGTAAAGGAAAGATTTCCCTCCCATTAATCGAGGATATTTTAGACAGATTGCAAGGATCACGCGTCTTTAGTACTATCGATCTTAAGAATGCATTCTTCCATGTTGATGTAAACAAAGATAGTAGAAAATATACCTCTTTCGTCACCCATGAAAGCTAATATCAATTCCTTAAAGTCCCTTTTGGATTATGTAATTCTCCAGCCGTGTTTCAAAGGTACATTAACACCATTTTTCGACCTTTAATTAATGATGGTATTGTTCTCCCGTACTTGGATGACATCATCATTTTATCTTCCTCATTTGAAGAAGGAATTGAAAGAGTCGAACGTGTTCTAAGCATTGCTAGTGAATATGGACTAGAGATCAACTTTAACAAATCTCATTTTTTGAAGAAGCGCATTGAATTCTTGGGCCATGTCATTGAAGACGGTAAAATTTTCCCATCTACTCTAAAAACTAAAGCTGTCCTTAATTTTCCGGAACCAGCTAATCTAAAACAAATTCATAGTTTTTTGGGACTCACCGGATATTTTCCAAAATACTACACTATTGCCAGACCATTAAGTGATCTCTTGAAGAAACACCGAAAGTTTAAATTTGGCGAAGAGGAAAGAATCGCATTTAACCAGTTAAAATTAATGTTAGCTGAAAAACCTGTATTAAGAATTTATAACCCTAATTACGAAACTGAATTGCAGACTGACGCTAGCTTAGAGGGATACGGAACTATTTTAATGCAGAAATCCCCTGATGATAAAAACTTCCATCCTACCTATTACATGAGTAAGAAAACAACAGACGCCGAGAAGAAATATTCTAGTTATGAACTTGAGGCTCTTTCTGTGACAGAGGCAGTAAAGAAATTTCGTGTTTACCTATTAGCAATTCCTTTCAAAATTGTAACAGACTGCTCCGCGCTTGAAAAAACTATGCAAAAAAGACTTGGTTACTTGGTTGGCGTTGCGTTATTGCTGGAAGAATTCGATTACGTCATTCAGCATCGTTCCGTTACACGGATGACTCATGTTGATGCCCTAAGTAGATCTCCCATAGACATATTTTGTATCTCATTTGATAACATCTTACCGAGATTAAAATCAGCTCAAGATAGTGACAATGAAGTAAAAGCAGTAAAAGAATTATTAAGAATTTCTGCTTATGAAGATTATTGCGATCGAAACGGAATTTTGTATAAGTTTGTTGAGGGTAAAGAATTAGTAGTTGTGCCTGACAGTATGCAAACCGAAATTATAAGAAATGCACATGAAAGAGGACATACTGGAGTTAAATACACCGAGAAAAACCTTCAAGATTATTATTACATCCCCAAACTTAGACAAAAAGTAGAGAAGATAATATCCAACTGCGTCCATTGTATCCTGATAAATCAGAAAAGAGGAAAGAAGGAGGGTCTTCTGCACCCGTTACAAAAAGAAGACACGCCGTTGCACACGTATCACATCGATCATCTGGGACCTTTGAAGAGTACGAATAAAAATTATAAATATGTTTTGGCAATCATCGACTTATTTACTAAATTTGTATGGATTTATCCTACAAAAAGCACAACATCAGCTGAAGTGATAGCAAAGTTGGAAATTCAAAAAGCTGTGTTTGGAAGCCCTTTCCAAATAATCTCTGATAGAGGTACAGCTTCTACCTCTGGTGATTTTGCTGATTATTGTGCCAAAGAAAAAATAAAACATCATGCAATTACGACTGGCCTGCCAAGAGCCAATGGACAGATTGAACGTATCAACCAGACCATCATATCAGTTCTTTCAAAATTATCCCTGGAAAATCCAAACCAGAGGTATAAGTTCACAAATGAACTACAGCAAACGATAAATTCCACCTATCAACGAAGCATCGACACCACACCTTTCGAATTTCATTTTGGTACTAAGATGAATACTGGAGGCTTAGATAAGCTCAAAGAAATGGTCGAAGCTAAATTCCAAGCCAATTTTGAAGCTCAAAGAGAAGAACTAAGAAAGCATCCGAAGCAGCAAATCTTCAAGATTCAAGAAGAAAACCGGGAAACGTACAATTTAAGAAGACGAGAACCAAAACCTTACAGAGTTGGAGATCTTGTTGCCATCAAAAGAACTCAGTTTGGACCAAACCTGACACTTAAGCCGAAGTATTTTGGACCCTACAGTATCACTAGAGCAAAAGGAGGAAATACCTACGACGTTATCAAATAGGAAAACCACGAAGGACCCAATTTTACGACAACATGTGCTGAATACTTGAAACCCTGGAACACGATGTCGGAACTTTAATATCATGAACTTTTTCCTTTCTCAGAACTTTGTAATCTTCGATTTCTGCTGTGTTTCTTTTTCTTTCTGTTTTGTTTGTATAATTGCAGTGTCGTCTGGAGGACCAGCCGATTCCAGGAAGGTCGAGATTGTGGTGCCAGACTGACGGCAGCCCCCGACATTCCCGCCAACTGCGTGGCGCCTCTAGTGGATCTAAGCAGAACTCAGTAGTTGACGCTCTGACATCAAGACGGGATGCAGAAAAATGACGCTTGCTTCAATAGACGATGGTAGCAACTAGAATGTGTGCGGCCCTGCAGTTACAATCTATTTGTGTTGTTCATCTGTACATATTTAATCATTTCATCTGTATTGGTCATCTAACTGTCATTTTAATCCATCATTAAATCTTTTCATTTAAGGAAGTTGTTTTCAGTCGGCCATCCCTGACACCCACATACATGTATATATATATATATATATATATATATGTGTGTGTGTGTGTGTGTGTGTAAATATTAGAAAGAAATTTGAATGTTAATATTTAAAATTCCAACATGATTATAAATCAAATTTATTTTTTTCAATCAGAAATCAATCATTTAAAACTTCTTGGCATACACTTTTGACTATTTCTTCAACAGTCTATTTCAACATAACTTGATTCCAACAAAATTTTAAGTTTAAAACTGGTAAGATAGCCTTTTTCCAAATCTTCAAACTTTTTTTGGAAACAAATATGCCCTATATACAATGAAATGTAGTTCAGAAAAGCTTCCCCACATGTATACATGCCTATTCCAATAATTATTTAGTCAAAAAGATATAATGTTTTTCTCAGTGTAGTCATTTGTGTTTTAAATCTCAGAAAATTCTAGTTGTCGTAGAAAGATGTAACCCATCTCTCCCAACCTTTTAGCTGAAAAAGGACAGTTTAAAGAAAATAGTGACTTGAAACATGTTTATATTAACTATTCAAAATTAAAACCCATAATAATTATTTACCCTTAGCATTTTAAAATTGATTACATAGCCATTTTCAAACATCGAAATTTTCAACATTTTTTTGCAGCAAAATCTTAAACATGTACTTTTTTTAAACAAAATTTTGCTTCCGCACATGTAAACACACTCACTCCAATTATTATTACGTGAAGGAAGGTACACTTTTTTTCCCTGGATAGATGGAACTCAGAAAATTTGAGCTGTCGATAGATGAATAATCCAATTTTCAGAAACTTTTAGCTGAATTTACATTCAGTATTAAGCACACATTCATTCATTTGTCTAATCCAAACTGTACGACTCAAACTTATTAATTCAAGCGATCTAAATAAAAAAAATTTGGTTGTTTCCGACTTCAAACCAATTCAAGAGTTCCGCCGATTGAAAAGTAAATAAATCTCCAAACTTGCGAGTATGAAATTCGGCCCGATTTTTGCGTCCACATAAGCGTTTTAAATATATAGATAGATAGATATAAAAGCCAGGCATTCCCTTGCACGCTACTCTCTGCTGCGCACATTATATTCAACAGTTCGCAAAAATATCATTTTAAATCAGTAAATTTAAAACAAAGTAACGAGTTTTCCTGTAGTGCGTAAGCGATTAGCTCAAAGCGGAACGCTCGGCTTCAGGGTTGAGATTTGTAAACAAACTGATCGTTTCCAACGGAGAGAAAAAAATAAAGGTCCTTTTTGCGCCACGCATAAGCGTTTTATATAATATAGATTGTACCCTAACATTCAAACTAGAAATGTTTATAAGAAAAAATTATTTTGAACTGGTTATTTAGTAGAATTTTAAATTAAATTTTTTTTCTTTTTTTTAAAAGGTCTACTATTTTTTCAATAACAATATTTTAGCTTAATTTTTTTTAGGTTTATTCAAATATATTATTGAAGACCCAGCTTTCATTTAGAGATAAATCAAATATTCAGTGAAACATAATTTTTTTACAGAAATGTATGATGAGATATGATGGATCTTAATAAAATTTAATTTTTTTCTTGAACATAAAAAAGTAAGGGACTGAATGCTTATACCATCCAGAGTTTTAGCGTACACATAAAGATAAGAATGTACAAAAATTATGAAAGCTCTAATATGAACAGAAAGAAGTCTTTGACTCATGAATTTGGAAAAATAGTGAATATGGATGAAAAGCTATTTGAAGCTTCAATTTGTGAATGTATTTCATTTCTAACCTCAAATAAAAATATAAATAGTTTCTGAAATACTAAAAATAGAACTTTGATATTTTGACTCAACGAGTATAAGGGTAAGAACAACGAAATAAGCCAATAAAATAAATTCGATATTTTATGCAATTTTTGGGTACTACGTATCTTTATCTTTCATTCGATATCTCGTAAATTATCGATCTTTTCGTATTAAAAAGGATAAACTATTACATCAAATTGAATATCATTTTAAACGATAAACTAATGCATAGGCAAGAAGCTAATTAAATAGGATAAACTAGTACATCAGAACGAAGCAAAGTTTGCTTGATCAAATGAATGATATATTTTTTTTCTCCATTTATAGGATTTGTGGCGTATTTTAAGCTTGCCCAGTGTTTATGTCTGCTAGACTCTTAAACGAAATCCATTTTTAGTTTAATTATTCTTCACATTTCCTCCATCTTCCGATTATATGAACTATAATTTACCTCTTGATGAGTGCAATATGTGGCAATAAGAGTAACATAATAAGTGTAGCGTGAAATTAATGAAGCAAAATCGCAAATGCTCAAAAACGCTTATTTAAAAATTTAAGAGCCGGGACGGGTAATTTGTCCCCGAGTTTTAGTGCGAAAAGAGATTAACAAGTCACTCTAAATGCGCGTAAGATATTATGCAATACGTTCATCTGGGGTAAGGCCGTAACAGCTGCGGGGCAGTGTCATTAATTAACACATTATTGCAATGTTAATTCTTTTAATTTTCTATTTTGCATAGCAGTTTTTAGTTTTTTCATTCCTGCTTAATTTAAAGTACTACTAATAGGGTTTCCAGGATCAAACGAGAGCGGTGGGCTCCGTCGTGAATACTTTGCTACGATTTTCTTTATATCGATGCAAATTTATTCGAAATGTAATCAAGTGCTTCTTTATATTTATTTAATTTACAAGAAAAGATTAAAGATCCTGATTTTTTCTTTTGTCTTTTTCCTCCTTAGCATTTATTTTGATTTTTTTGTTTTGCTTCTTGCTGGTGACCGTATTGAAGCTTAAGAAAAATTATTTAAGTTTTGATAAATGCCTTACATGTTTCGAATGATGGGGAGTCCATTTAGTGAGTCCTAGATAAGGCTTTTGCGTTAAATTACTTTTACTTAGGTTACTGTGATTAAATGCAGAGCAATAAAAGAATTTTTAAGAAAACTTCAGCTAAGAATTTAATAAAAAATGCTGAGCGCAGTTGACAAGACGTATGAGGTCATTTTTCATTCAAATGTGACTCCTTTTTACACTTTTTTTTCGTCTAAATGAAAATTTAGACAAAAACACTAGTTAAAAATAAAAAAAGCAATTTTTAAACTATCAGTAAGTAAGTTTAATAACATGAGGAATGGAAAAATTGATTTTGATAAAATAAGCGAAAATCAAATTAAAATGAATCTTGGGAGGTGTTTTGTTGCTTACATTTAGCGTAATGCAGTATAATTTAAAATGAGGAGCTTTCCTGTTTTAAAATTAAAATAAATCTGATAAAAGGTTCTAATCGATTGATTTAAAAAGCATAATTAATTTGATAGAAAAAATATTTTGGTATTCAGTAAAGACTGTAAATAAAAACAGTGTAGAAATTGTTTAAATTTTTTTAAAACGTCTGCCACTAATTAGAGATAATTTTCTCAAATATATACCAATGTTTTCAAACGAATTTCCGAAAAGTCTTCCAACATACATAAACCAACATTAACAAACGATTTTCATAAAAAAACGTCCTAACAATTTACTATAGTTATGTACTACATTTTTTCTATAATTTAAAACAATTTTCAGACAATCTACCAGTTTAAACCCGTAAATATTGTTAATTTCATTGTGAATGTGTTTGTAAAATTTTAGCAATAACTTTTGCCTGCCTACCATGGCACATTTACTGCGATTACGAAAAACTTTGAAATATTTGTATGCATCAAAAGCTTTCTTTTAGAAATTTATAAAATTATTCTTCGGAATTTGATAAGTAGAAATTCTTAAGCAAAAAACTCTCTCACTCTTTTAATATATATATATTCTGTTTATATCAGTATTAAAATTTCAGTTTTTATAAACATATAGTAAAACTTCGATTAACCGTCCGTGTCTGTTATCCATCATCGTCTAGAAAGTAAAAAGTAACGTTGGTTTATAGTATTACAATACATTTTTGCATATAACTACTCTCATATTGAAGTTTATATTAATCGCTTTGTAAAATTAAATACAACATGAATGTTTGTATTATTCACTTTTAAAGGAATTTATTTTCATTTTCGTCCCAAGCCACCAGAGAAATCACATTTCTGTACATATATTTTGAAAGATTTCTGTTATCCGTCTGTTCGGTAATCCGTCGCAGCTCTGATGCAAACGTTGACAGTTAATCGAAGTTTTACTGCACTTTTATTAGTGATCTAAAAAGTAGGGTTTTTTTTATTTAAGTGTCATTCTCGAAAAAGGTACAAATGGTTAAAAAAAATTTATTTTACAAAAGCATGTAAAAAATCTTAAAATTTGCATGGATGTTTCCATTTAAGCTTCATAAATACCCTTATATTAGTGGTCAAGTTTTCAATTTTATTTTTCACTGTTTTTTTATTTTTAAATTTTTTTACCTGTCTACGAAGGAGACAAGATAGTCAACGGAACTTTTACATTTTAAACGAAAACATTATTGACCAATTATTGGGCAGAGTTCTTACAGATTTATTTCTTATAATTAAACAATAAAATTAGTTATTAAAAACCAGTGCTAGAAAGCATTTTTAAATAAATAGCACTTTTTAAATAATGGCATTGACTGTGCATTAGTTAAATAATATTTACAGACAATTTCAAATAAATGAAAGTCAACTTCATATATACTAGAAAAGTCATCAATTATATACTAGATTAAGGAATATCATATATTTATTTATGAATAAACAATCGAGAACGTGTCATATAGGTTTTTTTTACCCTCTTCTCTTCTGAATTTCAGCATCTGACTGCTTTGTCTTTTTATATTTTTGATGTTCCCATTTTTTCTAAAAATAAATTTATCTATTAAAATGTTTGTTATACATTATTAAAGATTTAATATTATAAATATTCTATATGAATTCTTTACCTTAATTCCTTTCAAGAATATAGTTTTAGTTTTAATTCTTTTTAAAAAATAAAAAAAACCATAAAAAATTATCTAAAAAAGAACTTTTATTTGATATTATTTTAATTTATCAAACTGTATCATGATTTTTGAGATTTTGTCTCTTTCATGGACAATGCCATCCCCTCTGTGGTCACGCTGTGTCCACGGAGGAGAGAAAATCTAAGATTTGAATTTTTTAGTGCTTTGATTTTTAGCACTACTAAAGTGGTACACTTTTTTTATTAAATGCGATACTAAATCTATCTAAAGTTTGTATTATAATTATGAATTAGCTTTTCCATGACTTATTTATGATGACCATGGAGTGAACGATGAGAACTTTGCCAAATTCTAAATGGAACTAATAAATTGGAATATATTCAATAAATTCACGATAGAACGAAAAGTTTTCCTGAAAGAACAAAATGGCTCCCTTTATTCTAAACTCTTTCTCGATGATTTGACTTGTGCTGCCATTTAAGATATTTTTTAAAGTTATTTTCTGTGTCCACGGAGGGAGACGTATTTGACTAGGGAAAAGTGTAAAAATTAATTCCTAAGTAAAAATAATTTTTAAAAATTTTAGGTTAGACCTTAACTAGAGACATTAAACTAGTTCATACTGAAAAAAAATGCAATTTTTTAAAACATTTACTTGAGTTTTATGTGTAGGGACGTCCACGGAGGGACTTTTGTCTTATATTCATTGAAAAATGAAGTTAAGTAGTAAAACTATTTTAGTAGAAACGTATTTAATAGCTTTCTTAAAGCTTAATTATACATATGAATAAAAATATTAAGATATTTTTTGCACTTTCTAATATTATCTCCACGGGACTGTAAAAAGCACCTTTTCGTGAGAATGATCCTTTAAAGTATTTTTTACTTTCCAATTTTTAATTTATAATTCATTGTTATATGTATTATGGAATCTTTGAATAAATATTTTATCAGTTCCAAGTTCTGAAAATATTAAAATAATGTACCATCATGGAAAATAGACAACATTGCAAAATTTCAAATTTCTAGCATATCAGGAAGTGAAGGAGAAATCGATTACAAAATTCTATCGTTAAAAACATGGAGTTAAATTAAGTAAAAGGTTTTGAAATTATTCGACAGAATAAAAATGTCAATTTTTGTTTTGTGAAATATGGTGTCTTAAAAAATGGTAATTTCTTTAATTTAAGAAAAAATTCTCGTGGGTGATAAATTGCAGTGAAACTGTAAAAGTCACCGATTTTACTAAGGAATCTTAAAGAAAATTTATTTACCACTCTTATACTTACGGAAACATAAATATGAAAATAAGCATGTATAAGCAGATTACTACTGATTTATTTTATTCTACAAAGAACTTCGAGAACATTTAATAATAGACGAGGTACTAAGACCATCAACTCTAACAACTTAGTGCTTAAATTTAAATTAAAATTATCAATATTAATTTATTTTGTTTGTGGTGGGAACCTTGAAGATATTTTATATGCTATTACAATGAAATCAATTACTATACAAGAGCTCTTCAGAATCATAAACAAGATGTGATGATGCTTCAAATGAATGCTTTGTAGTTGTTAGGTAGATAACGTAACATTCATCAAACCTCATGAATATTTATTACTATATATAACGTGTGCTGAAAGAAATTCACTATACTGTAATACTGCATATAACTATTATTGAGAAATTAATTTCTCGGCGCAGAAAATTTGCATCTATTTTAGAAGAATCTCATTTCCTATTTAAACAATGCATGGTATAATTCCATTTCAAAGTAGTTTTGTGTATTTCAATCCTTTTGAAATTTAATATTCTAAAATATGAAACTTTTTTAATTTGTAATCTGATAAACCATAAACCTAATTAAGTATATTTTTTTATTCGATTTAGAATTTTTCTTCAATAAAAATTATGACTGTTTTTGAACATTCTTGAAAACTTTCAATCGTAGTCAGACGACAAGAGAGCACTTCAGCTGCTACGCTACTCTTCAGATTTCCACGCCATGCTAACACAACAACGTTTGACCTAGGACAGTAGATTTCATATGCAGCTGGCACACATACACTACCCATAGCGATTTTGAGGATTAAGTTTCTTAAAAATCTACTATTGACACTCGCACTCAGAATCCACCGTCCCGTCAAGGGCCTTACATCCGTCCGGATAGGCTGAGTCGTAGTAGTAACATAACAACATTTTAATTCTGTTTGTTAAACCTATTGAAAATTCTACATTTGTTTAATATTGTGCATCTTCAAGGAAATTCATGACATCAAACGAGAACAGAATTTTATAGTGCCATATATTAAGAATTGTGTGCTTACTTATATCTACTCTCTTATTTTCCTTTACAATCCTTTCATTGTTAATCTCTTCCGCAATTTAAAAATTAATTTTCTTTCGCTTGCTTGTAACCTGTTTCTCTTGAGTTTCAAGAGATATATTTAACAAAAAAATATGTTTCTTTGTGATTACGTAAACAGTAATTCCATTAGTCCTTGTTTAATAATATATTAGTAGTTTTGTATTAATTACGCGCTTAAGTACTTTGTGAAATTCCAGGTTTATTCTTTTCATTTCTTATGAAAAAAACATGCATTCCAAAATACACTATGGACAAATAATTTAGATATTTTCATATCCCATGGTTCAATTTTTATTATTTACTGTGCTTATGCGTAAAAATAATGAATAATTAAGGGTGTAAGATAAGTTGGCAAATGCTTTTTACGCCCAGTAAACTCGTCTAATATTGTATAAGGTGATTAGTTACCATTACATGCATTATATTAAAAACATGGGTTATGACTTTCTTCAATATCTCTTTAGTACATGAATCAAACAGATATAATTAGTTCCTACAATTTTAAAAGTAATTTAAGATAAGCTTCTACTTTAATGTGGATAACGCACCTTATTTAAAGAAGAGTGAACTTTTAGGATATTAGGAAAGTTATTGTTTAGCAGAAAAAAGCTCTAATTAATATCATAGGCTGACTTCTCCTCCTGATGAGCACCAAGCCATGGTATTTTTAAATTTGTCGAGTTTTTTTTGTCTTCCTTTTGTTTGTCCTTTTGTTTCTTGTATGTATTGAAATGGAGAAAACTATTTCTGCATTCGCGCAAAATCTACGTCAACAAAAAAGCAATACATCAATACAAACATGAAACGAAAAGACAACGAAAGGAATACAAAAAAACTTCAAAAATATCAAGGCAAGCCGCTCGTCAGTAGGGGAGGCCCGCCTATGATATTAATTAGTACTTTTTTCTTTTAGACTACATACGAAAAACCGTAAAAATTAGTCGCCATCCCCCCAAAAAGCACCAACAGTGAAAAATGGAAAATTTCTGGATTAAAAGATAAATACAAAGTAGCCAATTTCAAAAAAATCGGAAGGAAACAATCCGAATACATACGACCTAGATTAAAATATAAAATGAAACACAGAAATATTCACAAAAATATAAGTGAGAAAAAGCAAAAAAAAAGTCTTACCCCCCGTGAAATCCGCACAAGATAAACTATAAGTAGCACGAGGAAATGTGAGCGACAGGTGGAAAATGTAGTAAAACCAGATTTGTCGTTGCAGATCAAAGAAAGGAAATGAGAAAAAAGGCCTTACCGCTAACTTCAAATTCAGTACCTGAGATAACGTCGCACAAAATTCTCTGGAATACCATTTTTTAATAGTTGATCAAACAAAAGCTTTAATTCTTTCGATTTTGTATTTGCATTTGAAAAATAGATTTAGTACGAGAACACTGACTTTGAATTTTGTTTCTGTAAATTTTAACATAAATATGAGATGACCAATAGGAAAGTCGGTTGACATTAAAATCAAAATCCTTTCTTTTGTCATAAATAAATGTCTCGTCTGTTTTCGAGATAGGTACACTAATTACGACGTTTTCAGCAAGGTGGCGCTTCAAGCGGTCTCATAGTCTAGTGCATAGCCACTCATCTATGCCTCGACACCACTTTTATGACCATAGCTGCGGTTGTTCTGAATGCTTGTTGTAATATCAAAAACAGATTAATCAGCATTAATTGAAATTTCATTATTCATTAATTTTGTAATCCAATAAAAGAATCATTGTGCAAAAGAAAAATTAAATTGTTTGAAGTAAAATATATTTTATCAACAGACTATATATATATTTTCTTTACGAATTATGTCTAGATTCTTTTGAAAAAGATATATAAAACCCATATATATGTTACAACATTAGGACTATTTTATACATTGTATTTACAAGCTGTTACTTACATAAAATTAGGTACGTTTTGATGAAAAGTAGCTGAAGTATTTTAAACTCTTTCATGAAAAGGTGTGTTGATGGGAAAACTGTACACATGAAACTTATTTAATTTTTTATACCATCAGAAATTTTTGACACTATAACATAAAGAAAACTTCCGACCACCTTAACCATGCGGAATGACTGCATTGCCAACCGCGGGGACAATTAATATGGTAATATGGGCACTGTGGCCGAAAGCTTTATAGTCCCAATTACAAGTGTTGTAGATTTTTGATTTAGAGTTTATTTAGAAGAATTAATAGATTGTTTGCAATTTACTCTATATCCAAATCTATATACTACATACTCCTTTACAATATATTCATTATGTAATTTATACTTCCCCAAATTTCAGCATATGCATATCCAAATTAAGATTCTAGAAATCCTTTGATTGATTTAAGAGCCTTTAAAAATTTACTAATCAAATCCTTAGATTAAATAATTCAAGAATTTCAATTAGAAATTTACACCTTCTAAAATTAGAAGTTTCAATAGTTTAGAATGTCACTACACCTGTTGCTTATCAAAACTCAAAATTCATTGCTTTTTAACTTCATGGTGATTATCCACTCATATCAATAATCTTAAAATATCATAACCTTAACTTCATTTGATATCAAACAAATTCACAAACCACCAACCAATATCTCCCATTTAATGAAATTCTTAGCAACAGGCATAAGATGCATTCACTACTTAACTTCTATTTCAATTATCCTTTAAATAACATCCATAATTAAAAAACATTAACTTAGAAAGTGATTAACTATATGCGTTGTGTAGTTTTAGAAGAATCTAAAATCCGCAATAACCCTAAAATCTCATTACTTACACAGTGCTTAAGTATGTGATAAGAAAAACAAAGCCAAATTTCTTAAACTAACACATTTATTAAACAATCATATAATGCTTCAATATATAAAATCATTGATGAAACAAAAGAATACTCAAATGCTGTGTCATCAATATCATCATTTAATAACACATAATCAATTTAAGGGTCGACCCTTTCTCAAACAGATTTTTAATTAAATGCTCATTAATGATTCCAAATTTTACCCTAACAGCCTATTCAATTACTAAAATATTAAATTTTATCATTTTTAGGATTATATGAGTGGCCACCTCCAATTTAAATTCTAGTTGATATTTAAAATTTTTAGAGATATCTCCCTATAAATGTTAAAGTTTTACTCAGTCAATTATACATATTTATACTAAACATACATAACTCTTTTTATCATAACAGGTAATTTATTCATAATGTAATAGATATTAACTCTACTTCCAAGCAACACACATCTGATTAATACACATTTACTGATGTCAAATCATTTAAAAAACATTCCCGTAAATAACTTAGATATTCTATATTCGAAACTGATGAAATAACTATGGATTTGCTTACACATTCAAAATAATCATAAAATATTGAAAATTGCATGAAGCATAATGATTTCTGTACTCTAAAAACCTTTTAATTTATACAATATTTTTATACATTTCTAAGATGATTATTTTATTTTAAATTTAACATTTATTCTCATCATAATTCATAAATTTTCTTTTAACAATTTTGTTATTTAAGATTTTATATTACAATTGTTTCGATTTAATGCTTCTTGTCTAAGATTTTACATTTTGCATTTCTTATAAATTTATTTTATTTCATATTTAAACTCATTCATTGCATGTCTTGCAAATTAAATAATTCAGTATTTAAAACTGAGAATTTCAACCTCCCATTTTATCCCTATAGATTTTCAATTCAAGAAAAATTTTAAACACTTATCTTTTATCCTTCTAGTCCGCTTTGCACATGTTGGTGGCTCAGCATCAGATTGGAGGATCAATTTCTACTTCAAAAATCTACGGTAGTCAGCGTCCTTCTGCTTAACTTCATGAGGATACTCTTTTATAAAAGTTCGTTTCACTCTGGGCGAGACCGGAACGTTCCACGGAGCAAAAGTTTATGAAGACGCTGATAGAGTTACTCTGGGCCTTAGGATTAGGCTTCTTGTTGTCGGTAAGCGCTTAGCATTGTTTGTAGGATGCAAATTCCCCTCACAGCATGGTTGGTATCTTCAAAAATATATAGTCCACGCAGCTTGAATCATAGCTGTGGTACACCGTGCCTTGCCTCTCCTCCGCCGCGCGTTAGGCCCATCGCTCGAACATAAGCCGATGATTCTCTATCGGGTTCGGATCAACGCTTCATTTCTTTTTTCATTTTCTCCAAATCATTTCCCCACTTTCAAAACTTTCAAGTCTCCTATTTTCAGTCAAAATTGAGAAGCGCGTCCAATCACTCAGGTCAGGTCAGATCAGATCAGGTCCCTCTAAATTTCAAACACCTCTTTTTAAACTCGCTCTTGGATACGGCATCTCGCCAAAATAATCCCTCTGATCTCGCCAAAATCATGAAAATCATGCAACCCACTATTTTAATTGGTTTCAGGGCGAAGATTAATCACGCCCCTCTCAACTTTAAACCAATCCCGGCTACCTTACAGAGCATCTTCTAGCAATACCCCACGTGGGTTTAGCAAAAAGGGATTATGGATGTGTTGACAGTTACTAAACAGAAACCACCCGTGCGAATCGCACCCAGGTCAAAGGTGAAGAAATAGAAATCGTTCGCTCCACTGCAGTGGAGCAATAATTTCCAGAATGGAATTTTACAAGAGAACTCCTTGTCATGGAAAAGGGCAATGATTTTGTCGGCAATGTTTAGAAATTTCGGAAACTGAGCCAAAACAGGGTCAAAGGTTTCTTAACTACTGAAGCCAGCTGCAGAAATGCGTGTGAATCAGAATTTTGCTGACAATTTTAAAAAGGACACCCACGAATTATATCCACCGAATTATATTCACCGGCTGTTTTCAAAAGTGGAGAGGGAACATTTTTGCTTAGGTTTATTCTTTGTTTACGAGAAAGTAACGAATTCAGAATTCTCAGGCTTTTCTTCGCGGGCGGTGAATGCTTAGCTTATGGCGGGAACATCTATTTTTCCTGTAAAGGTTCAATGAACTCTTACTCAAACTGAGATTTTACTTACACGAAATTAAAATATTCCTTAATAGTAAATTTTTAATTCTTCTTTTATTTTACTTACACGAAATAAAATATTCCTTAATAATAATTTCTTAATTCTTCATTTATTTAGTTGATTACCAAAAGAATATGATAAACGATTTTTGAGGGATGAAAATAAAATGTGAGAAGAATAATTGAATAAAATATAAAAAGAATAATCAATTAATTTACATAACACCATGGCTGTATATCAGACCATTATCAATGCTGTAATTAATCAAGGGATACAATAATCGACTTAAAGAATGAAATAAAAATAAATAATAGTTAATTAATTCATCATATTATATACGGCCGTGTAGTTAATTAAATTTAAGTCCTTCTAGAATTCCAAAAGTCAAATTGAATTTTATAAATAAAAAAAATATTCCAATTAAGCTTTACATAATTTAATTAAATGCCAAACTTTTTTTTAGAATTTACAATTAAATGTTTCAATAGAATTTTTAGTGATTTAACTTAATTTTATAATAAATACAGTTTAATTTTCATTCCTTTTTAGAATTTAACAAATAAATATTCTAATTGGCTTTTAGTGATTTAACTAAACTTTACAACACATATATTTAACTAAACTTTACAATACAAGCCGCACATGTGGCGATCTCCTCATTACAGGGGTACGGCCCGTCATCGGTGATGGGCCCAAACGAGTCACGCCGCCATTATTGTACTCACCTAGGGAGAAAGGCTACAGATTATTTATACAAAAGCGTTTCTTCCCCAGATTTGATGTGCCCTCCGGTGGGAGAGATAGCACAATATCCCAAACCATGTTTAGTCTGTCAAAATCGCGAAAATACTTATGGTGAGAGTGACGCCCGGAATGACACAATGTACAAAAACATTTTTTTGACAGCTTGATTATAATATAGCCTGTGGTCCAGGGTTCACTCCTTTAAAGGAACTATCCTTAAGGGAAGAAAGAGCACGAAGAGAAATGATTACAGAAGTTGCGACCTCGAAAGAATTTGCACAGAAACGACTACGGTACGCGCTTAAACATGCCGGGTGTTAAGGTGATGTTTGCCGTAGAGATGGAAATCCTTGTTATAAGAACAAGTGTCTCCACAGCGTCTCATAAAGTAGTGATTTAAGGGGTCTCAAAGGAAGAAATCGAAGGGATTGGGGTCCTGAGACCTTGGAGGTCAAACAACAGGTCCGACGAGTCCAATCCAGCTCCCGGAGGCAGCATGAAGATCGTTACGCATCGCGACATAAAAATGTGCTTTCTTACCATCAAGCATGAACCACATGTTCTACTACACTGTGGTCGGCAAATCCTGCCAAAATATTTCCACGGTTTTTGCCGATTAAACATGGTTTCCATTACCATGCTCTATGGCAATTATTAACCCTCTTCATGCCTACAATCACCCCTCTGAGTTTTTCGCAGCTTCAAGGGAACTACCCTTTTGTTTATTTGCTATTCATTGAAATTATTAGTACCTCCATACAAATAGTAAAATTAGATACTCTATAATAAATATTCGCTTTGTCAATTGATTGAGATATTGTTTAATGAGCCATGAATAGCTTGTTTTAATGAGAAAAAGATCATGCATTCGATGTATGATCAATACTATTTGATATTACATTATAATTTGTTAATGAGTTGTCATATTTTTTTATGAAATAAATATGTTTTCAAGATAAATAGCTGAATCCCACAAAAGTTTATGGACTAGGTGGGCCATAAAATTCTTGTATAATTTAAAATATTTGTAATTTTTGAAGTAAGTGTAACATAAATTTTCTGCAAAAAGGAATTACGAATACAACTTTTGTCAATTTTTTGAATTAATTTTATGATTAAGTAGTTTTTATTTGTAAATGTCTTCGCTGATACGTGGTCTATCAGACTGTGGTTTATCATCAGAGATAGTTTCATTAATTTTTTTCATCTGCTTGTTATAAAGTTTCTTTGTGGCGTTTCTTTCTTGTGTTGGTTTCTAAGCTTTCTACGGTACGGTATCGGCATCGGTACTGGAGTGTTCAAGGGTTGAAACCCTATTCCACGAAAGATCTGCCTTGTATGTGGGCCTAGTCTAAGTTAAATCTGACGTCGAGAGTCATATGTTATTCCGATAATATGGCGTGGGAGTTTGGTAATGGGACTTCCGGCTCAGACATTGTCCTCGTCATCTGATCAGAGTTTAAAATTACAAAGTCTATCCCAAAATAGCTCTCGCCTTGCTTCCAAGCGGAGTGTTACTGTGATTAAACTAATTTAACTAAATAAAATAAGCCGTCCTGGAAAGCAGCTGTAGATTTTACTTTAGACAACCAAAGAACACAATACACCCCCTTGCGTAGTGAAGACAATGGTCAACAGTGATCTTTAAAAAATTAAATCAAACTAAACATTCTAGATACACGAACCTTTTCTATTCCTTTTTTTCTTTCTTTAGCATACACTTATGCTGATGCAATTATTTAAAACTTTGTAAATAATATTTACAAGCACCCAGTATCTCTTCATTTGCTTTACTAAATATAAATAGTTTTATTTATAGAAAAAGATGCATATTTGACAACTATTTATTTATTTACAACATTATTACGTACTGGCAATTCCTACAACGTGTACGTTGCGTTTAACGTTGTAAAATAAATGCTATGCATCTTGAGTAAATTGTCTTCTTTAAAACATTTCTGTAGAATAAACAATTCTAATGTATTAAATTCATCCGAAATTGTTTATTCCCTTACTTTCTAACTGAATTTTATCATAAGTTCTTAAATACATTAAGAGCGCATCTTCTTCTGACATACGAATTTCCACCGTCACAAACAAATACAATCTTTTCTTAATGAATCTGAGTAAAATTAAATGAAACCATTAAATTATACTTGTGATACTTGAGTTTTACAAGCAACCATTCTCACTTAGTTTGTTTTATTGAATATAAATATTTCTATTTATAGGAGAAAGAAGAATATCTTACAACTATTTATTTATTTTTTACAACATTAATACGGACTGAAAATTCCGACAGCGTGTACATTGCGTTTAACATAGTATGATAAATTCTATCCATTTTGAGTAAATTGCCCTCTTTAAAACAATTCTGTAGAATAAACAATTCTAAAGTATTAAATTCATCAAAGTTATTTATTTCATTTCTCTAGCCTTCCTCTTCTAACTGAATGGTATCATAAGTTCTTAAATAAATTAAGAACGCATCTTCTTCTGACAGACAAATTTCCACTGCCACAAACATATACAATCTTTTTTTAATGAATCTGTGTAAAATTAGATGAAACCATTAAATTCTACTTGCGATAGGGAGAAAACCGGTAGGGATAATGATGATAATAAATGCAATTCACCATCGTCAATTTTTTATGCTTAATCATTTCTTTTCATGTAATTACAGATTAAAAAATCCATTAATCCAGAAAATCCAAAAAATTATCATTAAGAACGTCACATTCTTGCTCTTTCCCTGTCGGCGTTTTGACGCCCCCATTCCTATCTCATTAATATTTTCATATTTCTTTCGAGCCAGCAGTAATAAGCACTTCTGCGTCTCATTCGCGTGGAAAAATACGCGTTGCAAGAAATGAAGAATTATTTTTTGGAATACATTTGTAGCTAAGCTTAATCGATTCTTTGCAGCTCTTGATGGGAATTTAATTACTTTACCAAGTGGACAATCGGGCCTTGTGACTTTACCAAGTAATTTTGAAAGAAAAGCTTGTCAGCATTTGCCTTTGGTTTTTGTCACTGTCGTATAAGGTTTTCAATATATTACTGCTACCGAAAGACAAAAATTGCGCTGTCTCACTGAATGCATAATCTGAAAGGAACTTAAGTATCCTTCTGTAATATGTAATGCCACTTCTTAAGCCAACGTGTCAAAGCGTGTAACTAATTGTTTGTTGTGCTTTTCAAAATTGATTGTTTATAGTAAACGGTATTAGTCTTAAAGTTTTTATATCCGTAGTGTTTCAAAATAAATTACCGAAAAAATATATAGATAAGTAAGCATAACTTCTTGCTTATCACACATTACAATATTTCGCTTAATTCTATATGAGAAAATTTCTGAATGGTTTAAGAAAAATAGACTTTGTTATTTTTCTATTGTCTTCAATTTCGACTCATATATGCTATATTAATTTACCAAATGGACAATCGATCTTTATGACCCTATTAATTAATTTTTAAAGAAAAGTTTATTAGCATTTGCCTTTCGTTTTCGTCACTGTCGTATAAGGTTTTCGATATATTATTGCTACCGAAAGACAAAAATTACTCTGTCTCACTGAATGCATAATCTGAAAAGAACTTAAGTATCCTTTCGTAATATGTAACGCTACATCTTAAACCAACGTGTCAAAGCATGTAACTAATCGTCTGTTGTACTTTTCAGAATTGATTATTTATGGTGAACGGTATTGTGTTAATGTTTTTATATGCGTAATGTTTCGAAATAAATTACCAAAAAACATAGAGAAGTAGGAGAAACTTCTTGTTTCTCTTAAAAAATTTACATTTAGGCTGGAATTTTATTTGAATTTAATAGGAAAAATTTATGACGTTATTGCTCTATTTCCTTCAGTTTCGATTCATATATTCTACATTATTTCACTAAGTGGATGATCGATCTTTATAACTTGACCAATTTTGAAGGCAAAGCTTGTTTGCATACACAGAGGTTTTCGTCAACATTATAAATTGTTCAATATATTATTTTTACTGAAAGACAAAAATTGCTCTGTCTCATTGAAAACACAATTTGAAAGAAACTTAACTTTTATTCTATAATATGTAACGCTACTTCTTAAGCTAACGTGTCAAAGCGTGTAACTAATCGTTTGTTGCATTTGTCAGAATTGATTGTTTATGGTGAAAGGTATCAGTATTAGTGTTTTGGTATGCGTAACTTTTCAGATTAAATTACCGAAAGAAGGTGCGGAAAAATAATCCAAAAAATATTTATTGTCTCTCATCTGTAACAAAATTTACATTATGGGTACAACACAAAAAAGTACTTTGTTTAAATTCTGTATCAGAAAATTTCAGTGGTTTCTTTGTTAGTTTAGTTTGCATTTTTTAGAAAAGGGTGTTTCCTGAGTATGCAATGACTAAATAGTTCTGTAGGTGAATTTTCTATATTTATGCTTCATGCTCAATTTATTACACGATGGTTGCATTGTTCTCAGTTTTGATTCATAAATCCACATTTTCTTTACAAATAGACAATCGAAATTATGATTTTACCAAATAATTTTGAAAGCAAATTTTGCTTGCACTGGGCGTGGTTTAAGTTAAGTCACTAATATAAATTTTTCGACGTATTATAGTAATCGATTAACAAAAATTCTGCCTCACTGAATGCGAAATTTGAAATAAAATTTAATTACTGCTGCTTATGTCAAAGTGTCAAAGAGTGTAAATAATATTTTGTTCTATTTCTGGTGTATTGTATTAGTGTTTCTATTTATAGATATCTTCCGGTAAAGACATAATAAAATTAAGCGGAATGTTTATGCTTCGCATCTATTACAAGAATTATATCTGGGCTACACAGGTAAAATTAATCACTATAATAACTGCATACATTGTGTATATCTCATATAAATAAAATTCAACCATTAGATTTATATTTTTGCTCGCAGTTGTTACAGAAATACAAAACGGAAGAATTTCTAAACTTCAAGCGAGGCTTAAATCTTACAAATAAATTTTGTTTCAGAATCAAGAACAAAGTATGACAATATACATCAAATTTTAAGTAATTCAAAAAGTTAGCTGCATAAAAGATGATTGCTCATTTTTATTGTTATTTAAGAAAAGGCAGGAATATGTGATATTTCTCTGAAAACAATCAATTTAAATTTACCTTTTAGATTGTCAGCATGTGTTTTGGTTTTTCTCTGTTACTTAAAGTTACCAACATATTATTGAAATAAAAAATAAAAAACCGCAGTCTCACTGAATACATAATCTGAAAGAAACTTATGTATCCTGAAGGATGCAAGATTGTTTCTAAAGTCAACGTGTCAAAGCGGGTAACTAATTGTCTTTTGTGTTTTCAGAATGGATGGTTTATGGTGGATGTTACTTTTATGTTTGTTACATTTTAAAATAAATTATCCAAAAATGTAACGGAAAGTAAGCGGAACAAAATTTATTGTTTCTCTTTTATTACTGAAATTGTTGACGAGATAAAATTGAAAAACAAATCGTTACCCTGAAAGTATACTTTTTTAAAGTTCTAAATAAGAATTTTTTAATGTTTAGTTTGTAGTTAAAAAAAGACAAAACGTGATCTGTCCTGTGTATACAAAGACTGAACAGAGTTCATATATTGTTAATTTCTAGATTTATGTTTTATAGTTAATTTCTAAGAAATAACATCTAATAGTATTTTAAAATAAAATATAGCTGATTGAGTTGATGCACGCTCACATGATAGACAAGAAAGACACTTCGCCAACTTAATTTTAGAATCTATTTCATACCTTGAACGACAAAAATGGCTTCTCATATTATTGACTTTGGTGCTTTAGTAAGTGATCAAATGGCATTGTGAGTTTACGAAGTGAAAAATTTTGAAAGAAAAGCTTTTTTAAATTTCAATTTTTTTATTTTATTTATTCATTTATTTATTTTTTGTCGCTGGAGTTTACCATGTTCACTATAATTACTGCTACCGAAAGACAAAAATTGTTCCTTTTGTGAAAGAAAGCTAAGTAACCCTTGTATGAGACGCTAGTTCTTTCGCTAAAGTGTCAAATTGTAACTAAGTGTTTTTTTAATGAATAATTTAAAGTAATAGTTTTCGTCCTAATGTTTTTATCAGCATAAAAATTCTTAAAAAAAATATTTTTCAAATATAGAAGAGTAAAGGAAATAATTTTTATCCTTTCATTTATTTAATTTTTTATACTCTTTATTCAATTCTTTTATTTGTTGTTGCTTACATTGTTTAAAAAATTATTAATTTCTGTATTTATGATTCGTAGCCAATTTATTAGAATGAGCATTCTATATTTTCTTCTTTGAGCAATAGATGTTCTTAACGTTCGCAGTAAATTCTAATGAAAGATCATGGTTTTCTAAGAAGATAGTTTATATTCTGCTTCAAAATAAATTCTCAGAAATCGAATTTGAAATATATCATTCGGTAATCAAACATTTTCTACTATAAAACTAAAAAGTCGATACTCAGAATTTTATTATATTAATAGCATGTTATTTATTTTGTACTACTATCTTTCCTATAATTAATTAACATATATGATCATACATACTATTAAAGAAGGGTCATAATTTTAATGGTGTTCAGACTGGTAAAAATCCATTTCTTATTATATTGTCTGAGCTTGCATATCATTATCTTTGAGTTGCATGCGTATATTTATATTTTGACTAGCATATTTAAAAATAACCCTTTACCGAAATTCAAGGCTTGAAAACAATGAAACCAAGTATTAAAAGCAAACAGACTTCTATCATTAGATGATTCTTAGAATGTTTGTTAAGTTCTTTATAATCCAATAAAAGTGTGTATGGAAAGTAAATTAAAAACTATTCTTTAACTTGTTTTATAAATGGTATATTGTTATATTTAATTCAAATAGGATTAATAACCTTTCTATAAAATTTGCAGTCGGTGTAGAAGTGAGTACACATTCTCCAAGAGATATATTTCATTCGTTTTGTGAACTGTTAGTATAATTTAACATATGAAATAATATTTTTATATTTCATTTTATTATACCATTTTTCGAAAGTGTCAGATTTCTTATAAATGCACGAATTGGAATAACCAGCTGCAATTCTGCTTCATAGCTTGAAAGTCAACTAATTGAGTACACTTAAAGACTTAAAAATATATCACTTGCACCATGAAACTAAAAAAAGAATGATGAGATCTTGTAAATTCTGATTAACTTAGCTATTATTAATTCATTTTAAGAATATTACACAAGCTGTATAACTAGTTAAAATCTCCCTAATAATGTCACCGCTCTACTTATAACTGCTATTTTACTGAACAAATTGCGAAATAAAATAGTGCAGATTTTCTATGTAACTTAAATGAATTACTGATAATCTTATTTAGAGGCTACAATTATCATATACACTGCTTTTTGTAATTTTTAACACTAAACTAAAACTGCATTGGATAAATAATTAAGGAAAATTTACTAAAATTAACATCTATTTCTTTTAATATGTCTATAATAATTATAAAACATTGCAAGATGCATCTTCATTTCCCCACATCATTGCAGATTGTATTAAAATATATTTTTAGTGTTACCGAATAATCATTTCTTCTACATGAGACAGTGAGGAGGATTTTATACAAAATAATCAATTTCAGGGTCACGATCTAGACCACTTAACAGTGAATCCACCGCAATCGACGTCGCATTGATGCGAATAATATCACCACGCAAGCCATATAACCATATGTTGTCTTACACTTCGTTGTGACGCGTCTTCACCTCCTACAAGAAATGAATTGGATTTCAAAACTGTCACGGCGGGCATTAAGTGTATCCGTCGATAGCAAAAATTACTTCCTCTATATTTTTCCCATTCCGCTTATCACACAGCTGATTTCTAAATGGAGCCGAAAGCCAGGTATCAATGGTCAGCATGGAAAAATAAAAATCTTATAGCATCATTGTCTACAACTCGTTACATAACATATAATATCTGATAAACTTTCGAAAATAATACTAATTCACTAGGTTTTCATAAAAATTTTCTCATAACATTAAAGGTTTCATAAGTATTCTTAAAAATTCTGAAGGGTTTCATCGAATATCTTATTCCATTGGGATAACTGGTGTTTGCTCTAGATTTCTTAGAATTAATATTTTATTGTGAAAACAATGCACATCACTCTCCTCTCATAATCATTTCTTTACAAAGTACGATAAAATACATTTCTTCATTGTATGTACAGTGCGCTTCTAAAAGCAGTTTATTTTCTTTCAAAAGCTTAGGCATGAGATATCTATGTAAGAGAGGCTACGAAGACACTGGTTTGAATTCTTCTGAATGAAATTCCTATTCTGAAATCTGATTATTAAAACTCGCATCTTGCATGGCTTATTCCCTTAACATGAATTTTTGATGGTACTTTAAATAAAAGTGTCTAATAATTTCAGTATGATAGACATTTTCCTATAGAATGCAGAAAAGTCAGCTGTGAAACAAAAAAAAGATTTTTAATTTCTTTTTACAATTTATACGAATTTATGGAAATATTAATTATATATCAAAGCATATAGTAGTTACTGCTGAATAATCGATATACTATTGAGGTATGAAGTAGATTTAAGTAGAAAAAGAAAATATTTTTATTAAATTTTAATGGCTGTTAGAAATATGTGAAAATATTGTTAAAAACTTTTTCAGTTTATATTTAAACTATTTTTATTTCATATCCCAATTACATGGAAATAACATCAGAAGACTCTTGGTTTGATATGACTATGTAACTATTCAAATTTTTTTGTTTCGTTTTAAAGGATTTAACCCTTCCAGCTCTAATGGCATATATGTCCCGAATATTAGACTTCATTCCCTATTGGTAAATAAATTCACTTTTAGATGGGTTTTATGTTTTCAGTGTTCTTAAGAAATTAAGAAATAAAATTATGATTAAAGAAATTTGGAAACACTCTCAGATTGCAAATGGCGGACTCATGTTTCTGAGCACACACATTACATCAAGTTTCAATTGGTCCATTTTTTAAATTTTACAGTAAATACAACTATATTTATGCCATACTTGGTGTAAAATAGATCTTATTGTTCTTAATAAGTAATAGTTTAGCCTTTTTAATATCAGATTTAAACAACTTTGATTAACTTCTTTTTGTGGGATATATTTATTGTCCCAATTGTATTTAACAGAGAGACAATATATCCCATTAGTAGTGAACAAATTGCTACATGATTATTGTTACGAAGCTATAAAGTTGTTTCTCTGACATGATAATCTTATAGCAGGAAAGAGAGTTTTACAGATGTTTTGCTGGAATAGTCCCAATCGACTATACGATTGGGACACATGTTCCAGTTGACTATACGATCGAGACATATTGTCCCAGGAGATTTCCAGGAAACGCGAAAAGTAAAAAACTTTAAACTAATACTGTACTTCTTTCAGTATGCCAACATCAAATTATACTACTTTTCATAATTAAATTTTAATCATGCAAATGTCGGGTGGAAGCGGTTAAGAATTGATAAGTAAATTAAATTAATCAAAACTCATTGCTTATAGAATAAATTTTAAGAACTTTTATTTAATCACATGTAAAAAAATATCTGTCTTGAACAAAAGAATACCTCTCCAAAAAATATTTCGATTTTAATCGTTTTGTTTAAAACACTTTTAAGCATGATGCACTTTTTTCTATCTCTTTATCTGAAATAATTTCATTATAATATTTGACAAATTTTCTATTAAATGTTGTATTTTCAGTAATATTTTATTTAAAATTGAGAAAATATAAAGTGTTTTAAAAATCAAGATCTTTTAATACAAAGGGAAAAAAGGACACATTTACAAACACACATGGCGTTTTTTTTATTGAATAATTTCCCACTGATATTTCACATTAATTTTTTCATTGTTTGTCACTTCCCTCATGGGAATAAAAAAAACTGAACATTTAATTCGTCCCTTTAATGCTATACGTTCCATTTATGACTTGCTTTTAACAAGCTATATTTAAAGAACGATACTGTTGCAAAAATGTATTTCAAAAACATATAAACAAATTAATGTTCACAATATATTGTGAGAGATAGCAAATTATTTTCGAAATGTTCATTTAAATTTAAATTTAGAATTTTTTATGCATGTTTCTAGTACTAATAAAAACTGAAAGTAGCGTAATTTTAATGGATATCAGATCTCAAGAGAATATGATGTTCTGACAAAAAGATATTTAAAGTTATTCTTAGTTACAAGTTGATTATATGTAATATTTGTGTAGCAAAATTTTTATTATGGAACATATAATTTTTAAGTTTATAGGCTGTTATGGTCTAATCAGTATTTTTCTACATTTTAATTACCTCAAAGCAAAACATTTATGTTAATGAAAATAAGGAGCCGTTGAAAAACACTGCAGATATAAAATAAGTCCACCGATATTCAACTTTCGTATTTGCATGTCTAGGTGTCCAAATTGTTAGAAAATTATTCCTACACTGTGTAATGATTTATATTTGTATCATTTATATTTTTCGATTTTACAAAATTAATTTTCTGCAATATAATAATTAATTAATAAAGTAGCTTACTTATTACATTTTTGGCTTGAAGTAGAAAGGATTTAAAGAAGAAATTTTAATAAAAACAATTACTTTTTTTCTTACTGAATTTTAATTAAAATTTAAGTTCAGAATTAACTTTTTCAGTTATTTTTCCCACGAATTATATTATCAAACTTCGTTTTGAAAAATTATAAAAAAGTTCAATGAAGTGTGAAAATTATTAATTAATTTTAGCTGAGAAATAATTAACTATAGAAAAGCTCATGCATTTAAGTGAGGTTGCAGTTTAACTTCATTGAAGTATTTCTTGCAAAGGATCATAGATTAAAAAAGGGAATTTTTAATTTAATAACAATAATAAAAAACTGCAAAACTTATAGATCGACCCTGAAGGTAGAAACCTCCTTTTGTTTCATCTGAAGGAGGAAATAATATGCAATTATTCATGACTTAAAGTACTCAGCATTTTTATCAGAAAACTGCCAGTCATGCTCCAAAGAATGTAATTGGAGTACCAGTCTTGAGCACTACTCCTTTCATTACAACCTAGTATGTCAGTAAATAAAAAATACTAGATTATTTTTCTACACTTTTATTTAACTTGAATTGTTTTGTATCTATAAAGATAAAATTTTGAAATCGATTTTTCACTTACTTCGAGAGTTTTTTGAATTTTTGTACACTTGTGTGTTCGCGATGGCAATACAATATTTTAACATGTTCAGAACTTAGTTAGCAATTAATCGTTTAATTTAACTAAACTTTGATTCAATACACGTGGCGTCACATGGTAGTGAATGTGAGGAAAAATTAATTTCAAGACTCCATAATGTTTGTATTAATGAAACATACATTAAAGTAGGAAATAATTTTTTTAAAAATTCTACCTTTCGGTACGTTCTAGTGTGTTTTTAAAGCTGCCTAAATTAAAGTATTTTCGCTTTTTCTTTAATTTATTTATTATCCCTAATCTCCAGATTCCGTATCAAGAATCATGTAATCTGAGTAGAAAATTTCTTCCAGGAATTATGTACATTTTTTAACATATAGTAATTTTTACTCAGAGGCAAACGCATCATTTGGCATAACACATTCAAACTGCATATTTATACCCTGATACATATTTATATCAGATTTTCAGTTTTTTTATTTAAATCAATTATGAATTATTCAATAATTATTAATACAATTGTATGCTTATTATAACTGGACTTGGAAGAAAAAAAGTTTTAATACCGAAATTTTAACTAAACTATTTAAGTTCTTAAATTCTTTAATTTTAATTAAGTATTTAAGTCTAAAATTAACTTTTTTAAAAACATTTTTTCCTATATATTTTTCAAGCTCTTCTGTATAGATTCACGCGAATGCTTTCGAAAAATATGAAAAGAAAATTGTGCACTGAAGAAGTAATTGAACATAAAATTATTTAATGCAATTTTCTCGCATGCAGTTTTATATCATGTTCTGGCGGGCAATAGCTATCATACGCCCAATGAGTAATCATTTTATCTGCGAAAATGTTGCCTGGGTTTACTGCAGAAAACACTTTTCTGCTGTTTCTGCACTTTCGGAATGCGTTTATGTATTAAAGATTAAGTCGTAATTCATTTAAAACTTAGAGAAATTAGTTAAATTTTTAAAAATCTTATACATATTTTATACAACTATATCCTACGAAGGAGCAATATGCATTGCTCTTTTAAACAAACAGGAAATTCCTTGACGTCACACTCACAAATGGATTATAATAATACAGGGTGTCCATAAATTATTGCCGGGGATTCTTTGCCTCATAACTTTTCATTAAAGAACCTGACGGTAAATATTGTATTACATAAAAGTAAAGTACAACATAAAAAGCTTTTTTAATAGCACAAATAAAGGTAAGTAATTTCCACATGGAAACCTTTTGCGGCATGTAATCCATCGACTTGGTGGGAAATTGAGTTAAATCTGAATTTGTTACGTGCCACGAAAGGCTGCCATGCGGAACTTGCTTAACTTTGTTTGTGTTAATAAAAACTTCAAAAAGACTTTTTGAGTTGTTCTTTATGAGTATGTAATATAATATTTATCGTCTTTTTCTTTCATCCAAAGTTATGAGAGAAGGAAACCCTGATTATAATTTATAGACAACCTATATAACCCGATGCCCAGTAACTGATAGATGCCCAATGCTTAGATCTGTAAGCTTAAGAGATGAAAAACTTGTAAACTGGTCTTACAGGTACTGAAAGAATTTCTAATTTTTGTTGTATATTTTATTGCATATATTTTATTACATTTAAGATAATATTGCGAGTCATTTCATTCTTGAAGAATGGTGTCAATTCATGTGATGTCACTGTCACAAGATGAACGTAACTGAGCATGATATTCAACATCTAGCATTGTGTCACGTCTTTCCTCTAGCAATGGATTCCAAAATTGAAGTGGTACGACACATTTGACGTGTGACACGTGAGAATAAGTTCACTCCAACGCAATAGTCTTTCTATCAGACGATATCTTACCCTTTTGTTCACCTTTCATGATAAATGATTCCCTATCATCACATTCTTGTATGGACTTTTTACGATGCGATTTGTGTGTGGTAGCCAATAAATACAATATTTCATTATCCAATTCACTTCATTACCCTAGGAATATCAGTCATTCTCTTACCCTTATTCTTCAGTTTTTATGAATGATACACTATTATCAAACTCTTAAATGGACTTCTACAATGTGATTTGGTATCCAATAATGCAATGTTTCATTACCCTATTTATTTCATTACCCTAATCCTATTAGGCGATCCCTTTTTTCGTTCAGCTTTCGTGATGAATGTAACGACAGACATACGTTACATGATATTTTACCTGACTCACTTAAACCCTTCTCTTTTCTTTGATCGAGCAAATCAATTCAACGATATTTCATTATCCCAATTACTCCATTACCCTAATCACATTAGACGTTCTCTGACCCTTTAGTTCTGCTTTCATGATAAAGTGTAACTACAGACACACGTTACACGAAAATTTACCTGACTCGCTCAACCCCTTCCCCGTTCTCTGATCGAATAAATCAATTCAACGATAGTTAGAAGAAAGGGTACGAAAAGAAAGGAGAGAAGAAAAATAATAATAATAAAATGCTTTTTTTATTCCCTCTCTGGCATCGAAAAGGATTCCGTTTTACACACTCTCTGCAGTTACATAAGCCCCGTTTATTGCACTTTTCGAGTTGAGATTGCGTTGCTCCAAATCCACGTCCCATTGCCTTAAGAATGATGGCTCTATCTCCGTAGTAATATTCCAGTACCAATCCATACACAAAGTGCGGGGTTTCTGGAGACGAGAAGAGAGTACATCGATCTCTATAACCTCTCTATGAGGAGAAAGAAACGGTGGAGAGTTGCGTCGTTAGGCAAACTGTAGCTTCTTCTTTACGTTCTTTCTAATGCTGTCGACAATCCTAGGAGTTAAGTCTTTCAACTCTGAAGATTGCATGCCAGAGGCTGTGTGCCTAAGAAAAAGAATGATGTTTGTTTGTTCACTTGGAGAACGCAGCGCCGTTTTGACCTTTTGTACCTATGAGAAGCTTGTGTATTTGAGAAGAGGCACCGTTCTCTCCCCTGTCTCCTCTCTCCCCCACTTTTTTCTTTCTTTTTATGCCGTTTTCGTTCCAAAGTTCCCCCAAAGATAATTCCTGGCAGCTTCTGGGGCAAAAAAGAACTACCCGGAGAGAAATGAACGTCCCCCTCGCTCTCTCTCTCTATCTCCCTTTTTATTTGGCTGTTTTATTTGTGCATATGAACTCCAGGGATATATGTGTCTAGAGACTACTCGGAATCTAGAAGCATACTTTTACAATTATACGGAACATTTCTCCCTCCCTAGTGGGTCGGGCATTTTTCTTCTCTCGTTTGGAATAAGTGAAACTGGGAAGGCTTAATCAAGGTCCCCCTCATGAGCTTTGATTTCTTTGTGAGTTTCGAATAAAATATTAAAATAACTGTTCCTTAAATTAAACTCCGTATTAAATATTAAATATCTGTTCACATGACATTTCAATTACTTCTTTACATCTGTTTCACAACCTGTTTGTTTACTCTCTTTAAAATATATTTAGTCTTCTATTAATAGAAAGAATAGAGCAATGGAATTTCGTCGTCCTTTTCTTTGGAAATAAATTAAAAGCGATAAGACATTAAATTATTTTGATAGCAGTAGTTAAACCTTACACTGAACAGTGACATATATCTGCATCAAGTACACTTTCACCTCAATAAAATTAATAATGAATAATTTAACGTTTAATTAGTAAAATAGTTTCCTTGTCTCATTTTGAAATTGTAGTTGTGTAATAAAGAAATTTCAATCAAGCTATGAATTTTTTTTAAATAAATAAATGTTAAATAGAAATGAAATTTAATATTAATATAAGGTTTTATTGTTTTCCTATATTCATCAATTAATTTACACAGGTTTTCACAATCGTGGTTCGGAAATAAAAGAATGTTGTGGTGTAGAACTTATTATTAGTTATAAAATATAATACTTCAGTATCAAGCAGACAACGACATATTTTCCTATAACATTATTAGAAAAAAATAATGTCGACTATTAACCTAAACGATATACATTTTCAATAATTTTATTTGTAAGCATTTATTTCCTAGAATCTTTAATAAATTAATAACATTTCTCATTAAAATGTACATAAGATATTTAACTACTCTCCTCAAAAGTATTAAATACTACTTTTGAAATAAACAAACTTTATATTCGTTTGGCTTATTTTATAATTATTTGTTCAAAACTTCCTCAAAGATAATTCCTGGAAATTTTCGGGACAATAAGGATTTTCAGAAAAGAAATAAATATCTGTCTACGTTTTTATTTGCTTGTATACTTGTGTCTGTGAACTCTAGGGATGTTTGCGTCTGGGGATACGAAATACACAAGCATAGTTTTACAATTGCTTGGAACATTCTCTCCCTCCCCTTCCACTTTATGTGTGAGACATTTTTCATTTCCCGTTTGTTCAAAATTAAAATACGGGCACGTTTCTCATGAGCTTCGATATACTTTTGACTTTATATATGATGTTTAAATAACTTTAATTTTAGTTATTACTTTATATAAACTTTCGAATGTTTATTTATTTTTGGTTGACTGTAACTGCATTCTTTATTTAAATACATGAGATTTTCAGTATAATGCAAAAGATAAGGTATAGGAGTTTTATTAATTCTTTTTGATTTTATGAACTCGATAAATATTGCAGGCGTATAGTTAAATAGTTTATATTCCAGAAGATCCTTTTTACCTTTCTTATTAAAAATCCATGCTTTCATAAACTAAATAAAGTTATTAACAACCTTAAATGTATTTTTTATTGAAATCCATTATTAAATATGAATGCACATAAAAGGTATATATATATATATATATATATATATATTAGAAATTAATTTTAATCGAAGAAATACTATTTCAAATGAAATAAACTTCAGGAAATTGATA
>BGPR01000279.1:377851-434490 GCA_013235015.1 Araneus ventricosus
ATCGAAGAAATACTATTTCAAATGAAATAAACTTCAGGAAATTGATACTATATGGTTAACATGGTTAACATAAATTCTAAAAAAGATTTAAATATGAAAAAAATTATATATATATATATATATATAAATCTAAATATACCTTGTTATATATGATCTTACATAAACAAAGTAACAAAGTAAACAAGACATATCTTGAAGCCAATCCTATACTAAAAATTCATAATTTAAACAATACAGCCAAATCTAAAACAAAATATAAAGAAATGAAAATACTATGGATACCATGAACAAAAATTAAATTTAAACATTTATGTCAACATGTAAAAAACTCTGTTGTTATTAAAAGTATTGAAAAATGGCAATCCATATATATGGAGTTTTCTACAATTAATATAGCAGCTTGGCTGTTGACAAGCTTAAGCCAGGTTAAATTAATTTTGCTGTGCAAACCATCCCTGTTACTATAGTTGCTGGAAAAACAGACAGGGTAATTTACCCTAAAATGAAAGAATTTAGGAAGAAAAATCATACATTAACCCTAAGTAGAAAACATAACTATATGGAAAGGACTAAAATTCAAGATAAAAATATGTAAAACAACAATATATTGCACTAAAAACAATAAATACATCTTTCAATAAAATACCCATACTTATTAATTAAGCTTTAATTAATCAGTGTCTCTACCTATCCTTACCAGGATTCAACATTTTTAATGTATACCGCTACTTATCCTGACATCACATATTGCCACAACAAGATTTCCGACTATGAAAGTACAAAATTGACTAAATGAAATAATTAATTATGAAATTAAAGAATTAGTAAGAATTTTAATTAAAAATCTCAAAACCAGTTAATAAATGTAATACACTTAGTTATCTAGAAAATATTTGAAAATTAGAAACACTGTCTATTATAAGGAATATTTCAATTTAAAAATCGTGTCGCCATCTATGTAATAAATTTGAAATCAGTAAAACAAGAACCAAATTAGAAAAAAAATTACACATTGAATGTAAAATATGAATGAAAAACCTAACAGTAAAGAATTAAAGTATTCCATGAAATACCAATAAGAATGCATTATTCTAAATGACCTAAATATTTCTTATCTATATAAACTCTTAAAATACTATTTGATATTCCATAAACCATTGCATAACAATACAAATTTTTTATGTTCTTAATTCTATTATCATTGTCTGTTACTAAATTATTATTTCTAATTATATAATTTTTCACTAAATTCTT
Source organism: Araneus ventricosus (assembly GCA_013235015.1). NCBI lineage: Eukaryota > Metazoa > Arthropoda > Arachnida > Araneae > Araneidae > Araneus > Araneus ventricosus. The sequence continues at coordinate 379,106 of BGPR01000279.1, forward strand.
GAAGACAGAAATGCTAAGATTACTATCCCAATAAGGAAATTTATTAATTTGAAAATTAAATGCATTTCTTTTATCAAAGATATCTGTTACTATTTTATTATCTATAATTTTTATATCTAGATCTAGAAATTCTGCAGCTAATTCATTGTCATTAGTTTTTATAAGTTTTAAATAATCAGGATAGAAATTAATATGTGGCTTAAGGTCTATTTCTTTATTGAATAATATCAAATCATCTATATAACGGAAAAATATACCGTGGCTATAATTAGTAAAGTCTATCTCATAGTAATGTAGGTAAATATTTGCTAAACTATTACTAGCTGGACCTCCGTGAGGTAATCCTTTAATTTGATGGAATATATATATATCTGCTGCCGAGCTTTTCAATCAGTACTATCGTAAATAGAGTTGCTCTATTTTTCGCTCCTACCTCAGTGGAGTGTTGTACTTGTGATAGTGTTGTTCTGAAGCCTAAATAAATTAGATGTTTAGATATAACTGTAGGATTATCATTTTCTTTTATTTTATATACTTGGATATTTTACTTAACGCTTTCGCTACGGAGGTCCGCTCCTCTGTATCGCCGCCACTGAACGGAACCCCGCGCAAAAACTATACACATTGTGCGTGCACAGTCTTTTACGTTTGGTTCTGCTTCTTACACCTTAACAACGCCACCTTGACGTGCTGTCGGAAGGAAAGGAACTTTTCTTCATAACAATATATGCATAATTTTTACACAGATAATAATTATTTTATTAAAATTTTTATTATAATTAACGCTCGAATGAATGCCGCCAGCTATAGCCGGCTCTCGTGTCTGTCGGTTACTTTATGGATACGCCTATAGCCGACGTTCGTCTTTGCCTTTTTGGTTGCCGGCTACAGACAGCATTAGGAGCGAAAGGGTTAACCCTATCAAATGGCTTCGTTATACATATTTAGATTTTTTAGTGGTGGCATCAATTTTTTTAGGAACACAGCATACATAGGTTCTGGAGTTTACTCGCCTTCTATGTAGCCACTAGTGTTGCTCAAAATGTATTCTCAGAGACATGGAAACCTTTGGATACCTAATCTCTTGATGGTGAGAAAAGAGAAATCTATTGTCTGAAGAACGTCTTCAGTTGTTCAGAAGCAAATACCACATAGTGGTTCCTTTATTTTAGGGATTATGTCGAAGCCACAGGAAATTAAATCCAGAGGGAATCAGTCTAAGGCGCGAATCCTGTATCCTGGGCTAACTCACGAATCATAGAGTTCCGATCCGTCCCCACTAAAGCGGACACAGTCTCCAAGTCTTCGTCACTTACTGGTGGATAACCAGACCGAGGCATTTCTGACACAATTTTGAGTCTTTCTCTTAAGGCTCTCACTCACCTTGGTACAATTTGATAAGGTAATATAGATGCACCGCAATTTTCATCCAGTTTCTGTGGTCTTGCTTTGAAAATATTGTAACTGCATTCCGCGAGCGCTGGTTTCACAATTGGTTTGTTTCGGTTCGCTCCGCGCAAGCGAATGGAGGAGGAAGGACGAGTTCATTTGTTCTAAGTGAGGGTGGGCATTTAATTACCTGTGGTATAAACGACATTGCCTGGCTCCGTTTCACGGCGTCCGGCGCTGCAGCATTCTCTATTAGCACAAGATACTATACAATATCGCTACGAAATTTTCACGATATTGTACGGCATTCAGAATATCGAACAATATCGTGGAGATATCGAACAATATCTTGTGCTAATAGGGTTGTTACCATTATTGAAAAATCGACCCTTTTATTACAATCGAAATACGCAATCTTACTTGTACCACATAAAAAAAGCTATTCTCCTTAATACGTATTTCATTCATGATGTTTTAGAGTTCATGGATCGATGTAATTTAATTGATTATTAGACATAAAATCACCCTTATTTATGAGCAATAATTTGAAATAGAAAAGTCAAAAGACGGTTTCACTTTGAAAAATATATACAGTGCTGTTCAAAATTATTAGAAAGCTACATAAAATTTTACACTTTTTATTACAGAAAATTAATTTATTTATCTATATCTCAAATACATTAATTTTATTGATACTTTAATAGTATTCATTAGAAAAAACTTTAAATAACTCAAACTTTATCACAAAATAAGTCAGAATTGGAACATTTTCATACAACCCTAAATTATGTGCTGTTCAAAATTATTCGAAAGGTCAAAAATTTACAACGAAAAAATAACATAACAATTTTTAAAAATAAAATATCGGTGTTTAATGCTTATATGAGTCTTCCTTGGCCTCAATCACTGCTTTCAATCTTTGATTCAGGCTATCAAGCTGGTTCTGCGTTGCATTCTCGTTTATAAAGCGCCATTCACTTTTGGTCATCTCAGAAAAGTGAATTTTATTTCTTCTCTCTTCAAAAGGGAATTTCTGATTCAAAACTGACCATAAATTTTAGATGGGACTAAGGTCCGGTCTTTATGGTGGCCACTCTATTATCGAAATTTTGTTTTTTGAGAAATAATATTTAGAAATCTTTGACCTGTGTTTTAGGTCATTATCTCGTTGAAAGATGTACCGTCGATTCACACTCAAATTTCTGATGGATTTCTTCAGATTTCGGGACAGAATGTCAACGTACATGCTTACAGACATTTTACCGTTGATCATCACAATTCCACCAAAAGCTTTAGAGGGAAACAACCCCATACCACCACATTTCCCCCTGAGTGTTTTACTTTCTGTAGGATATTCATCATTTTAAGAGCCTCACGTGATCATCCTACACTCTTTAACGTCTTTTTTTCATCCCAAAATATATTTGCTTTTGTATGACCATAAAACACTGTCCCAGAATTGTAAAATCTTCGAAATATACTCTTTTGCAAGGTTCAAGCGCATTGTCATGCTTTGTTTTGAGATGTATGATCTTTTTCTTTGGATACAGCTCATCAACCTTGAGAATTTGATTATCAGGCAAACTGTTAGAGCTGACACATACAATTTCAAACCTTTTAACAATGTCTATTGACGATATATCGTTCTTTTCTGTGCAAATCTTACATTCAGAGAGTCGTCTCTTGTACTTGTTTTTGGTTTTCTGTCTCGACCTCTCTTGTTTTCGATACATACTGTCGTTTCATACTTCTTGCTCAAATAGTAGATACCCGACATCGATAATTTATTCTTTTTAGCTAGGGTTTCATATGATACTCCATCATTTCGATCTTCATTGTTGCGGCGGAGAAGATTAAAAGAAATCTTTTAGCTCTTGAGCATTCTTGTTGATTTGACTCCTTCATTTACCAAAAAATAAACTACCAAATAAATTAATCTGTTAAAATTATTGAAATTTACCAAAATAAAAACAAATCCTATTCGTACTCACCTAAATGTAATCGTTATCAATCGTTCGCATAATTTTGGACAGCTAGAATATACTGTTTAGAACAATAAATCTTTCTAAGAAGTAGTGATAGTGCATGAAATAACTAAAACTGATATGCATTTATGGAGGATGAAATAAGGCATTAGAAAATCAAAACAAAATAGCAAATTATCAAGTTTTTCAAATTTTTCGAACAAAAGATGAAATTTAAACAGTTCGTTCTAATAATTTTGAAAAGCACTGGATAATAATTAATTGCTATCCATTACTTATTCAAAATTACATTCACTTTAAAATCAAATGACATGAAAATATTAGCTCTGATTATAGTAAAAATATAAATTAGTATGATTAAAAAACCTACAACTTAGGTGGAAATACACAGTCGAGTCACAATATTATGACCACCACGCAGGTTGACGTAAACACAGTTGTGGCCAATCACAAGTAAGACTGAGAAACCTGTTTGTTGGAAGGCATATAAAGGTGGTTTCAGAGTACGCTTTCGCATTTCAATATTTGTCGTAATGTGTAAGTCACGCGATTTAACGGACATTGAAAAGGGTATGATCATCGGGTACAGAGCACGCGGCGGCAGCATTTCTGAAACCGCAGCTTTCGTGAAGTGTTCACGTAGTGCCATAGTGAATGTCCACAATAACTGGAAGAATCAAGAGGGTGTGGAGTACAGGCGTGCAAACTGTGGGGCACCACAGGCCATTAATGACAGGGGTGAGCGTCGCTTGCGACGCCAGGTTAAGAGTGATCGACGAGCTACCGTCGATGCATTGATGGCCCAAATGAATCAGCAATGCCCCAGAAAGCTATCCAGGACAACTGTGCAACGCACTCTATTGCGTATTGACCTTCGCAGCAGACGTCTGATTTCAGCATGCATGTTGACAAGCGTCCATCGCAAGAAACGTCATGCATTTGCATTACAGCACAAACATTGGACCCTAGAATAGTGGGATTAGGTTGCTTTTCCAGATGAGTCCTGTTTTCTACTGCATCGGATCAATGGGCACTGGCGTATTCGCCAAGAGATATCAGAAAACAAACTTCCAGAAACCATTGTTGGGCGCCAACAAGATGGAGGGGACAGTGTGATGGTCTGGGGCATGTTTTCTTGGCATGCTTTAGGTCCATTAATTCCTGTAGAAGGTACCCTCAATATCTGTGTGTACTTATCCATCGTTGCCGATCAAGTACATCCTTACATGACAAATGTGTATCCTGCGAATGATGGCGTGTTTCAACAAGATAATGCCACATGACATGTGTCCAAAATTATCTGTGCATGGTTCGAGGAGCATGATTAAGAGTTCCAGTTACAACCCTAGCCTCCAAATTCCCCAGATCTTAACCCTTGCGAGGATCTGTGAGAACATCTCGATCGACACATCAGGCAGGAAGACCCTCCACCTCGGAATCTTCACGAGTTACGTGATGCTCTGCTGTTCTCATGGTCACAGATGCCTGTCGCCACCTCCCCAGCAGACATTGAGTCCATGACCCGTGGCTTAACTGGTGTTTTGGAGGCTATTCCAGCTATTAGATAGGTGGTCATAATAATGTGACTCGACTGTGTACATTACTTAGGAAAGACCGTTAGATTTTACTTACTGCTTGAAAAACTGAAAACAAATAAGAACCTGGAAATGAAGAAAGTGAATCACCAAGAAAATACTGCATTCAATGTTCCATTAAAATGCTGAAAAGTAAATTAAATAGTGAAAATGAATAAAAGTACAGAAAAATATTTATTTGAGTACGTACGTCAAGACTAATGAGTTTTAAAGCCTATTAGTATTTTTCATAATTGCAAACCTTTTTGCTTGGATTCCACAGCTATTTACAAAATCGCAATGACGCAACTAATACTTCATTATCACAAATATATGATTACAGTGTTGGTAGATTATTTAAATTAGAAAATATTAAATTCATGTTTTATAATTTTAGATTATAAAGATTTTCAACTTTAATCAAGCTCGAACAATATCAAATAAATTGCAATATATCGCTTGCGTGTTTTCATTTTGTATTTTCAGTTTCAAGCTTGTTAGAAATTTCTTTTCATCTGAAAATTTTAATCCTTACTTACTTTGACTGAATCCTCTAAAATCCAGGCCTTTGATTCCGGTATAATGGCGCAAGAGCCAACTTGACCATACTGCGCTCCAGGACTTTGAAAGCTGACAATAACGTGAATTCATTTCCATGCGAAGCACATCATATGCGCTGCGCCAAATCCATTTTGGACTACATTCCCCATCTGGCAGGAGGACAAAAGTTGTGGTGTCATACCATTGCGTGCAATTAAATGCTAGATCATATGCGATGTTACGTTTGTCATGTGAATTCACTACATTATACAATTAATGCACATTAAACATTATTTCGACTTAAGATGCCTTATAAAGCATTTTAAGTTAATTCTCGATGCGGCCGCGGTAGCCTAGTTGTAAGGTACCAGCTTCAAAGTCGGAGGGCTCCAAGTTCGATGCCTGATTCCACCGAGATGCATGTGGACTTGTTGAAAACTAAATCTGACATGCACCCTCCCGAAGGAGCGGCGAGGAATCCTAGAGAGTGGAGCGCCAGCTAAATCAGCGCCCTCATCTTCTGATCGCAGTTCAGAATTCCGAGGTTCGCCCTCAAACAGTGAAAATAAGCTATACATAAGAAAAAATAAAGAAATTAACAAGAAGATTATACGTAAATGTTTATCTTTGATATTTTGCTACAAACACAGAATATGTCTTTGTCAATATAACAGTGTCTTATAAAATATTTATTTCATTTCTAGGTACTAGGTTTTTTCTTTTTCATTTCTAGGCACTACAATTATGTAAATACATATTTAACAATGAGATTCGAACATTCACAATGCTTTGCATTAAATTAACACTAATTTTTGTAAGAAAATTTTGAAAATTACTCTAAAAATATTTTGTAACAGTATTTTAATAATTGTTGCTACAATATTTTGTCGAAACTTCACCTCAACCTCATACTGAAATAACTTAATTATCAAAATAAGCGTTTAACAAAGAAACCTGAGCAGTTGCTCAGTCACTATTAATTATTCTAAGTGATTTCATGTTACTTAAGCGAAGCGTGCATTAACTTGAAAGTCCGAGAAGTTAGTTAAAATTCTTTGTAGGGTTGAGAAGCTTAGTTAACTAAATGATATGAGTAGAAGCGGCTTAATAGCTACAGGATAACTAACGGGATTCGTAAGTACTTGTTTAGATAATTTGATTTAGACGGATTTTGGAAGCAATATAGAAACTCATCACTTACTTCTCAAATAATGAGATCTAGTTTTTATTTTTACAGGACAGTGTCTTTCACACTTCATTGGCATTTTGGTTTTTAATATTTTAATTGAGAATAATTAAATCGTCTACAATACAAATGCAAGTACACAAAATTAACTTCAGAACTAAACTATTCTTCGATGCTTTTAATTTCTGATATTTTTTACTTCAATGCTGCTACAGGATTAAGGATTGTGACGTGGATGTATTTTTGAAGGATATTTGCTGGAATTAAAAGAGTTTTAGTGCATTAAATGATACAGAAGTACAACATGCAGAAATTTTCGAACAGGTTGAAAAATTTTAAAGAAAAGTTAGTTTTCGTAAACTGAATGCTTAAGATATTCATAGCGGATGTAGAGAACTTATTGAATCAATGCATGTGACGTCACAGTCACGTGACAACACATTCCATCCATCATTCCACTACATATTGTTTTACTCTGTTCTGCTACGTCACACCTCTTTTCCTCCTGCAAGAGTCCCGTATGATTCTAAAAATAATTTGCGCCGTTTTTTAGTGAGTTTGAGAAATTATATAGCTCAATATTAAAATGTAGAAAAGCACCAAAATCGGCTTCTGTTGTTTAGTACACTAATAAAAGTGCGTTTTTATAAACTTTTTAATTAAATTTATTGTTTCATATTATTATTATAATATTTTTTGTGCTAAGGCTCCTGAGAAGAAAGATACCCAAAAATGCTTTCTTTCCCAAACTAGCAAAATATTTTCATAAGAAAATGAAAAAAACAACGCTATTTGCACTGCTAAATAGCAGTAAACTTAAGTTATAAAATGTAATTAAAGCAATAGTAATAAAATGGAATAGGGTTTCAAAACTATCTAAAGACGAATTAAAGGACCGCGAGATTAGCTTCACGAGGTGAATAAAACTATCTTCTCTAACAAGTTTCATCATTGAAACGCAGATAAAATATCTGTTGGTATAGCACTTATACTGACCATAAGATAAATGATATTGGTAATCATTATTGTCACGCATACTATAAAAAATATTAAATCGAAATGGGGATGTCTTTGTCACAAATAAGTGACACACATAAATTATAAATGACACTAGCATTAAGCAGAAATTATGAGATCTAATTTTAGATTTAATTTAAAGCTTCAGATTTTTATCTTTTTATTTAGTGTCATTTTTTCTTACTTTAACGTCAGTATAATTTTGCTCTTTAACTCACTTATTTTATCGCAGACGTTGCTTATAACAATAAAGTCTTTATTCGGAATTTTCTAAAGTCCCCTGTTTCATTTTTTAAAGATGCGTTTATTCATTTTTTTTCGCACGGACTTCATTCACGTTCAATTGTGTGTGAAATTTATGAAGCGTAATTTGGTCCAGGGGGTTCATTTCATCATTTCACTGTCCTTTAGTTTTTATTTATTTCCCTAATTTTTATCGTAGATAAATTTATAAAGTAAGAAGGCAAGAGTTCATTTATTTTTTAAGTTAAATTTGTTGTAAATCTGTTTTAAAAGAAGATTCTACATAGTTAGAATTTTAAAGAAAGATTTTTCTGATTTGTTTCGGTGGATAATAATGTCTTGCACTCTGAATAAGAAATCTAAACAAAATAACCCAATTTGCACCTGATGTCTAATCATATATGTTTTTGTCAATATTTTCAAAAATATTTTTCAAACTTTTTCTTTCAGAAAATATTAACTAACAATATGAGATTAACTTTTGATTAGATAATTAAAATTTGTATTCAGTTATAAATTTTTTAAATATATCACTGTAAACAATCAGAAAGAGTTCCTGATATTCAGGGTTGTATCTGATGCTTAATTGCATGTATTTCTGTTTTCCATATTTTGCACAGTAATTATAAGCTTTTTCTTACACAAAATGTACAAAAAATGCAATAGTATTAGATTAAAGAATTTTTTCCGACAAAAGTTTACAAACCTGCCGCTGGAAACGGAAGAATTCACGAATTCCTGATAAACGAAGTTATACCTGATGTCTAATTACGTATGTCTTTGTTGTTAAAAATTTGGCAGTATATTTTTCAGAGGTTCACTTCCACAAATAAAGAAAAAAAATTCAATAACCTTCCAGCGAGAGCGTGTACGTGAGAGATACACTAGAGAAGAATTTACTTTTACATATTTTTACAGGGATGCGATAAAAGCATGACCTTGGCTAGTTTTTCAGCTCCTTTCGATGAACTTTCAGTCATCGTTTGGAATTCGAGGGATTAATAAGATTCTCCGAATTTTCTATTTGTATTTCAGAGATACCGTTGCAATGAAATGAAAATGAAAATGAATTCTTTCTTTTTAAATCTAAATTCCAGTTGTTTTTTTACCTCCATATCGTTTCTACAGTTTTATATTTCAAATGTGAATATATCAGTTGAAATATTGGCAATTTCTTTTATTTTATTTTCGCGTCATTCAGTTAACTCTTTGGTAATCTATATATTTTAAATAATATGGTAAAACATTCAGAAAGTTTGCCAACCACAACCACCCGACGGATTTCGACAATTTTTATTTCATATGAAAGCTTATGACGTCTAGATATGTCATCAAGGGTCTCCTTCCACCCCACCCCACATTTTTGAACGAAATCTAAAACATATATACATGTATGGTGGAGACATATATAACATATAGAGAATGTATGGTGGAGAAATGTTTTTCGATTTCGTTCAAAAATAGAGGGTGGGGCAGTCGACCCTTGACGACATATCTAGAGGTCATAAGCTTTCATATGAAATAAAAATTATCGAAATCCGCCGAGTGGTTGGGGCTGGCGAACTGTCTGAAGGTTTTAGCATATTATTTTGAATATATATAACCCAACAGTTCCATAAAAATGGCGTGTCAAAAATATTGTAAAATACCTATTGTAGGTGATGGAAACTATTTATTTAGGGCGATATCATTCGATATTTATGGATCTGAAGAATTTCATATCGAAATTCGTGAGAAAGATATACAAAATATTACAAATAGATGAGGTTTATTGAAAGATTGTACAATTTTAAAGGAATCTGTTGTCTACAAAGGATATGAAATCTATTATGGTTTTGTGGTCTGGTCCACTGATCTTCATGCAGTATTTAAAATTGAAAAAAGTAGTGGCTGAAAGCCTCGAAGCAGCGAGGTGGCAGGGGCAGTGCTGAGCAAAGTGGGAACTGGCCGCGAACCCGCCCAGAGGGCGGCGAGAGCGGCTAGTTTTATATTATTTTTGTGTTTTATGCTTAGATTGTTTTCATTCCTTTTTAAATAAAAATTTCTTAAAATAATTGTTCTTATCAACTTTTACCCATTTACAACCAAGTTTTAATAATTACCCTCTTAAAAACTGATATTTTACAATAGCGTATCTAGGACATTCGCGCGACCTTTCATGTTGGTATAGATGGCGCGCCTGCTGGAAAGTTAAAGTAATTTTCCCAGATATTAATTGAATTTCTAATCCTATCAATGGAAATCAAAGGATTTTGTAATTTTACTTGTTTAAAGGGATAGAATATAGGGAAAACGTATCGGAGTTGTGTAGTCAAAGATGAAGAAGTTTACTGAGAAATCTTTCTTATCGACAATTCTGAGAAATGTATTCCATAGAAAGATTTCTCAGAATCCATATAGAACATTCAGAATTCTTCATTAATTAACCCAAATCCGGAACTTATTCTATGAATCTTGCGCTATTTTGTAGCGATTTTGTCAAATTATTATTTTGTTTACTGTTAAAATGTCAGTTCAGAGTTATGAGTGGAGTAATATAGAATGTAGTATTAACTATATGATATCGTGAATACTATTTATAAATATATCAAATAATCATCTATATTATTAACCAGTAAAATTAAATTTTATAAGTAAATTACTAGTAAATTTATTTTTTGTGAAACTTATGAAGTAGTTTTGAGGGTGTATCTTGATTCAGTTTAGTTGTCCTGAAGCCAACAGCTACCATATTAGCTATTTCATGTGGTATTAATTATTACTTACTTATTAACACTTTTATTTAACTTGCTTTGTTTCATGTTTGTGAAGATAGAAGTTTGTAATCGAATTTTCACTCCCTTCCTGATGCATTATAGCTTTCTTACATTTACCGTGTTGTTCAAAATTATTAGAACGGCAATGAAAATCTTAAACTTTTAATTATAGAAAACAAATTTATTTATTTATATCTAAAATATATTAATTTTATTATTAATTCGGTATTATTCATTACAGAAAGCTCCAAATAACTAAAACTTTATCTCAGAATATGCCAGAATAGGAACATTTTCATATAATTCTGAATTATGTGTTGTTCGAAATTATTCGAACGGTCAAAAATTTACAACGAAAAAAATAATAGAAGAATTTTTGAAAATTAAATATGAGTGTTTAATTTATAGCTTGACCTTCTTTGGCCTTCAATCGATGGTTTCGATCTTTGATTCAGGATATCAACCAGTTTCTGTGTGATCTTCTGAGTGATATTGCGCTATTCTTCATTGATCTTCTCAAAAAATGGATTTTTTATGTTTTTTCTCTCTTCAAAAGACAATTTTTAATTCGAAACTGGCCATGAATTTTAAATGGGATTAAGATCTGGTCTTTGTGGTGACCACTCCAGTATCTTAATCTTGTTTTCTGAGAAATAATCTTTGGCAGTCTTTGCCGTACGTTTTGGATCATTGTCTCGTTGAAAGATATACCGTCGACCACACTCAAATTTTTAATGGATTTCTTCAGATTTTTGGACATGATGTCAACGTACATACTTAGTCATTTTATCACAGATCTACCAACACCTTTAGAGGAAAACATCTCTATCTGAGAAAGGCCGCCTCCATGTTTTACTCTCTTTAGGATATCCATCTGTTTAAGCGCCTCACCTGATAGACCCCACACTATTTTACGCTTTTTTGATACAAATTATTGCTTTTTTTGATACAATATATTTGCTTTCGTCTGACCTTAAAACATTTTACAAAATAGTGAATCCTTCGAGATATGCTGTTTTGTAAAGGCTAAGCGCTTTAACATGTTTTGATTTGAGATGTGTGGTCTTCTTGAATCTAAGGTGAACTGTTAGAGCTGACACATTCAATTACACTCTTGACGATATTTTTCACGATCTCTTTTTCTACGTCAATCTTGTATTCATAGAGTCTTGTCTTATACTTGTTTTCGGTTTTCTGCCTCATCCTATCTTGCTTTCGATGGATCCTGTCGTCTCATACTTCTTGCATAAATAGTAGATACACGAATTCGACGATTTATACATTTTTGCTATATTTTCATACGATACCCCATCCTTGCGATCCTCATTGATGTGGTCGCGATGATTAACAGAAATCTCAAAACTCTTGGGCATTACTGTTGACTTTATTGCTTCATACACCAAAAAAAATAAATTACCAAATAATTTAATCTATTAAAATGTTTAAAGTTTACTAAAATATAAATAAATCCAATTCCTACTCACTTAAAAATAACCTTCGTCATCAGCCGTTCGAATAATTTTGAACAGCTAAAATATACTGTTTAAATCAATTATCTTTTCTGAGAAGTATTGATATTTCATAAAATAGCAAAAACTTATATGCATTTATGGAGGATGAAATAATGTACTAGAAAATCGAAGCAAAATAGCAAATTATCAAGTTTTTAAAACTTTGTGAACAAAAAATGAAATTTTAATAATTATGAACAGCATGTGTTCTCGATGAGGAAATCCCATTTTAGTATTTTTAAAACTACATTAACGGTTTATATAATAATTTAATAATATTCTTCCACGCCATCTGGCAGAGAGTTTGAAAAATATAATTTAGAATTCTATGATATAAATAACAATGATTTATAAATTAAAAACTAAAAGGCAGAAAATAAGTAAAAAAAATAATATCTACATTTTAGTACACTAATAACAGTTTGTTTAAAAAGCTCTTTTATTAAATATGTTGAAGTTAGTGATTGAAATCCTTAAAATATACTAGAGGTACTATGCTAACTTCATTTAGAAATAGCTATTTACGATTATTATAGAATTCACCACACAGAATTGTACGGCAAAGTGTACGGCAAATAATTTATCAAATCGATATGTTGAAAAATGGGAAATATTTTTAGCAATTTCTAAAAACTCTTCAGAAAAAATTTCTCTCTTTCGTTCAGAAACAAAAGCTACAAACTTATAATAAGAATCTTATTCTAATTTCTCTTTCTTTCATTTGTTGCTTATAATACTGATAAAATATTAACTGAGTGTTTCTACTAAAATATTATTCAATTCGTCTATTAATTGTCGTAAAACCTATTTTGAAACATGTTAAAAAATCATCTGTATCATGAATTACTAAAATAATGCTAATTTTCCCTTTAAAATATGTTATTTTAGAAATGTGTTGATAAACTCTGGTTATTTCGAAACCAAAAACTACTGTATTTTAAATTTATGTAATATTTGTTGCTAAATGGCATCTAGCTTCAAAATTCTTAAAAAATAAAAACACGAATTGAATCCCATTAAAATTCAGGCGGATATCGGCATTTCAGTGAGGTGAATTTCAATTTCTCTTGAAGAGAAGCTAAATGATGACGGTTCTTCCACAAACTGATATTTTCTAAACTTGAATATTCGAATGGTATTCGAAGAAATGCAATTTAAATAATGTATTTAATTTATAAGTGTACATGATGGTGGTATTCATGATATTCAATTTTCCTAAAATCAATGTTACTCTTCGAAGATTCAAATTTAAAAAATATTAGTTTGTACAAGAACCCTCATCACTTAGCTTCTCTCAAAGAGAAATTTAAATTCACCTCACTGAAATGCCGACAGGTTTCTGAATTTTAGCGGGATTCAACTGAAAATTTTTTAAAGTTGCTCTATATATCTGGCTTTGAAGTTATGAAAGAAAAATTCCGCTGCGTCTCGCACATGCGCAGTAAAAATTATTTAGTACAAACACGCATATTTCCTGTAATATTCAACGTATTTACTTCAACGTTTAACACAATACTTCTGTAACATATTGTCAAATGTTCTGCAAATTTCGAATAATTTGAATGAAAACTCCGCATGTTATAATCAAAACACATGCGGAAAAATTTAAGATTTTTTAAAGAAACATTTATATCTTCCCGAATATTTGTGCTATGCTTACGAAAATGCATATAAATATTATGCACATTAAACCATAACCTTCGATAAAAGTTGCATCTCGTTATCAGCTTTCTGTGAAACAGGATGGGTCAAACTCCATTTTCGCCGCCATCCCTTTCTGGTGGCCCCCCTAATTGCCCTCGTGACCGAATCTTCATTGAAAAATGTGTATGATACTCGATTAAATGTCACACGATTCACCAGAACTGATTTCAAAGCATAGTTTTCGTATTAATTGCAAATTTCTCGCATTTTACGAAATTTTCCTTAATTTTTTACACCAGTGTATATTGGAAATCAGATTAGATTACTTCTTGTGTGAAGTTCTAAAAATGTTAAACTAAATGGAGAATTTAAGAGAGGATTAAAATCACTTTTTATGTACGTTTATAAGAAATTTAATATTGAGAGGTACTGAAATTCTAGGAAGTAAAACTAAAAATTTATTTCCTAATTGTAAATTTTTAATCAAAATTTATAGTTATGTTTGCTTACATAAACTTTTCTTTTTTTACGACTGTTTATCCAAGAAAATGGCTGGAAGTATAGCCAATGAAGCCCATTCTAGTAAGAGAAAAAAGTATTTTAATCATAAAAGAAAACTTTTATTAATACGAATGGTGTTTTTCATACGGCACATTGACTGGGTAAACAACACGGAAAAAACTGCTTCTATTCCTCGCCATATGTTTCTACAATGGGATACACAACCGGTTGTAAAAAGCAGGATTTTTTCATCTTATTTTTTACTGTAATCTGAATAACGTCGTTTGAAAATATAATATTTCACGTGATATAAAATCTAGCATGGCAGAGTAGTCATTAGAGTCATTCTTCGCCTGTTCAACTACAGAAAATATTGGTCATTAAAAAAAATAATAGGACAACAGTGAAAAATATTAACAGACCCAGCATAAACTAAAAATAAAAGAAAGAAAAAGATAAGGAACATTTCGGAAAGAACAAAGGAATTTGCTCAGTGAGAGAGACAGAGAGAGAAAAATATTTAAAAAAAAGAAATACCTTTACCGAAATAATTTAAAAGAAAAAATAAATAAAGCAAACTCTAACACTAAATCCACAAAAATGTGCCTTTAATGAAAAAGCTCTGGGAGTGGAGAGAAGCAAAAACGCAATTCATATAAAATAACGGCGAGAGTAAAATGAAAGCAAAGGGAAAGAATGAGCTGAATCTAATAAACATTGGAAAAACTCACCACATGCTGGATATTTCTTTCACCGGGAGCTCCTTTGATTTGAATAAACATGTCTGTCCTATTGACATTTCAGTAAAGACTTGCTTATAACTGTGGAAAGCTCATGCTTTGAAGTTTTTTGAATGTCAGTCGGTGTTAGGGTAACTTGACGAATATGTTTATTTCCTTAGAGAAAATGACAAATTCTTGCCGCTTATTAAATATTAGTTCAAATAAGTATCTATATTAGAAGTATCCTCATATTTCGGTAACGTTTGGGAATTTGGCTGCGTACCAAAGAGACTCAAAAGTACTACTACTTTGGCTACTACCAAAAAGATTCAGACAGTTTGTCTATAAATTATCATACACACGGATGTTTTGATTCTATGATGGTTTAAGATCAAATAGGAGTTATATCAGAATTAATTTACTTCCCTAATATAATCTTTCAACATTTTTTTGTTTATTTTGTGTGTGCTTTTCTTTTTCTCTGAGCGCTGAGAAACATTCAATCTTTTTGCTAAATTATGGGATCTTCAAAGTATCCAACGGACTGGTAAACAGCATGAAATAAGGAAGATGATAAGTATTTTTAAGGTTTCTTATATTAATTGTTTTAATTTAATTTTCGTAATTAGTTTTGATTTGAGTGTTGGTAAACAAAACATAATTAATTTAGATATCTCTTTTAACATAATTCTTATAAATTCTGTTTTAATCAATTATCTTTTGAATATATGACAAAGTGTTAATTTTGAATTATTTTCACTCGGACAAATCGAAAGTAATTGGCAAAGTAAAGTTATTTACAAAACGAATGTTGGTGTTCAATTGATTCATCAGTTCAGTTTTTGATGCTATTAATTTAAAACACTTTCTTTTTTGTTAAAAGGATTCTTTCTTAAGATTTGAATTTTTGGTGCATGCTATTGCTAATATTTTCTTTCAGCATTTTTTTAAATTTTGTATTTGGTATTGCATTTTTTTCTGTTAGTTAATTTTACATTATTTTTACTCGGACAAAACGAAAGTAATTTTTAAAAATAAAGTAACTAACAAAACGAAAGTTAGTGTCAATTGATTCGTCAGTTCTGTTTTTCACGTTTTTTTTTTAATTTTAAGCACTGCCGATGTGCATGAGATATTCTGCTACAACTTTGGTTAGTAAATCTGAGATATTGTTGACGGGCACAAATATTGTAGTTATAAGAATAATATTCAAGTATAAAGCACTTCTGTATAATTTTTAATTTGCTGTAAACATTTTTCTAAAAATCTTATTCTTTAAAGTATCGAAAGAACTCGCTGTTCTGGAAATGGAAAGAAAGAGCTGAATCCGATAAACGTTGGAAAAACTCACCACATGCTGGATATTTCTTTCACTCGGAGCTCCTTTGATTTGAATAAGCAGGTCCGTCCTATTGGCATTCTAGTAAAGACTTGCATAAAATTGGGAAGAGCTTAAGCTTTGAAATTGGTGAATATAAGTTTGTGTTAGGGTAACTTGACGAATATGTTTATTTCCTTAAAGGAAACGAAAAATTCTTGCCGTTTCTTAAAAATTATTTCAAACTATCATAATAGAAATATTATAGTAATATAAATCACTTCATGTTTCTTTAGAAAATTTTTAAACACCCTTATGTTTTCTTAAATATGGAAAGAACTTAGTGTTGAATCAAAACCACAGAAAAAAACTACTCACGAAAAATATGTATCAAGGAAGCAATTCGGAAAACTCATGCATTCATGAAATTGTTTTTGAATTAATATGTCTGTCGTATTGGTATTTCATTAGAGAATGATTTATAACTGCAGGAAGCTCATATTTTTAAATCAGTGAGAACCAATGACTTTTTACATAATTTGAAGAATATATATTTTTCCCATAATCATTCTAATTATTTTAATAGAAATTCAACTGATTTGTTCTGGTGGCATTTAAAAAAACACTGTCTTTATAAGTGTAGAAATAAAAACTTGTTTAGTGAAGAGAACTTGGATAGGTGCCAGCGTAAATTGCAAACATATTTACTCACGCATTGAAAACAAGGAAATAAACTCAGGGGCTTTGAAGATTTTAAAAATATCCATAAAATATATTGAACCTTTTCAAAATACTTGGTTGGAATATCAAATATAAATATTTCACACAGAATGTAATGTTTTGCGCATGAATCAACTTTTATAAAGATTAAACATTCATAAAAATGCAAATTGTCATGTACATAAACAAACTATTTATATGCAGTCACAGAGAATATTCGATTGAATCACTCGTACTGTAAAGGATTTGAAATTTTCGAATTTTCTTTCCGATTTCTAAAACATTTCCAAAATTTAGGATTAAATTTTATTTTTAAACTAAGATATTATTGGTTTGAAATTCGTCATCACGTGTTTCAAAATAATCAGTTAGTTTTACAAAGAAATAGCATAGGTAGTAAGTATTTTGATAAACAATATCTAGGAAATGTTCCAACAGGAATAGATCTATGTTCTAATTCTTCTTGAAGCATCTGTTGAATGATCCCTTAATATAAAATTCTTACCGGTTTAACATAACAAGAGTGACCGAAACTTTATTCATCCATTTAGTAACAACAACGGATATTTCTTTTCTCTAAGTCAATAATACTATTTTTTAACGAGCTACAGAATGGAATCAATTTCCATTAGGTCACGATTGTATAGCAAACACAAATGCGCATGTAATTTAGTAACATTGTCTAATGCTGCATTTTTACATCACATCCTTTTTTCCTCCAAAGTCCCACTGTCACCACGAGCACGTGGATGGGAAGCCGCCGGATGTCTCGCTTCCCTGGTTGGTACAATAATGACTTGGGTGATGATGTTGCGTGCTTCCTACGGGAGGGGTCAGGCCGTGGACGGTGATGGCTACTAGAACTCCGGTCTCAGCACTCGAGTCATTCCAATGCACCGGGCGGCTTTATGCTAGGTCAGGGTGATTTTGATATGAATTCCTGCTCCAAAATACAAAAAGATTCCAAAATTTAATTGGTACGTTGTATTTAAATTGTGCCATATCGGCATGAGCTTAGTTTGGATATATTAACTCCCCGTTTTGAAAATATATGTGGGGTATTTCGGGACTGAACTCGCAATTCTGAACCATGGTTAGATGACAAGGGCGTCATTTGAAGAGGCACGCTCTCTTCAAACTTCATTACCCCTGCAACGAAAGGATCACGCGAGTATGAAGAGGTATTACTTTACACTGCTGCTGATCTCGTAATTTTGAACCATGGTTGTATGACGAGGACATCATATGAACCGGCATGCCCTCTTCAAAATTCAACACCGACGCAACGAGAGGATCACGTGAGTGTAAAGAGATATTATTATATACTGCTGTTTACATTAAGGCATTTCATATATGTCATTTTTACATTGATAGAATGGTAGTATTTAATAGTGATCTTACTACAAACACTTAAAAATATATTCAACGACTTAATTTATATGGTGAATCTACCTGAGATTAATTTGTTGAGTGTATTAAGTTCTCTGCGTGAAAAGTATTTATAAGCATTTTCCAGTTTAAGATAACTATAAAAGTATTGAATATTTCGATAAAGTGTGTTGCAACATATTTCAAGGCATGTTTTTATCAGCTTTGAAAGTTTTTTTAACGCCTGTAATATAATTATAAAGTTCTTTCGTAATACATTATACTACAGTGCTCAAAATTTGCATGAAACATCTTCAACATATTTTTTTGACAACTGATCGCATCTATCACATTTTGACAACTGATTGTAAATATAGGGATGTAATTTTGAACCTTTAGTGAAAAGACATATTAAATTAAGAATAAAATATTGAAGTAACTGTTTCATAAGGCTCGCATTTTGTAATCAGATGAAGCAACTTATATACCGATATCTTTAGGTTTTTGTAAAATGCGCTTTTTCCGGAAATACGATACACTTATCATATCAAACATGTCTCCAAAGTAGATTTTATTTATGAGAAAGCCTATGTTACGAAATTAACAAGTGCTTTTCTTAAAATAGGCTCGTAACCACAGAAACTACACCTACCATGGGTAGATATATTTCGTAACTTAAATAAAGGATGTTTTTTTAACAGTGTCTGCTTTTCTATCTTTTTAAAAAATAATAATCGTAATCCTACCCTTTAATGCATATTATTGGCATGGCAGACAAATAATCCAGAATAACCATTCGCATGAAGTTACTGCTAATAAATGATGACATTTTTATTGGGCAATTCGTAATTTTTTAATATGTTTCGATAAGAAAATTACTATTTTTCAGAATTCAATAAATAATGAAACTAATTCATGCTCACTTTATCTAAGTCAAATTCTCCGCACCAATTTAATTTTGGAATCCACTGAGCATTTTGTGGCAGCAGAAAATACTTCATGTCACAGAATAGTGTAATTTAAAGTGCATTTATTTAAGTTTGCCATTTGACTGTGGCATCATATGAATCGACTTTACAGAAGCATTAACATGAAATTAACACATTTTGCGTAATGTATATAGCTCAGAAATTAAAGTGGCTAAAATGAAACTAACTCCGCATCTTGAAATGGAACGCAGGAATATGGCTCAATAAATGAAGAAATAACATTGGTGCGACATTTTTCCATACAATGGTATCATTTTGTTGATGAATAAACCCAAAATATATAATTAATTTAAGAACTCATTTTAATTTTATAAACTCCAATATAAAACATAAAGAATCTGTTGATCAATAGGTACCGAAAACAAATGAAATTATTTTAATTTCTAATGCAGGTTGAGTCAATTTGTGACCTAAACCTGAAAACTAAAACTGAACCAAACTCATGATGATACAAAAATTGAACAAAATTCCATAAGTTTTATTAATAGCATGACATATTCCGTAAAAGTGTAAAATCAACGATCGATTATAAGAAATCTAACTAACAAGCAAAATTGAATGAAAATATATTTAACTTCGGCTAGATCTGCTGTCAAAGATGTTCAAATATCATTCAAGAATCGGATATAAAGAAAATAATGAATGTAATGTATGAGATGTTACTTCTTAATCTAAGACATGTGTTATCAAATACTTTCAAAATACAGAAACTAAGAAGAAATTTTGATCTTCTTCTCAGTTTTTAGTTTTTGACTCTTCTCTTTCATGAAAAAATCAAATTTCTAAAATTTCACCTAGACTTGGTTTCATTTACAGATGAGAAATAATTTTTTGAAGTAACAAAAGGTTAACAGATTGAAGGACGTACTACTTCGGAATAGACAGACTGTAGGGTCAATTTAAATGGTACATTCTGCTTCCAGATTTTCATGTCCAATCTGATACATTTGATCAGCAGTCATTCTATTATTTAATTTGAAGAACTCTCTTATACAAATTAATATTGTGACGCTGCTATCACGAAGAACATTTATTGCCACTTACATATCATTCTTCCCCCCTCCCTAAAATACCCTGGAAGTTTTATAAAAACATACAATATTAGATATACATTGCAGAATTCCTGTTGAGACAAGAATTTAAAATTTCACAATTTTTTAGCTTCGATTATTGAAATGTGATTCAATTTGCTTCAAGTTGATACAGACATGATATTCTTCCTTACATCATAACTTTCAAGTCCTATCTTAAACATCTGATTAGGAATCATTCTATCATTTAATATGAAGGACCTTCTTATCAAAGCAATATTCTGACAATGCAATTACGAAGACATGGTTTTGCCACCTACATATAATTGTTTTCTTCCCTGAAACTCCACGCAAAGTATGCGATTCAGTTTGCTTCCCGTTTGAGCTATTGAGGATAGACCACAGAAGTCTGAATCACATTTTGACTAGGACTGATTTCTTATTATTGAGAATCCCAAAACAATTTAAGAAAGTTTTATCCATGAACAGATTTAATATTCATCATTTTCAAAGGAAATAGGAATTTTAACGATAATTAAGATTTGAACTAAAGGCTCTCTGATCACAAAACTGAAAATCCATTGAGATCTCATTAAATCAGACTCATTGCAATGATTATAAAAATATTTTAATGAAAACATTTTTCCCTCTTAAACGAAACAGAAGATCTGGGTTAGGACTCCCTCCTGTGATTTTATGATTGTCTTAAATACAGTCGATGAAATTGATGATTGTTATTGGAATTTTTTAAGAATTGTTTTCTTCTAACTACATTTTAACTAGTGTCATACATTCTTCAGACTCAAAAGTAGTTGAATTACCTAGTAATACCTGAGGACCTTGTATTTTCATTTACACGATAATTATGACTTTAATTGCAAAATTCTGTTTGAGCTGATTGTCATCACAATCACTTTTAGAGGGTATTAGAAGCTTTTATTTTGATTTTTTGAAAAATCTTCCTGTCAAACCATTAATTTTTAAATATTCGTTTTATATTAACAATTGAATTGTTTTATAAAGAACTCCAAACTACTACACGCAAAGATTTTCACATATTCTTTGTAATTTGAAACAATGGAAAACACTAATAATTTCTTACTATATCCAATTAAGCGTAGCTCTAACTTCATTTACGATAGTAGAAGTTAAAATAGCAAAACTTTGAAAGCTTTGCTCTCGAATAATTCCAGCTCTATACATTTTCACCTTTATAATATATGGAAATGGAAGAAGTATATACATATATAAAAATGGATAATACACTTTTATATAATATTGAGCAAAGATATCTTTTATATGCATGGCTTGTTAATACACAAGGAATCCATTAGATCAGAAGAAAATAGGACGAAATGGTGGGGGAAAACTAGGAAGGTTTGATCCTAGACGGTTTTTTCAAATTGTGAGACGATTGGTAATTTGTGAGTACCATCCTTATTTGATGTTTGGTCAAATTGCGTTCTGGAAAGGATTTTATTTTTAATCTGAAACGCCATTGTAATGGTGTGTTGATAAATATGTTTTGGGGGACCCGAAGTAATTTTTCCATCTTTAGTTACTCTATGGATTTGAAATTTACTCTTTAAGATATGATAAATTAAAATATTAAGCATACTTCAAGATATACTTTAATATACGACGCTGTGCATTGTTTTAATTCCAAGTATTTTATTATTTAGATTAAAGTAAAAATCAGGTTTGGGAAACTTGACACTACCTAAAAAGAACTTCACGAAATAAGACGATTACTGCAATTGCTCGATATTCATAGCTGTCTGAATTACAGTTTTATATGAGAATTATTATTTAAAAATGGTTTGTAAATAATTATTTGAAGAATAAAATTTATTTCTAACATAAAAAAATTCAAATAATAAAAAATAATTTAGTAAGAATTTTTAAAAATATAAATGTATTTATTCCATTGTTCCCTCGCTTGCATATAAATGATTTTTATTCATTTTTTTTATTTTAACAAAAAAATTTTGCATGAAATGCTTTTCATTCTTTGGTTTTATTTAACGTTTCGCCGTATCGGTCTTTGCTTTGTTAGATTAGAATTTTTTCATCTGATTGAATATATTTTTCTTGTTTTGCAACTGTTTTGATCAAAATGTTAGAAAAACCAACTAAGTCGATCAAGCTTTTTCAATTTCTTGATATGTGTAACATTTTTTAGAATCCTTCTTTTGATTTTAGTTCTATTCTATTCTATTCTAATTTTTCAAAATCGACAATTCCTTAGTGACGTTACTAGATTCCCAGCTGAATTTGTTTAGATTTTTATTATTTAATTAATTCAGCATTATTTTTAATTGCTCATTTAATTTTACGTAGCAGCTGAAGTTTTATTGATGGAAATTGCGTTTTATAGTGGATGTATTATCTAATTTTTAAAATTAGTTTAATTAATATTTATTGATAATTAAGAGTGTTATAATTCAGTAGTTTTAACTTAATATATGAATTTCGCATATAAAAGTATGATTGAAAATTTTTAATTATTATTTCCATGCAGGTTCAAATATCCCTACTCTTAGGGATACATGAGCGTAGGAGATTTCATGAAATATATTTATTTTATGATTAAGTGAGATATCAATTTAGCATAAGTACGTTTCTCATTCTTAAAAACTAATCATTTGATGATGCTAAGAATCAAAATTCAAATCAAAATATTCGAGAAATATAATAAAAATTAAAACTAGGGTCAAGCATCTCTAATTCCCCTATTTAGATAAAAAAAATATTGGAATTTAAAAAATGAAATGTCCACTTCACCATTTATAAGAATGTTAGCGGAAAAATGAATCTGTACGTCTGATTATTTGGACATAAAATAAACGTAAAGAACTGTAAAGTAGTTGATGCTTTAATGGTAAAAATGGACAATTCTCAGTCCTGCACTCAATGCTACTCAAAGAAAAAGCAACTATTTGGTAAAAGATCTTCACACCTATAAAAATGACTTATAACGTGTATTACTTATAAACCGTAAGCTTGATGAGACTAATTTTACGACTAGTGACGGTTTTAAATAGTAAAAAAGTAAAGCATTTTTCTTGAGAATAAACTTTATATATTATAAAAAAATATTTGAATTTAAAAACTTAAAGGTCTATTTTAGCCTCTGTAAGAATATTAGCGAAAAAATGAATCTGTATGTCTGATTATTTGGACTTCACATAAACGCAAAGAACCCTAAAGTAGTTGATGCTTTAATGAAAAAATTCGACAATTCTCAGTCCTGCTCTCAATGCTACTGAAAGAAAAAGTAACACATCTTCGCACCTATAAAAATGACTTTAGACATTTATTACTTATAAACTGTACGCATGATGAGAGAGAGAGAGTAATATTACGACCGATGACGGTATTAAAGGGTAAGAAAGTAAAGCGATTTTCTTGAGAATAAACTTTATTTCATACTAAGCGTAATAACAGTTTCATTTGATTCTGAAACAGAAGCGCAGAGCAATAAGAACTATTTCAGAATTTACTTATGAATAAACATTTTGATCACAGAAGACATCTATGAGAAAATTTTCTCTGCTTTATGAAAACGCTGTCAAAAAGATTTCAATTCAAATAGAATTTGACAACAAAAACATCGCGTATTTTGGAACAGAAATAACCATGCTGTTACCGTATTGTTACAATATTATAATTTGTATGCAAGTATTCTGTACTATTACTCAGTCCAAATAAAAATTCAAATCGCTTTAATTACTTTGTTTTTGAATGCTTTGAAAAACATGAAACGTGCTCAAGAAATACTAATTCACTTTTATTTCATTAAAGTATGATTTCTCTTTCTATAAAATTATCATCATCTGTATTAAATTTATGCTAAGAATAAAATTAACCTTTCCGAATGCTGTATCAGAATAATTTTTTCCTCTGCCTAGGGGCTGGTATAGATGCTGTACCAATATATTTGTTTCCTCTGCCTAGGAACTGGTATAGATGCTATACCAACATATTTGTTTCCTCTGCCTAGGGACTGGTATAAATGCTGTACCAATAATTTTGCTCCTCTGCTTAGGAACTGGGGCAGATGCTGTACCACTAGGCAATTCGAATTTCATGGATTTGTTTCTCCTATTTTTAACCCAATAGACAGTTTTACTCCCCATTCGTTTTGTGTCATTTCATATGTGATAATCAGTTTTATTGCTAATAAAGAAAGACAAAATGTAATATCACGGCTTTCGAAAAGAACTATACCTTATCTTCCAACGATATGAAAAGGAGGAAAGCACTATCCTTCATCTCCACAAAAATGCCGATTTCTAAAATGTATTTGGAGATTCCATTTAAGCGTAACATTAGGGTGCAACAAAATGCAATGATAATACGCTTAAAAATAAGAGGTTAAATCAATTAATTGTTAATTATTAATTAATTATGTTTAAAAGTTTTTTCTGTTAAAACAGTGCTTTAAATCCAAACTCGATGAGAATCTTAATGACAGGTATGAAACTTGTATTTACGAAACAATTGATATCAAATAGAAATTCTTAAATCAATATCTTTCTTTTAACTTGATACTTTGTTTCGTTGACACCAACAAGTCAAAGCATTTTAAATTAGTAGCGTTTGAATCACAGCGTCAAAATCTGTATCAGTAATTATATTCTTAGGGGAGAAATTTTTATTTTGCTTAATAAATTGTAGTATTCTAGGATTTTGGTATTCTAATCTTTCTGTTTTTTGATGCTATCAAAATTTTAAAATTACAGAAGAACTCTAGGTTTCATTTGAAGGGAAAGTATTTTCTTAAATTTGCTATTTCAGTTAATCTGTTAATGGATTTTCATTGTCAGCTTTAAGGAAAAAAATTACATTTAGAGTTTCTTCTGGCAAATATGCATATACCGCTAATCATCCAATAAGCAACTTTTATCTACACATTACGCATTTATGTAATTAAATAGTCTTTGAAAATAAGACTTTTACCTCTCTGCCTTCCAAAAGCTTGTAAACGGAAACACACCTTTTTTCGTTTTTCGAATGTAGAAATGAGCACATAAGAGCAATTTTAGCTTTTAGAAAAGACAAAAACATGCAAATAAATTCTTTAACTGTTTAGCGTGTTTTCAGTGCATTTCTATTGAACAAGCATAATCGGTTCGGGGTAGAGTTGGGTTGATACCAGGTTTTGCTGTATCAGGTACAGGTTTATACTGATACGCACTTGTACCTGATACTTTTACTTGATACTTTTGTATTTGATACAGCCGTTAACCGATCCCTTCCTGTCGGTACTGAACTGGGTAGTCGGCAATCGGGTAGTGATATGAAATTTCTGCCTCGGCGATGCTAGCATTAGTTTTTTGTGTGTTTTATTAAAACTACCTATATATATTATTTCTTATCATTACCTGGAATAAAATTAATTCTAACGCATTTTTTAACCTTTTCTTGCAATGTTTATTAAGTATATAAGATTGATGGGATTTTCTATGATTAAATAAATATATTTTGCTTTAAGCATTTCTTTATTCGAAACAAACAAGTAACACAAACAACAGAATTATTGTTAGTAAAATATATTGAACATAAAAATTAAATGCTGAATATGAATAGAATTTTCAGAATATAACGATTTTAAAAATATAATTAGACAGAAAATATTTATGTTTTAAAATATAAATATACGATAAAATACTTTAAAACAAAATGAAAAGGAAACTGTTGCTATCAGTTTTTAAGTTTTAGAAAAGTCTATACTTTTTAAAAATGCTTTAAGAAATAATGTACAAAATTAAAATTAGCAACTAAAACTAAAGGTAACGAGCAATTTTGGAAGAGATGCAGATAATAGTTTTTAAAGCTAAACGTCTATTAATATATAGAGTTTAATATGAACAATTTAAAACAAAAAATATGAAATTTCTCTGTAATTAAGAAAGGAGGGAAGTAGGTATAGTAACAAAAGTATAACATTGAGAACATGCAAGGTACAACAACAAAAGAGTTAAAGGAAGAGATAAAAATAATTCAATAATTATAGTTTTAAAAAACTAATTTTTTTACTTTGTCAAAATATCATCTTGTTTTTTGTCATTTAATATCAATACCACTATAAAAAATGAGTTCTCATAGGATGGATGTCCCAATCATACAAACATGTTTTCTGACTAGTTTTTTTAATACAGAAAATTGTACCTCTCTTCTCGACACTATTTTAATCGTTCTTTAATAAGGGAGTACCTACATTCTTCGGGGATCATTCTCGATCGAGATGTTCCTACACTCGTGTATGATGCTGAAATCCTATCGTATCCTTTCCACAAAATTAATGTATAACATATAAATCCCACACATACCAATCCCAGCTCGGGAATCCCGCCTTCCTATACGCTTAACTATTTGTTTCTCTCCTTTCGATCCGCACACGTCATGACTTCAAAGCCAAGACCACATGCACTTCATCATCATTCCTCTACCGAAAACGCGAAGCTATCCCCAACCTAGAACTGTATCAATATGATATTTTGTATCATATGATACTTCGTATCAGCCGACCAAAAAGGAAGGCGACGGAAGCGATTACTTATCGTTATCATTCGAGTCCGAGAAATGATACCGAGTACCTGATGCTTTTGGTCTGTATCATTTAGGTGTACCTGATACAAAGTATCAAGATGATACAGTATCACCCAACCGTAGTTCGGGGAGATCATTCTGGTATTCATTAAAGTGGGGAGGATGATAATAAGAATACGAGAATAACAAAAGGCAGAACTTATGCAACTCATTACAATCTCAGAACAATTACGCAACAATTTGCAACAATTACGCCTCAGAAATATTCTTCAACTTTCAGCAAAATCATCATTATTAGTGAAATATTTTTTAAAAAATAATATAATTATTAAGAAAACTTCAAATCCTTCAGTTGCCGAACCAGTAGCGTGAATGGTTTAGTCACTTTAACATAAACACCTCTGGATTCCATTATACAAGTGATTACCAATCTTTATTTCTTCCCCTACCCCTTGATTAATCTTTTTACTTTTGTGTACACCCAACCATCTCTTCACTTAAAAAAGTTTTCATTGATAATGTTAAGGGCTTAGATTAGCTTAAGAGTCAAACGACCCGAATTAACTTAACAACATTTGTAAGATTTATATTTGGTTTTAAGCTTGCTTCCATTTTTTATAATAGTATTGTTTCCACTTCCTAACAAATGAAAAAAGCTTTGGAAAAAATTCGCATTAGCTTATGATGAAAGCTGACAATTACTCATCATAATAAGCAACTATTCAAATGGTATGCAATTTCAATGCAATCCTTTTATAATAATTAATGCCTGGACCTGCGTCAAGCTTACCGTGATATTTGTTATTAATATACGCATTAGGCAAGTGCTCTTGAAAGATACCAAATATTTTATTGCTTTAAAAATGAGTTCTTGGTAATTTTCGTCCACTGCTACCCAGTTGGCTTTCGGACTTGTGTAAATTTTACTTTTCACGTGAGGTTAGAGAATCAAAATTTTTCATTTTAATCCCTCATGTTTTGTGTTTTCCATCATTACCAACATTCCTTTCGCGTAGACTTTAACTGGTTTGTCCGGTGCACCCAGGGTTACACTTGAGAATCTCTGCACTATACCAATATAATCGAAACGATTCCTTACCAATTGAGATAATCACTGCGGGAGGGGACCTTAAATATGAAGATGAAAAGTGGTCGGATAAATAAGCGAGTTCTCGCTTCCCTGGAAGACATAATGATGTTGGTGTGGTGGTATCGGCTACATTTCCGATGATGGGGCGTGCCTCCTCTGGAAGAGGTCTGGACCTGTGATAGCCATTTTGTAACTACCCAGGCAGTAAAGATTGATGGGTAAATAGTTGGCCAAGCGCCGCCTTGATTGGCAAATGATCGGCATATTTGAAATGAATCGTTTTAAGATCGCCCCGACGTCGTGCTGCGACATTCCTTTATCAGAATAACAGCAAAAGATCGGAAACGCGTCGTACGCGATGGGATTCTTTTTTAGATGATTGGTTATTGGTCGGCTAGGTAAATGTAGAATCGTCTCATAGATGGCGCTGTGAAGAAACGTTAGACTTGTTCTTTTCTTTTCAACTTTCCTTCTTCTTTTGCTACCGGCTACAGGCGACTCTCCAGCTCCACGTTCTTTGCAATAACATCGTCGGTAAGTAAATACTTTACTTTATATATTTATTTGTGCATAATTTCATTACTAATATGACTTGATAATATTTCTAAATATTAACTTATCAGAATATATTCGATACTGAAATTTGAAATAAATTATTTGTTTTATGTTATTCATGACAAGAAATTATCTGACAAAAAAAGCAATATCCTTTTTTTTCAATTGAAGAATGAATTTAGTGAAATTAAAATTTTTAATTACTTTTAAGTTATCCACAACCTGGCTAGAAGTGTGGTTATGAATCTGAATAATTTAGTGTGCTGTTTAAGTTTTGTGTAACTGTGTTTTTATGCATGCGGAATTTTATTATTTTGCCATTTAACTTTATATTATTCGTATTCAGAATTATATCCTGATTATTTTGACACATTTCCTGTGTTTTTAAAGTAGTTAGTTTTCATTTTATTTCTCATTTTCTCAACTATCATGGTGGGCATTAACCAACATGGCGGCTCTGAGATAGCATCAGTGCATTTTCACAATCCTTTGTAATCCATGTTTATGATTTTTGAATCGTGTCCTAAACCTGATTATTTTTAATCTAGACATCGTCATGTTTTATTTCATATATTTTTTTGTGTTGATTGAGTCAGTAGTTAACTTTTTGTGAGTTATTTTATTTTTAGGCGTGATCATCCTATTTGAAGTGTCATGGTCGCCATAGCATCATGATTTTACCACATAAATCCATTTTTAACTATGCAGAAATTTCACTTGTTAATGCAATTTCTCATTTTATTATTGTCGATTATACATTATTATGTACTCCGACACTGTTTTTGTTTCTTAAATTTAATTTTTCTATAGTTTTGACGCCTTTATACTTCAGTTGACGGAGTATTGCGTCATCTTCCTAAATTGTGGAATTTTTATTTTCTACTGGCTCAAATCTCACTATTTTTAATCAGTATATTTTTCTGACATTTTTTATATATTTCTTTAATTTTCTACTTTTGGGTTACTAGTATGTGTTTCACTTACCTTTATGGATGCAAAGTCGTTTTTAAGCCCCTGCGCTATTAATTACTTAATTAATCACGTTTTTCTGTCTTCGCCCATGTGCATCTACATCAGTTGAATAATTGTTTTGCATTTGAAAGCAATTTGAGTATACATTTTTTCATGATTTTTTTCTTCTTTTTCTCTAGGTTGAATATATTTGCTGAAATAAAGTGATGTGTATTATATATATATATACCTCAAAATTCTATAATTATATCATACTTTTGCGGTTTCCCAATTTCTGCTAATATCTACTACAATTGTTTGTTTTTAAATGTGGCTTATAATTGTATTTCTTACGTATATTTTCAGTTCAAGAATTTTGGTCTGTCTCAACAATAAACAACGTAGTTCGTCGTGTACTGCAGAATATATCGCCAAACCCATTAAGCATGCAGTGCAACTGGAGGGGAATGGAGGACTGAAACTTGCTTTTTCAAGATTCAGCAATATTTGTAAAATGCTCATGGGTATGTATATATATTTTACCAAATTGTTTCTTAACACTATATTTTAGGTTTGGGTTTTATAAATTTTAAGAAATTTTCTTTAAATACTTATAAGTAGCATTGTAAAATTGAAATAATCATACTAACCTTTGACATTCTGTCGGAAACCAAATTGCATAAAAGTAAACTTAATAGTTTCCTCTTTAAAGTATTATTTGTATTAAATTTTTCTCTAATAATTAAGAAAGTATTTTATTTATTGCAGGGGTAATTGTGTTCCGATATTATACTGGAAATCCGGTATTTTCTGATCTGCGCATATTGAATGAATACATATCCGTAATCACCCCTGTTACTGTTTGCATGTAATTTCTTACAAAACTAATATAAAATGTAAACTAAGTATAAAATGTGAATTTCTGACAAAGCAGATCGGTTAAATTTTATTTGCCGTTCTAGATCTTTTCCCCATTTTTCTAGATTCTGTCTATTATTCGTATATGGAAAAGTATAAAACATGGGGTTAGTAAAAGAAAAATGTTTTTATTCTAGCTTTTATTTATAAAATTTTTATTATTTTTTGTTTTTCAGCGTCGGTGAGGGAGCACTCCATGTTTGAAAAAACGACAGACCACGACATAGAAAATAGTGTGAAGAAGTGGTTGGTCTACGCAAAGGACAGGGGGGGGGCAGATCCCATCGAATAATCATCTCTACAAGTCTTGGAAAATAAAATGATCTTGAATAAATAAATATGTGAAAAAATTTTCTGTCTTGCCAATAAATGTTTTTACAAAATCTTGTTTTTCATTATTTGTAATTTAGTCGTTCTAGTTATCGGGATTATATTCATGGCTAGATTTTTTAATAGTCAAAGTGAATTTATTGATGAACATAATAATTGAAAAACATTGATGTTTCCTTAATGAATAAATCAAGAGACAATATGAATGGGAGTAAAGAATCAAAATGATCAGGCAGTGTATAAAGAACAAAAGTGAAACTTCTCTCTCGTAATTTTTTATAGGTTGAGATATAAATGAAGGAGCAAATAAACTGAAAATTTATATTTATTTCAATAAGAAAGCAATATTGTCATAATTAATATTACAAAAACATTGTAAATAGATTTATAGTTACTGATTATACGTATAAATATTACTTTATGATAAATTGAGGAAGGAATTTTCTAAAATTGTATTATATCTGGGAATTCTGCACACCTTTCAATAGTTAATGTTTTGTTAAAAATAGTTAATGTTATATAAAAAAATTTTAAAGTTTAATTAAATTTATTATTTGAGGTAAAATAATTTTCATAGGTTGTTATTTACTCGACTAATTTATCAATTTAAAGACGGGTTCTTTTATAAATTGATGAAATAAAAATATTTAATGCTGTATTTCTTCATTAAATTAAGAAGATATAATTAACAGGAATGATATAAAAATAGTATAATTTATACCTCTTCTTTTTATAGGTTGAAACATAAATAAAAGTAATTTTTTTTCAATGAAAGGAGCAATATTAGCATTTATAATACTAGAACTGGGAACAGATTCTGAGTTACTGATTATAATATATAAATATTAGGTTGATATAAATTGTGAGCAGGTTTTAAAAAAGCCTGTTCGCTTCAGCCCACACTGCAATTTATTGTTCTATTTGTTAAAATTACTTGTATAGTTATACAATAATTGTGTATAGTTATACAATAATTGTAAATTAAATTTCTCAGCAGATGTTTACACACGTTATTTATCACTAATATTAAAAGCTTTGTTAAAATTTCTACTTTTGATTAGTGGAAAAAAACTATTAGAAGACATATTCCACATTATAATATAAAGGAAATGTCTGTTTCAACGAACTTTTGAACTTTTCTCGTCTATTGATTAAATCACTTGTAACGCGTGATTATTAAACTTGAGTGAAAAAAAGTAAAGCATGAACCTCGGATTAAAATGACTGAATTTACGTCTGTAATTAGTAGATTTGACCTCGCCCCATTATCGCCCTATAATCGGTAATCGTGGGAAATGAATCGGCCAAAGATCGTAAAACCGTTTGGGGCGATTTATTCGCGGCCATTGGCCAATGCAAAGCGGTGGTGCATGCCCACCTACCAGGCGAGACGTTGCGAAAGATGTCGCCCCAACAATGTGAATGTCGGCGGGCGATGTTTGGCCGTTGCTTGGCCGATGATGTTTTGCTGCCTGGGTAACCACAGTACCCGTGTTATTGTTGAGGCGACCCGAACATTCAGTAACCCGAATACATAGGCAGGGGAGGGGTATCATTTATGGTTACCAATCCATATAGCTATGAGTTGAAATGTAAAAAATGAGTGCGGAGGAAACCTCTTCCTAAAAGGACATATACGAACGAAAGTCTACCGACCATGTACTAGAAGTCTACTCCGTTCCGCAGAGGCAATGCTGCAAACCGGTGAGCTTCATCCGCATGTCCATTTCCCATCGGTATTGAAAGGAAATTTTATTAACATAGGTGGAAACAGAGTTTAAGGACAGTTCGTCAATAACATAGGCATATACAACAGCATTACGTAAGAGACAAGTACGTAAGAAATACAATAATAACAATAATACATAAGAAACACAATAATAACAATAATACATAAGAAACACAATAATAACAATAATACATAAGAAAAACAACAATAACAATAATACATAAGGAGCACAATAATACATAAGAAATGCAATCAATGTCACAGTGCATAACGAAGAGAAATATTGCATGCATAACTTAAAGTAAAGGAAAAACCAATTTATGTACAAATAGCGTTAGCAATATTTAAAGGTTAATTCAGTGTTTGTAGATTAATATGTATTAAATGTGTTTAATAGGAGTCGCCAGCAATAGAAGGTACATTAAGTGGAATATCCACTAAGTACAGAGTTTACAAAAAGTCTTTATGTGACCGGAAAGTCCGTTCTTTTCTCGAAGCTATTGTCTTCTTTTAATTTATTCGTCCTTTATAAAATCCATGGGGAGGTGAATCTCCGCCTTGTATGGTGGTTTGAAATGATAAAAGATGACAAGAGGACGAGAGATGGCGTCATGAATGGGAATACCTACCTGGCTACATGTACACTCGTCGCATTCAGTCACTCCAAATCGATGAAGGTAGAGTTGATGGTTAAGTCGTCGAGCAGCGTGTTGGTTGTGTATTGATTGGAATGCCTTGTGGATTCATAGCTAGTTTCAAAAGAGCTGCAATTAAAATAATGTTAGACCATGCGTAAGCTTAACCAAAATTTTCTAACGAACAATTAGGCCACCTCCTTGAAGATTGTCAATTTTCCTCTGATGGTAACACAAACGTGGCTGTGAGTTTGTCATTCATACTCTTGTTCCATCTTTTCGCCATGCAAAGAAATTGAATGTAAAATCAACCGAAACCTACAGATGACAAGAGAAAGAAAACTTTTGAAAATTCCGTATTCTCAGCAAAAATAGACCTCAAAATTTATCCATTAGAGTAAAATTCATTTGGAATAGATGCACCCTTTTGCGAAGTTCAAGGCACAAACATATGTTTTACAAGAATATAGTATAAGGAAATTTTACTGTAGGGTCAAATACAGTACCAGTTCATTAATTATGGAATTTCAGTATCAAATCTCTACTCACTAATTTGAATATCAGCTAATATTATTAAATGACTCGTAATTAACTGACTTTAATTTAAAATGAAACTTACTTTATTTGGGTAGATAGGTACTAGATGATAATAACCTGATGCTGAAGGCATATGTCCAATCATAGGTGAATATTATCCATTTTTGTAATCTTCCAAATCAAAATTAATATAAAGAAAGGTTGGGAACACTTGAAAGACAATTAAACTCGTGTCCAAAAATTAAGTATAATCTGTAAAATGCGAAACTTTTGGAATTAGTATGTATTCGATGGTTCGCAACTTGCAGGGATGGACGGAGTTTTTGTTTGACGCTAGCGGTATAATCCTGTATGCATGCATTGTAAGCATACCGACAGTCAGACAACCGGATTGAAGATTTCATCGAAAATGTTATAGACATATACAATTATGGTTCATAAAATCGGAGGCCGCGATGGCCTGGTAGAAAGGTATCGGCCTCGGAGCCTAAGGGTTCCAGGTTCGAAATCCGATTCCACTGAAGATACGTCTTGTATTGGGCCTGTTGCACGCTAAATCATACGTAGGTGGTTAAACGCTCTCCCGCTGGTGTGGTGCGGAAGTTTGGAGAGGTGTCGTCAGGCACTGTTTTCAGGTGTCGTCATCGTAGCCTGGTTAAAAATTGCGAGGTCTGTCCAAAATCGCCCTTTTTGTTGCTTGAAAACGGGACATTAATATAACTAAAATATTCTAAACTGGTGAAAACACCACACATCGAATTTCATCTATCTAGCTAGTGACATTATCTTCAATTGCAGTGATAAATAATCATGTACCAAACTTTACCTATCTAATTATTTTCCTGTTTGAGTCATCGTGTTCTCATGTGGACAGACAGATTTCCAGATGATGGATTTGGAATAATACTTGATAGAAATTTGGTGTAAATACAACATACCTAATTTCATTCTTCTAGCTAATTGCTTTTTCGAGTTACAGTGCTCATAGACAGACAAATATACATAATTCCAAACATGCAGTTTTCGGAATCAGGGAAATCTGAATCTATATTTATAAAACAGCAATTTTTTTAATATTGGGAATATGTAAATGTTCGTTTTTTTATTTTTTTATGCACACCCAGGCCCAGGATCAAATTTGGCACAGTGATGAATTAACATAAGAGGGAGCTCATGC
Organism: Araneus ventricosus; assembly: GCA_013235015.1. NCBI lineage: Eukaryota > Metazoa > Arthropoda > Arachnida > Araneae > Araneidae > Araneus > Araneus ventricosus. The sequence continues at coordinate 414,077 of BGPR01000279.1, forward strand.
CGTAAAATTCTTAAAAATTCGAATTAGATCTTTATTTATTTCATTTTAAGTGAAAATACAGCCCTTTTTTGCGTATTTCCGCATTTTTTTATCCATGAAGAAAAGTTATAATTCTGGTGTTTTAATTTATTAGTTCTTGCATTTTTTTCTTCTTTTCTGTCTTTAATGTTTTATTTTATTTATTTCTCTTCAAATATTATTCTTTTTGAGCCGTACTAAAATACGTTTTTTGGAATAAAATGTTTTATTTTGAAGACGAATTTTTGTTCCACCGACTGTCTATATATTCGGAGAAAAAGAAACAGAGTGAGGGGTACATTAAAATATTTGGATCCCGAGCAACACCAGGTTATCAGCTTATCAGTTAGTGGTGTATATTCATCATGTCGATAGTTACAATACTTTCTCTTCCTATAGTTTGTAAACGAGAAAGTAAATAAGGAAGATTCAAAACCCGTTAATACTCTTTATACCCCGTGAAAGTCTTAACCCTTTCTAAGGCCGTGGGAAAATACTTCCCACCAAATTCATCAATTTTTAACTACATTTTTTAAGGTTGGAGTTAGTTATTGCCACATTTTTCGATGAAAAAAACCTGGATGTTCCAATTTCTTATCTCAAACCATAACAAAACATCTTGACTTGGTAGTTAATTATCAATTAATAAAATTAATTAACAAAAAATGTCATCCAATAAGCTAAATGAATTTCTTTTATTAAATTAATCTCAATGCCAAAGTTATTTTATTATACCACTACTAGAAAAAATGGCCTTATAAGAGTTAACCTACTGAAAGCATATAAGTAGAGATAAAATAGACGAGGCATTTTTCTGAATGTAAGTGTCAGCATCTTCAATGGCGGAATATGACAGAGATGTTTCTTGTAACTTGTGAAACAATTTCTTTCAGAACTGAAACAAGTTCTGTTACTTCTGACTGCGGTTTCTCGCTGACATCACAGGTCGTCATGCTCAATAAGTACCGGAAAAAGTTCATGTCTTGTCAAGTTTCTTTGCAAGATATGAAATTTTTGGCCCCCATCGATAGTTTTCGACTTGGAGATTTCTTTATAAATTTCTTCTGACATTTGTAGAACGAGCGAGAGAAGCTCACTCTTTCTGATATTTCTTAAAATGTCCTCTACCTTAAAAGTATAAACATACCTTGTGAATATAAACATTCATTACCTTATAAGTTATCTCACTTAACGACAAGATAACAAAGAAAATATAAATAATTGTCAACTGAAGACGTTCATTCTGAAACCAAATGTTCATATGAGTCAAATGGAGCTAATGAATGCGAATACATATTTCAGAACGTATAGCACTTCGTATAATAGAGTCAATTGTTGTTCTCGCAAAACAATATATCAATTTATCAGGATGAAATCCAGAAAAATCATCTTAAATATTAACATATGGAGAACTATAAGAAACATACTTAACGTCACACACTTAACGTTACACACTTAAGAAACAAATGCACAGGCATAACACAAATGAAGATGAAATTAAAAATAGGAAATGCATTACTATTTCTCGTGAAAAGCATCAAAAGTAAAGTATGTAAATAAAGTATGTCTCCTTAGCATATAAAATATAAAGTAAAGGAAGTCTGCTAAAGTTCACAGTAATTTTTAATTTAAGTCAAGCATTATACAAATTTGAGAATTGCTTTCGAAATATATTTATTGGTAGAAAATAACCCCTATTAAAACTAATAAAAGAAACCACTACAAAACAACTTAAAGGTTTATTATGGGCCTTGAAATAATGTTTGATGAATGGGTATGCATTGTTTTCCTGATAAGTATAATCACCTCTACCTAGGGTCAGTGTAATCACTTAATATTAATTCTGAATCCTTCCGTACAGTCCTGAGACAATCTGGGATCTAGCCTCTTATTTACAAAATCTACTATCGTAGAAAGTACAGTAAAACTTCGATTGACCATCACGCGTTTAACCGTCAGTTTCTCTTATCCGTCATTGTCTAAAAAATATAATCCGTCATTTCTGTACATTACTACTCTTATATTAAAATTTATATTGATCGTTTTGTGAAACTAAATACAATATGTATTATTCATTTTGAAAGGATTTTATTTTCATTTTCGTCCCAAGACAGCAGTGAAATCACGTTACTGTTCGTATGTATTAAGAAATTTCTGTTATCCGTCTATTCGGTTATCCGTCACAGCCCTGATCCGGACGGTGACGGTTAATCGAAGTTTTACTGTAATATCGCAATTTAATAGAAGGAATCGATATACAAATCAGCAACGAATCTCCTTCTCTATAAACACAGAAAAGAAACAAAGTGGGTTTCAACAATCGATCCAATTCCAAATCTTGCAGTAAAAGCAATACAAATGAAATTTTTGTTAGCGACAGACAAAATTTGAATCTATTTTTTCTCATGAATGAGTTTTTTTGTGGTTTACCATTAGAGTTAATATGCGGCATATCTTCCGCCATCGGATATTATATCTTTCTTTAACCTATACCTTTGATATTCAGAACGTTTGAGATACTGTTTGACACAAAGTATTTAAATTTAACAAAAAAAAATCTGAAAACAAACAATATTAAAATTAAACGAATATCTAAAATAAAACTAAATTCCGTTTAAGGAAAAGTAAGTTAAACCATTTTTCTTCCTATTGCTTAATAAAATGCACTATCGAAGAAAAGAGTTCACAATTTTCTTGAGCATTTTTACAGAATCCCGATTTTGGAAGATTTCAACGTTATTAAGACTTATAAAAAAATCACATATTTCTAATTTCAATGATATAAGAAAATGTTACATCGAATATATTGCGAATCTGATATATATTATTAGACAATTCAAAAGCAGGAAGATAAAGTAAATATTCAAGAAATAGGAAAGGATTTACAAAATGTTGAGTAATTTTTTATATTTCCAGCGCAAAAATATGCATACATAATCTTGTTCCGAATGACTGAATGGTAGATTAACTGCCAGTTTTGAATTTAGAGAATTTTTTCCACCAGGGCTTTTTGAGACTGATATCGGAGTTTTGAACCATTATCAAATACCAAGGACACGTTCTCAGCTGATATCTTACTTTCCAAAACTCACCACCACACCAATGCCAAGACATCTGACCCATAACCAGAACCATATATCAATCGAAACTTTGATAGAATAGAGGCCAAAACACAGTGGCATTTTAACTGTTACTGTTACACTTCTGCTTGTATTGTAGATAAGTGGTTATGATATAATATACCACATGACATGAATTATCTTCTCTAGGATAATATTAGAGACCCTTTCTCTGAACCTCAAATCTAAATGCAAATCATTAATAATCTAATTAAAGCCTGAGCAAAATGTTCTCAAGAACCCAACTCTAAAAGTATCACATTTATCTAATCTTCTCTTAAACTATATATTCGAAGTTTCACATTCAGTTGTCTGGCGTCTTTTGCCACCAGTAGCTTCGCTAGGACTGCAAAGAAAAGCGATATATATACGTTTTACTTTCGGTTACAAAAACATACTTTCTCAGAAAAACCCTTTTCCCCAATCACAGGAGGGAAAACCCGAATTTAACTCTTTCTATTAAACTTAATATTGACTTGTTGCACATTTTGAAGTTGCATCTCTCGCCCAAATGTAAAACTCGATGGTGCAAGGCATTGCTTGGATTGAATTGCTAAGAATTTCTGAGTTAAAGACGGAAGTCGCAGGAAAAGCTATTGACACCCATACATTCGTTGTATATATGTATATACACTCGCATATATCTATACACATACATATATATTGGTTGGAACGACTGATCCTAGGAACATATCGGTTCCATGAAGGTATGTCTTACCGATTTACTCTTCTTATTTATTCCTTTTTTATGGGCGGGATAGGGAGGACTAGCTTCGAAACCAAATTCTTTGAGAGAAAAACGATAAGGTTTTTTTCGTGTATTCCCTCTGGCTAGTGGGGAATCTTGAAGGAGACACTCTCCTCAGGTTCCAATACTTCGATAATCCCGCTCGTTGCAAAAGGAATATTTTTGAAATATTCTCATCGGGGAAGTAAAAGCATAGTTGAAGAAATGTTCTCCACGTGCACAGGTGTCATTCATCTCAAACTTGGGCTCCAACTTTCTCTCTACCACTTTTGGCGAAATCTTTTCTAGAGTTCATTAGAGATCAAATCACAAGATAGTCTCGAGAGGGCAAAATATTTTCAGAGAACTTTTCAGTTGTTCCTATCCGACTCATAAGAAGGTGTTGCTCGTTTAAAGTTGATGCTCCGCCGTTGTTACAAAAATTTTTAGGGATGATTTCAGAAATGCAGTCAATTCATGATCATTTGGTACATGCTGAAACCGCAGCGACAATTTCATTTTTGAATCTATCGTGCATTTCTAAAAAGAAATCGGACGTGACGTCATTTCATTTTCACGTGATACATGTCAAAATCGAGGAGTCAACTTGATTTTTGAATTTATCTTGAATTTTACAAAAGATATCGGATGTCACGTCATAGTGCAGAGTAAAACGGCGTTAAATGGCGTCTGCATATATGTTTTTTATATTACTGTGACGTCATGTGCATTATCACTATTGTTGTTGAACACGGAAAAGTATATTGTTTTAATTGGACACTTTATCGATTTTAAAATAATTTTCGGAAAGTTTTTTAATAATTATTATCGGATGTAAGCAAGTATATTATTAAAGTATATTGTAAGCAAGTAATTGTTATTTATAGTTGTTAAGTTAGTTTTCTGAGAAATTTTCGGCAACTCCTCTTCAACTCAGGAAAGTGTTGCAAAGTTGTTACAATAATTTCGTAATTTGAAGATGTCACTGCTATCAAGTTACATTGGTTACATTATCTCATTCGTCACGAAGGAATATACACCACTATCATCATCTCTTTTTTTTAAATTTCAAAGAAGAAGAAAATACTCATTTTTTCGCAACCAATAACGAATATTTCTGAAGTTTTTTAACATCTGATATGAACACAAGACCGCATGTTCCGACCATATGTAAAAAAAGTATTCTGAAATATTCGTTGTTTTTTGAGAAAACCCGAGTATTTTCTTTCTCTTTGAAATTTCAAAAAATTGAGATAGTTGGTGTTGCTTGTTAAGTGATAATTTAGAAATATGTTTATCCGAAAGTAAAAGCAAAACTGAATCTAAGTATAAACCATTAATAAACCGAGAAAAAAACCTATATAAAACTGTGGTTCCTAAAACTGTGGTCCGATTCACTGCCCTTGATAAATCCAAATTTTTTTTCAAGGCATCTTATATAAAACTCCATCAAGTATTAAACAGTAATTTTTGTATAGCTTAAAAAAATAAATATAACTCTTCTAAGTTTATATAAAAATTTAGTGAACAAATTTTAACAAATATAATAAACAGTTAGATGGCTGAGCCTATTGATCACTACACGTTTTCTCAAATCGTAGAATTTAATTAGACTCAGCTATCCTCTTTGACAACAGAAGCCAAAAACCCGACTTCGCACAAATAAGAAGTAGCAAATCAGATAAAAATTCCCTTACATTTAGTGCTTAGGAGGGATATTCATCTTTTATTGACAAATAACATCCAGTTAATTCCACGCAACTAAATTTTGTTTAAATGAATTTTCTTAAGACAGTTCAATCAGACTATCTTCTCCTGCAAAAGTAAACGAAAATGGAACAATGGTATTAAATGGATCTTGAATCCATGTAAAATTAATGATATTACCATTTTTTGAAGTATATTTCTCATAATAAGCTATTAAAAGTGTTCTGCAAACGTGTTATTAATGTAAAATTATAAATGTAAATGAAATTATGAAAAATATTTATCTCCCTGGTGCCTCTGTGATGAAGTCTAGACTCCTCAATGTGCCGCGGCCCACACCTTGAGAACTACTTGTATATACTAGTACCCAAGTAGCACAGAAATATCATATAATATTTCCACAATGTTATACGATATTATGAACACCGAGGAACACCGAATACCGTTACAAAGTATTATATTGTATGTATCAGTATTTCCGAGATACTAAATTTTCACAAATAATATAAAACAATGTTTTTTGATAAAACTCTTCATTTTAACTCAGGATATCACTCGATTGGAAATTTTATTTCAACAAACTCCACTGGAAAAATTATTCTTTAAGATGCTGAATATTATATCATACTATACAATACAATGCATACAATGTTTTATTTTCTACATTTATCAGTGTTGTTCTATATTTTAAGGTTAAGTTATTATTACTGTCGACAGATGGCAGCATGATGTTACTTTAACACTATATTAATCAACGTTGAATCATGTCCGAAAAAATATTTTACGAAATGTTCATTTGAATAATAATGTTTACATAATCTTTTTGTTTTACTGTATATAAAAGTCGGGCCGGATTCAGCTAATGAAGTTAACCATAAAACAAATATAACATATCGATTATCTATTGTTCTGTGAAAAATATTGACTGTTATTCTCATCGTAAAAATATGCACGTGATTTATTGTTGCGAATCTTGTATTTGATATTCAATCAATACTGTAATGATAAATGTTAAAAGCGTCTCGTAATAAATTGAAAGAGGAATAAATAAATTTCAAAATTATTTTAAAACCATTCAAGCCTCAGCACCGCTATTATTAAACGTAGTAACTTTCGGCAACCAACTCGTTAGCCGGGAATATGATTTCAATTGAATTTTGCATAATTTTATATTCATGATTCTCTTAATAACGTGCTTTTAAACTTTAGATTATGGTAGATATTTAACCCATGTTATATTAGTGACCTTGCAGTTGTTCTGTTTATTGTCTGAAAAAATGTAACTAATGGAGTCAAGTAATTGACCATGTCATGTAACATCTAATTGCACGTTGTCGGCGCCAACTTCACTTTCTTATTCCTCTTGCAAAATATGCATTTGATTTCAACATAAAAGTGGCGCAGCACATTTTATGGGCAGTGGCAAGTTAGCTGGATTAAAATATGCTGAAAACATAGCAACCATAATCATTCAGCGTATTAGATTTATTTTTTAACGTACGTAATATCTCAAAGATCTTCGTTTACAGATTCCACAAAAATTTTCATGAAATAAAATATGAAAACATAATGTATTTAGGATATTACCTCAGCTTTCAACAATGGAAGAGAAACCCGCAATTAAATATTTGTTTAACGCCACTATTCATGCCTGAGATTCGAACCATCTATCTAATTAGCGGCCCCCTTCTCTGCTATCTCTTAACTACAGTAGCGAAGGGACCATCTAATTAAACAATAGATTCTAAACACGCCAGCGCGTCGGTGGCAGTTCATGTGCTAAACAATGAAAACGGTTTGAATTGCGTTGCAACAATGAAAATCGTTGTTGTAAATTATGAAAAAAATATTTTTAAAAATTTATTAAAATTAGAGAAAACACTGTTCAGAAATTTAATTAATACCATTGAAAAGTAAATGTTTTGCACTTACAGATGGTGTAAAAATGATTTTTGTTCTGTAATATTTTTGGAAGTTATTTAGGAAAAGAATTTTTTTCTTAATTTTTAGTTAATTAAAATTTCAAGAAAGGCCTCCGAGGTACACATTTCCACCCTCCAAAGTATGTTTGTGCCAAATTTCGTAGCTCTAGCTTAAGCGGTCTGCCTTGTAGAGTGCCAGTACTCACACAAACATTCTCCTTTATTAGTAGTAGAGATAAAATTGCATAATTGCATTAAATCCCAAACTTAAGAACAATGGATTCCCAATCACAAAATTCTAAAGGACAAAACTTGGATTTCCAATAAGACAACACCATTAAAGTTCAAAGTACAGACTCTGACGTGCCAGATACTGATATGTTCTATATTAGTTATCAAAATGTTTGACATTACTATAGCCTAATGAATCTAATCCCTTGTTTCAAAACGAATACAGAAAAACAAGCTAATTTCACTGAGAAGTTGCATGCCGCGTTTTTCTTAATTTATGTACAGCAGACGCAGATTGTTAATCTAAAATGATATTCAGATGATCTATGGACATAAAGAAGATTCTTGAACCTTATGAACAATCTTAATCTGAAGTTGCTTCGCAGCTGCAAAAATCCAGATGTCCATGCCATTAGTAAAATAAAAGATTTGCTTGAGAGATTAGTGCATCTCCTAAAAGAAAATATTTCGCAACAATTGAAATTAAATTTCAAGAAACCATTGATCTTCCTGAAGTACATATTGAAAATTAAAACGTGATAAATATTCAAAAAGAAGAAATAATAATTCATGTCCAGAATTAGCAAACAGTATTCGTGATTAAAAGACGCAACTGGAATCAATACGGGACTGAACGAGGGTCTGAGAATCAAAAGCAATTCATTATTTATGAATTTGAAGAAGAGAGTATTTTGAATATTTTAAGGGAACAAATCGAGGAGCTTGCTGACGGTAACGCCAAATTCGAAATGAAAATGGAATTAAAGAATAAGGAAAACAGCTTTAAAGGTTTATCGTTTACAAAACTATTGGAAACTACGAAGAAAAATTGCGGTTGTAGACTGTATAGAATCTAATAGTTTCTCAGACCGAAACAATGTATAAATAATCATAAATTCGGGCTCGTGAAGAGTGTATTGCTTCTTCAAAGTATGGAAACGAAGGGAATATTCAATGAAATAGCCGCAATGAGACTTATTTTGTTGATTTTCGAAGCCATAAGTGACAAATTTACAACAAACGGCAAGTTAAATTTGATGTCAATAACCATGAGTGCCGAGCTGATATTAATGAATCGGAAGCATCTAGAGGAAAAATTATCTATACTTTCGCTGCTTAATAACATGAAATATAACAACTCCTAGAAACTTTATATAGGAAAAAAAATCACGACCGTTGTAGGTTAGCCGCTGTGCAGCTAAATCAAGATACAATACAACTGGAACTTAATATTGCTAACATTAATAAACCATGATGTTTTGAAAATTTTATTATCCACGCTTATCATTCTTTTATTCACAACTGTCATCCATTTCCGAAAGATAATACTCTAATTTCAATTATTATATTATTAAATTTCGACTCTTCTCAATCCATAGGGGAGACCGGGGCAAGGTTTCTACAGTGGCAAGTTTACACAAGGCTTATATTTCACATACCATTGGTCAGGTGGCGCTACATATCATTTCAGAAGAAGTGCCTCGACCTCCATTAATACTCACGCAAGTTTGGAGTCAGTCTTGAAAGTGGACCGTGAAGTGGACAATTTTTCTGATTTTTTACCATTTTAGTAACTTTTTATCCTTACTTATCGGCTTTAATAGAGCTCGTACTATTTGAATATTATAACTTATTATAGATTATCCTCTTAGGTTGTTCTTTTGTGGTTATTTTAAGCTATTTAGTTGATTATTTTTATTACGAATAAAGTTTATATGTTGAGTTATAACAAAAAATGGCGATGGGGCAAGTTTACACACAGTGCATGGGGCAGGTTTACACAGTGTGTAAACTTGCCCCATAGTCATTTTTTGTTACAACTGGCAAAAGTGGCACTTGCATTACAGAATCATGTTCCTGAAGATGTGAGGCCATTTCAAAAAGCAGGGCCAAGGAAAAGAAGTAACAGAGGTAGGAAGAAAAGGCAAACATCAATTCTTACAGATACACTTGTAAAAATTCATCACAAATATAGAAGGAGAAATCAATAAAGGGGAAATTAGCATCAGCACATCATACTATGTCTCAGTCAGTGATCTCTACTAGAACACGTTTATAATAATGAGAAAAACATTGTGGATAAAAAACTGAAAATAAGAAAAACCTTGTTCTGAAAGAAAATTTGGGAAATTTTGAGCGTAAAAAGAAACAAAAAAAAACCAAGAAAACTTTTGATTCTGATGACGATGAAAATTGTCTGTGTATTTACTGTTTAAATCTATACGAAGATTTTTGAAGAAGTTTTGGCGAAGAGTGGGTACAATGCACCGAGTGTAAGAGGTGGGCTCATGAGGACTGTATTATGAATGGCAATTCAAAATACTTTGTTTGTATAAATTGTGAGAGTGATTTTGAAAACTATTGGGATTCACTTTAATTGTTTATAATCCATTATGTACTTTTTGAAATAAACTACGTTTCTTTGTATTTAATTTGTTGTATTTTAATCACTGTAAGCCTTCTATTTAATCATTTTTGGTGGTGTGTAAACTTGCCCCATGATCGGGGCAAGTTTACACAGGTTACATCATGGTAAAGAAAATGGTATAATTACAAAAATATAATAATTTAAAGTATTAAAAATATACACTACATGCCTTAAAGTCTAACTAATTAATTGGTAATGAAAATGAAAGAAATACTTTAAAGCCTTAAAACAGAAAAATTAAAGTTTAAAAAGTGTGTAAACCTGCCCCGGTCTCCCCTACTTTGTGGGATCTATTATAGTAAATGGTAAAATGAATGGCACTTAACCATTTGCCTTTATTGTCATTCATTTGGATGCATTGACGAATGCCTACGTCAAATTCATTCAAATACTACTTCATCATAAAGTAGTCTTACAAAAACTCAAAATACAATGTATTCATAAGTGGACATTAACTCAAAATAGCTTGAGGATCAGAAAACATCTGATGAAACAGGCCTGAAAACTACCAAATTTGTCAACATAATTAATATTTTAATTGTAAGTTATCCTAGTAGTATTTATTACCTCTTCCAGTTCCACAAATGGCAATTTATTTACAACAAGCCTCGGCCCAGAATACCCAAGAGAGTGTAAGGCCTTCCACAGGCCGGAGGGGAAACATAAAACAAAAGAAATGAACTACATTAAAAAAGAATTTACAAAGAACCCCAAGGGGGTGAGCAGAACAATTTAAAAATCATCGTTTACAACAATGATCTCAGAAAAAGGGATAAAGAGCAAAACCACAAAACATAAAAAGATAAAGAGCAAAAACACAAAACACACACAAAAAATAAAGATAAATAAATTAAAATCAATAGCATTTAGAACCAAACAGTTACAAACAAAAATTTAGAGACAATAAACATTACAAAAACTACACAAGAGATCTAACAAAAACCTTACAATGGACAAGATAAACAATTCAAAAGAGAGCAAAACAATTCCTAAAACCGTCGAAAACTCGAGAACAGTTAACCGAGTATTGGAATGACACCAAGTTGAAGAAAATAATAATAATAAGCATTCCCAGAAACCGAAACACTCCAATCAAGTCCAAAACTCAGTACTGATTAAGCCTATTGCATATGTCCCTACAGAATCTGAAAATCTTTTCAAGTCACAAAATGCACTCCCTATTTTTCAATAAATTTTGGATTAGCATTAATAATAACAGAATTTCTGATAGGGATTACCTATTGGATCAATATATACTTAAGCGCCCGAGATCTCTGCCATATAATATTTTCCCTTGCAGGAGTTACTTAAAAAGCATAACAATTCATCTTTGTAGCATAACAAACATCGATTCATATTCATTTCATAGTAATTCCTCTTCAAAATATTAAAACTGCACTAACGACAACGAAATTGCTAATAAGAACTCCTAAACGTCGGTGTGAGAATCATAGTAAAAATTACTAAGCTGTGATTCACAAACATATACTGAAAGGGCTAGATAAGAATAGGTAAGGATTCTGACTAGTATGATCTACATTAATTAAATCTAATGACTCTAAAACATATCAGTTATTTAAGTCAAATTCATATTCTTTGATTATTTGCAATAAAATTTAATTATTTTCCTAATTGATAATCAGTTTTAATATTATAGTTCGGTAAATAATGTCAAAGCCTACGGTTATTCACACTCTCCTGTTGAAGCAGTAAAACATATTGATTGTATAAGAATCTCCTTCTCTTATTAATACAAGCATCTCCTTTTAATCAAGAAATAAATCACTAATATTGGTAAGTAATTTATGGTATTGTTCGGTGATTTATGTTTTTATTGTCATCCTGAAACCTACGATTGTTTGGAAAGCAGAAAGCAGAATATTGCTTATGGTACGAATTAGCATAGAACAAAAGACGACAAACACTAAACAAGAAGAGTCATACCCGTCTTTTATGTCAATTTTATGAATATACGAGAGCAATAAATCTTATTTTACAAATAAGTAAAATTTAAACTAAAATTATAAAAAACTAGTATTAATTATATATTTATGATAAACCTTCTTAACCACCTAACTAATTCATTTTCTCTATGGTCTAAGTAGATGACACTTTCTGTTTTGGGAATGTGTTGTCGTAATGATTCAATTAAAAGTCCATAGAACACACTTGAGATGTTAATGAGTTACTCTACATTTTTTGTGTCGAATTATAATGTCTACGAATGACTTATGGGGAGTTCGAACCCTTATTCCGAAAATATTAAATTGGCCACTTCGATGTACCTTTTCTCAAAATCTGTTATAGTTGCATGTTTGAAATTTTTTATACAAGTAAAATGCACCTTTATCATTAACACTGAATGTAGCTTTTGGTTAATTTTAATTTTTTATAAATTTAAAAAATATTTAATTAGTCATAGAGAAATTTTACCCTATTTTGACACAAAAAAAAATTGTAAAAAATAAATTTTTGAGTTTCGTTTTAAAACGCTACATTCAGTATAATGACAAAGGTGCATTTTGCTTGTATAAAAAATTTCAAACATGCAACTATAACAGATTTTGAGAAAAGGTTCATAGAAGTGGCCGATTTAACATTTTCGGAATAAGCGTTCTAACTCCCCTTAATTTCAAACTTTAAATGTAAAAATTCTATAAATCGATGCACGAGTAAACTCGGGGTGACTAGTTCAATGGGTAAAAATAGCTGTCGTCGGTTCTTGACCGTGTAAGGAATGAACCAGTAATCCTTCAAAACGTTTGCCTAATTCTGGTATGTAGTTAGATGTTTCTAATTTCAAGATGGTAGCGGTGATTTTGTTCCTTAATTCACATTTCTAGGATTCGAGTTCGAAAAATATTTTTCCATAAATATGTAGACCCCAATGTAATGAGTACACCCAATACATGTATTTTCATTGCATGTGTCTGGAAAATAATTCAAAGTATTGAATTATACTTCAAAGCCTCATGTAAGAACTTTCGTGTGGCTTTGAAGAATAAATGTCTTCAGACCTGTACCAAAGAATAACTTATATAACATTCAAGTTTCTTTCGTTCAATTTTAGCTATATTATCGTCCCGTTTTGAAGCAATACGAGGGCTATTTTAGGACGGACCTAGTAATTTTGACCACGACAGATGACGAGGACGACACCTGAGCTGGCACCTCCCTCTCCAAATTTTCTCACGCAACCAGAGGGAGGACGTTTGGACTCCTAAGCATGATTTAACGTGCAACAGGCCCACCCACATACACGCAGATCTTCAGTGTAATCGAGTTTCGAACCTGGTACTCTCTGGCCCTGCACGAGACCTTACCACTGGATCACCGCAGCGAATCTTGTGTTCGTTTCTTTTTGCTGATTAAAATTTGATCTTACTGGCCCTACATCTTGCTTTAAACAAAAGTCTCAGTGGAAAATAAAGAAATCAAAGCCCTTTGAAAAGTCAAAGGACTGTAAATTCATATCCAAATTTATATAAAATAGTATATAATTGCTTCCAATTATTTAGAATGAGTAATGCAGTAAAATAAATGTAATTTTAAATTATACATCTTGAAAATATGTAATGATTATGCTCTAAAATGTTAACCATCAAACTTTTCTTTAAAAAACCGGTTCAGTACTTTAAAGTAAAATTTAAAAAAACATAAAGTACTCTCTCTTTTGATTTTATGGCTATCTGTCTCCAATTTACTATTCTCAGATATAGAAGTTAAATCCCTGAATTTAATTAACAGATTGGGATAAAAGTGTGTCTTTGAAATCGAAAGACCGTTATTACACTTTAAATTGCACTGTAAAATCTAAGTGTAAAATATCTCATTTAAGTTCCATATTCGTAACAAATAAATACCTCCTAACAACTAAGTATATGCAATGTTAACAAAAAAGTCTAAACTTTTTGCTATTCTCCCATTGAATGTAACTTAATAATCTAAGATCCAAACTATATTGCTCAAATTCTGTCAAATCCGAAATCCGTTGATTCGATATCCGTCAAATAGACGGTTTACTGTACTCAGGATTGATTTGTTTTCTGGATTATTTATCAATGTGTACAAGAAGCAAACTTCTAAACTTAGAAATTCAGATATTTTAACCCTTAAAGCTTATGTTGCCTTGAAGCAACAAACATAATTTTGTCTTTCAAAATCTTGAGAATAAGTCTGAATCTCTAATTAATGCCTGTTGTTGCAAATAGGATACATACTGAAATTTTTAATTAATCAGTTGACAACATATAGTCTGAGTTATGATAACAAAAATAAAAATTAATTGATGATTTTTACTTGACTATATCTTTTTAACTTTGTTTGTACGCTTGAAAATACCATATTTTGTTCTACAATGTTGAAGAAAATTCCTTTTTTTTCTGAAATAAAGCCCAGTGTTGTCTGTTGGTAACAAACTGTTTTTAGCCATAAACCATACTCAAAACAAAATAGGATTTTTCAAAGTATTTTTCTAATGTTTTAATCAAGAAAAGGAAGTAAAAAACATTTGTTAATCAATTTCTAAGAAATCGGGTTTTTAAGGGTTAAATTGCTTAACTTGTTCTGTTTTGTAAATATAATCATGATAAAAAATATTTTTAGAGATGCTTAACTTTTAACTTCATTTCCGATCTCTAAAAAGAAAAACATGTTCTGTGAAAAATGCACATATATTTTTTATTTATTTTTTTATAATGTCAGTCTGAATTTCATTTCTTTTTATTAAAGTTATAAAATTGAGGATAATCATCGAATACTTCACAAAAACGATACAATTCTATACAAAAGTACAATTTCCTTGCTCATGCAGTGGTTAGAGATATTTAATTTTGATGCACGTGACACATGCCCCTATTGACTGGTCTAGGGCAATTCTTCCAAATTGATTGGATACTGAGAACAGATATTGTCCTTCCTCCTCTTATAGTAAAGAATTTGGCCACGAAATCAGTAGTGTTTTGTCCAAAACAGTCACTCAATAACTTTTACAATTTTATTTTAATCGTTTAAACTTTCAAAATCATGAGTATAAAATAATAAAAAGAATTGGATTTTTATGCATTTCATGGTAGATAATTTTCATTGCATTTAATAATTTCAAAACCAGTAATATTTTTATTTTTCATCAAAACCATTGTTTCTTCAAAATTTTCTTGAGTTTTGAGCATCATCCTTAATGAATTTCTACATGCACCAGTGTCTTAATAGACGGAGTACAAGGTCTCTCGGGCCACAATCTCCGAAGCATAGCAAGTGGCATCAATTCGGCTGGCGATCTTGATATGAACCTGAATGATGGGATCCGGGGATTCGTCCCAGACGATGGAATATCTCGGCCTGATGAGGGATTTCTCCATATCATTTCATAAACATACATTCCCAATGTGTTTACTTCTTGTTTAATAAATCGAAACCTATTAATAATTCTAATAAATAAATTTATCTAACAAATAAATAAACCTTACATTCTAATAAATAAATAAATCTTATATTTTAATAAATAAATATTTCGTGCAATAAATAAACAAATCGTGTATATATATATATATATATATATATATCGAAAAATATCGTATAATAAAAAATAAACAAATAAATCGATTCTAATAAATAAATGTATCGTATTTTTTTATTAGAATCCTTATGTATATACGGTTTTTTTCAAAAATATGTATTCGAACGAAACTACTGATTATTTTGAACGTTCACAATAAAATATTCCAAGAATATCTTTAAAAATAATAAAAGTAATAATAGCTTTATTGCAAAGAAACTGACAACGTAATCATTTTTTATTAAATAATTACGCTCCCCTGGGAGAGGTTTGAATTTTATTTGGTTAACAGGGTTTCATTAACTGAGCTCTCAGATCTCACGTCATTATCTCATACGAATACCTCTAACAGTAAATTACGCCACACTTATTAATTTTGGAAATGAATTGCGATTCTTTTTGTTGGGATAGGGGGATCATTAAAATGAAAAATGTGGTTTTCCTGAGATGTGTCAATTTAATTGTACCAATTACTACCGGCAAAATTGCACCCAAAATTCTAGCTTTTGCCGCCCCGATCTCATTTCGGCTCAGAACTGGATAATTGATTGGTGATCGGAAATAAGTAGAAAATGCTAATTGCTAAAGACGACAAATATATAATTGACTAAATTATGTAATCTTAATTAAACTTTCTCGGTCAATCTCATGGAATTCCATACAAAGTTTTAATCATTCTCCCGAGAGTTGGAAAATGAATCCTTATGTTTGAGTGTGCTCATCTGCTACAATGTCATCCCTAGAGTGTCATTAAGGGCTTATACCCGCTACCACCATATATTTACTAGATGAACAATAGGACGCAAAACTTTTAGAAAGGGAGCAATTCCAAATTATAAAAAAGACGAAATTGATTTTCGAGCCCTCGAACTTTTTGATGGTAGCTTAAATTGATTAATTGATTGATTTCGGGGTTTATTGGGGCAAGAGCCAAATTTGGCTATGCTGCGCCAAAAATATGCCGAAAGTGCAGGAACTTGGTAACATATAAAATTCTAGTTAAAATTCTAAAACATTTGTATGTTATTCATGTTGACAAAAATGGTTTAAAAGGAAGAAGTACACCAACAACTAATGAAATTAATCATACCTGATGTATAAATCCAATAGACTGAAGGAAATAAAAGACATTCGGATCAGGATTTTCTCCCACTAGGTCTTTAAGAGAAAAAACTGTTGCATTAAAAATAATTGATGTTTCAAAACTGGACATTCAGTTAAAATATGAACGTTCTGAATAAGGGGTTTGGAGTGAAGTGCATATGGATGGAATTTCAGCAAAAAGTAATTGTTTATGAGTAAATCGGATGGCAGCTTAAAAGCACTACACTTAAATAGAATAGTAATGAAATGCAATAAAAATTCACGGCCGTTATTTCCCAATTATGGTTTGCGTTAGTTTCAGAAAAAAGTAGTTGTTTAAGATTAAACCGGATGGTAGCTGAAAATCATTACACTTGCATAGAATAGCAGTAAATGCAATAAAAACTCGTTGCCTTTATTTTCAAATTATGGTTTGCGTTTTTATAAGTAGTAACATCCATAAAAAGTTTCAAATTATTAAAACGTTCTCATGTAACTTGCACTTGTATATATATATATATGTGATATTTTAATTTTTTAACTTTCCTAAATAATCTTAACGACACCTCATTTTAAATACTTCTACTTTCATCATATTTAACGCACTACAACTTTCTTTTCAAATCACGAGTTCTAAAGGGGAAAATCCCTCTTCTGGGTACTTAAGCGTTCTGCGCATTCATTTCTGCCTTTTTTCACGCCGACATGTAAGCTTTCAACAACAACGCGCCGCTCGGGCGTAAACTTCTAAATTCTGGTCATGGAGCTGCAAACAAATTAAGTGCTTTACCTATGAAGAATAACGCCTGATGCCTCAATAAAAGAAGATTTAAACAAATATCGTCTCTTCCATGATGAAAATGGACTGCCTTTCACTTTTTTAAAGCCTGATCTTTCATATATTAATTTGCTCTTTCATCTTATACATCTCACGTGGAAATTTAAGATTGCTAAGAATGGTATATAATAAGTCCAAAATCAGTGAAATAGGAAATTTTTTCTTGAAAAAATATTTGAGAAACATGCACCATCATAATCGTTTTAAGAGTTGTTTAGCCATTAAGTTGCTAATTACGATATTCACTTCAGGTAGAAATTGTGGATAGCTAAGAGTCGAGTAAGTTGAGTCCTAAATTAATAAAATATGATATTTTTAGTTAAGTTTAATTTAGAATTTCTCCTTAAAAGCTTCCTTTATTTACAAATGAAAGCATATCGAGGTTTAAAAAATAGATCAAATTGGCTTCGTTTTGCAGTGTCGCTCTGTCTTCAAGAAGAGGAGTATACAAGTTGAGGTAAAAGTTTTTATAATATCTAAAAAGCAGTAATTTTCTCCATTCTATGTACAATTTAAATGAATTGTTTAATCAAATAATTTGGAAATTGAATATCATAAAGATTAAAAACTGTAAGGACGGTTCTCTTTGAAAAGAAAACGTTCTGAAGCATTTCGACAAATTACTATGATTATGAAGAAACTATGAGCTAAACGTGGAGGCAAGAAATGCAAATGGTTATGTAAAAATTCACTGTTGAAGATTATGAGAATACACTTGTTTTACTTTGGAACACGGTTTTCTAGATGGACTTTCCCAAAATAGCTCTCGTGTTGCTTCAAATTGGGACGTTAACATAACTAAACTAAACTTCTATATGAACTTACAAAAGTGAATTTTTCCTCCATATCAGCATTATTTTCTTAAATAACCTTATTTTTACGAATAATTTTTCATATTTTAAAATTTAATATTAATTTTTCTATAATTCATTTTGCTTTATATGTATAGAAAAAGTTTAATATAATAAAAGAAGTAATTTTTGGTGAGTTGTTCATTTTATGTGTCATGCTCAGTTTTAATGGCAATATAAATGGTTCGCCTACCAGATGTTCTGACCTAAATCGTGGTCATGAGGTCTTATTCCAATTTTTTTCATAGTAAAAATGTAATTTTATTTCTGTACAATTTATTTGTCATTTAAATCAATATTCCTTAAAACAATTTATGCTGCAAAATTGATCAGCTTGTGAATAATCTGGTATTAATGTATAAAATTATGAAAATCAGAGATGGAGTGAAAATTGAATACATTAGTAACGCCAAGAGTAAGTCAAAAGAAAAAGTTCTAATAATAATATCAAAAGAGACCGCGTATACATTGAATTCGTCAAAAACAGTATGAATATTTCGAATCTCGTTGATAGAATTGAAGATCAATATACTTGTTCTTTCGTAATGAAAATACTTTTATGGTATGGAATAATTACTGGAAGTGGTTATATGCAGTTACAATACCTACGAATAAATTGCTGTTTACAGGTGTAGTATCTACGAATAAAGCATTATTTGCAAGCACACCTATTATGAATGCAAGGCTATTTACCGGTACTTTACCTGTGTGCAGAACATTATCTGCGGCTACTTTAACGAAGAATAGAAGGATACTTGCAAGTAATACATTAACGCTCCTGCTTTTTTAATTTATAAAATACCCTTTCTAATTAGCAAATATATACCTCGTAAGTTGCATTAAAATTAAATAAATACAAAGTCTTGCTAGGTGTGTTCTAAACTTAAAGGTTTTTATTGTATTTAAAATTATTGAATTTATTAATGATTTGCGAGACTTTCGATACATCAGAAAGGACATTCGATGCTTTTGGTTTCCATTTAAGATGGTTTGGTTGCAAAACGTAATTTGATTGCATTTCCTGAAGACAATGAGTTTACTGAAGCTTGTTCAATAATTGAACTACCCCTCGTAAGTTTTTATCTGTATTCTGGCAATCACTGATTAATAATAAGTCGTTGCTTTTTGGACGTAGTTGCACATCTAACAGGAATAATATTTTATAATTTGTTATCCGTTGGTACAGCAAAAACGTTCATCTGCATTTAATAGCTCAAGTTACTTTCTTTGTAAGTAACTGCTTATCCACACTAAGCACATTATAAGCAGGAAGAAGATGATTTCATCTTTTAAATAAAATTCATAACGAATCATTTTATCAAATATTACTTAAAATAGAACCGAATGATACTCAGAAACGATACTTTTTAAAATGATATACGTGAGCACGTTTTAATACTTTGAAACATTTTATGGATGTTATTAACCATAATGATGCAAAAGCAATGCTCATGAAAATATTGGTCATGAATTTTTACTACATTTCATTACTATTTCATTATTTCCAATTTCTATTTCTTCTTTCTGTTTTTATTATCTATTTCTGCACTGGAAAATTTCCATCTTATTAAGCGTCTCATCGTAATACAAGAAACGTGCAGAATTAATTTCGCAGTCCCCTTTTCCCATTTGTACTTTAAGTAGTTCGTTTGGTTACATTTTATTGCGCAGTTTCTTAAGTTTCAATATTGTTTTAACATCTTCTGATTTTGAATTCAAGATTCGGACATGACTATCTTCGAAAGTACCTCATTAGTTATTCTCCATTTTACTCGATTTTTCTTTCCGCTTTATTATTATAGAAAGGAAGATTATTAAACTTTATTTGTCGGTGTTTTAAAAAGTGATTTTCTGGATTGCTTGCAAATTAAATTACTCATATCGTATTCTTATTTTGCACTATATTTTCAGTTTCTTACGAGTTCTAAAAAAA
>BGPR01000279.1:434500-460749 GCA_013235015.1 Araneus ventricosus
AAAAACTTTATTAGATTAATATACTTAAGAAAATGCATTGATAAATGATGTACTACATATGAATACATACCAAAAGCGTTTTATAACAATACTGTCCCTCCCTGAATCTTTTCTTCAAAATATTTATTCAGTATCTTACCTTATCATTAGAAGAATTTGGAAAGACAATGGATCTTTAAGATATGCCATACTTTCTCTCTCGTTCAACAAAGTTGAAACAAACGCTACTTTTTAAACGCATCATTTACTTTAAAAATGATCTGAGACACCCACTCCTTATCACTTAACATCCCGTTAATTACTTCGCTTGTGCTAGACATAAAGTAATTAGCATTATTTGCCTGGTTTCCTTTGTAATTACATGCCGCTAATAAGCGTGGATTGCTAACCAAGCTAAAAAGCTATGCAAATTCAACGGATACGTAGAATTCCATTTCCTTAAGTCTTCAACTTTAAGCAATTTGCCTGAATCCTTTTTTTAAAATTCGCATTGAGATTATATTCGTTGATGCAGGGAAAATTTCTTATTCTTCTCCGTTAAATTTTCTTTACTTATTATTCAACATTCGGAAAGGATAAAATAAGATACCCGTCAGAGATATTGATCCTGTTAACTCTACTGTTTACACTCTTACAAGTTCCTGTGTTGGGTGAATTAAACATGAGAATGAAAAGGCTTTTATTCTTATTTTTTTTTACCCATCCACAATTTTCGAGCACTCTATCTATGCTCCAATAATATTTGTCATCAATGTCCTACTTATGTGAAATCTTTCAACACAATTTTCTAAACAATGCATGCAAATAATAAAAGATGAAAATGTGTGGACCTTTTAATCATTCTTTCATTGTTATTTCATTCGTGACAAATACTTCTCGCCTTTGGATACGTTCTTCATTGTCTAAAAGTATATTGGAGGTTTAATACAGGGTGTTTGTATTTAATATGCTTCGTCAGAACAATTGATTGCTTGAGATTGGGTTCTTATTCTCTGCTATTGTTTAGAGAAAGCTTATAAATTTGCGAAAGAGAACTTCCATGGTTGCTTTTTCGTTATTTATGGCTTTCACTTTTTCTTACTGAAAAAAGTAATTAGAATTATGATTTTTCGATTTCTGAGATGTATAATCTTCTGCCGTTGTTTCGGTCCATACTTTCTTTCCTATCCGTTAAAATCCGTCGTTTTGTATTCGGGTGGAAAGATACAAAGTTCTCTGTTTTCATCAATCATTTATATTTCATTGATATAATTTTTCATAAAAAAATATGAATGTAAGAAAAAATGTTTTTCGTGAAATTTTTAATCAGATTTTTTTTTATTATACCAACACTTAACCGCCTATGTAAGAAAATCATAACCGTTGATCCAAGAAAGACTTTTCTTTTCTCGCTTTTTAGTTCTCTTTACTTATTAATCCTTCGTGGAGGGTCTGGTGTTTGGTACAATTTGGGAGGGGCGGCATATGGAGTACGATAGGTCGCTTCCGCCCCCCTGTTTCAAATATCCAACCATTTTTCTTAGTTTATTACTTTAATCAGTTCAGCAACCATGATAGAGAGAAACGGAGAAAAAAAGTCAGATATAATAGAAAAAGAAAAAAAGTAATCGGCATATATATGGAATAAACAAGCATCTCCCACGTAAGGACTCCAATTTTTCGTCGATCGTGAATTGGTCATCAATTGTATAAAATTTCAGGTAGTTATCATTGAAAGAGTCTAAAAATCCTCTCACTGCAGCTAAGTAATCAGTTTTTCTGTGTGTGTCCCTTTTCAGGAGGTACAATAAATTTCCTTTACATACTTGGAGGGGAGACGTATTGAATTCGCCGACGTGACGCGCGCACAAAAAAAATTGCTTAGAATGGAAGGTCAAACTCAGACTGAACGAATCAGTTAAACTCATTGTAATCGAAGGATGTTCCTATTAGGTTGGGAGGGGGAGGGCTCAGGAAAGAACAGTCGAAAATCCACAAGCAAGATAAAGTTCATCGGCATACTCCGTACGCCAACCCCTCCTACTAAAGGTTAATCAACATTCCAAAAAGATAAAATAAAATTCCCCTCAGAGATATTGGTCCTGTTAATTGTACTGTTTACGCTCTTACAAGTTTTTGAGTTAGTTAATTAAACATAACAATCAAAAGGGTCTCATTGTTATTTTTTTGCTCATCGACAGTTTTCGAGCACTCTGTTCTCCAATAATATTTGTTAACAATGTACTACTTTTGTAAAATCTTTCAACACTGTTTTCTAAATAATACATGCAACTAATAAAAGATGAAAATATGAAAAATACTTTTAATCATTCGGCCATTGTTATGTCACTCGCGACATCTTCTTGCCTTTGTATACGTGTTTCGTTGTCTAAAAGTGTATTGAAGGTATAAAACTGGGCGTTTGTTCTTAATGTGCTTCATCAGAACAATTCATTTTGCTTGAGATTGCTTTGTTATTCATCTCTATTGTTACAGAATAGCTTATAAATTGACGTATTTATAAGAATAGATTGTAAATATCTACGCTTTACGTTACAGAATAGCTTATTTTTGTAAAAAATAATTTTATTGCTGCTTTTCCGTTATTTATGGATGTTACCTTCTACCACTGAAAATAATAATTAGAATTCTGCACTTTCCATTTCTTATATAAATATGTTACGGTGAAGGCCGACATCTGGTAAATTTTGCATTCACATAGTCGGATGGTGTATGTCCGAAATATTTCCTAAATATCATAATTTCTGACTTAAACCGGCAAATGTCGACATTCACCATTCCTTGATGGTGAATGTTGAATAAAAATATTTTTATTACGTTTAGACAAAAATGTAACTTTTGAAAATCAGACTTTATTCTTAAAGTTTATTATGATAGATGTCAAAATACGAAAAATGTTAAGTAACAGTAAATGTAAAAAAACTGTTGAACCTAAAATAAACAATGCATTCTAAATGAAAAAGTTGTACCAATAATAAACTTACACATAAATAATGTGATTAACGTTATGCAATCTCATTTATTGCAACAATGTGTGCTTGTCGACATACACCAGCGATGGTTCGAATGTATAAGAATGTAAACAAATGTTCGGTCTTTCACCGATGTATTTGTTATGAATCGACATTCAATTCGACTCCAATTTTGGTCTTTCACTACGGCATATATACTTCTGGCTTTATTACGGCCTATACTTTCTTTTCGATTTGTCGACTCATCTTCATACATAAAAGTGGGGAAATTCGACGCTCGTTATTTTGTATGTCTATTAAATTCTATCGATATCATTTGTATTAAAAAATTCAAGTGAAGGAAAAATATTTATTCGGTGAAACTTAATGAGAAAATCTTAAATCCCCATCACCTTTGTAACATTATGCAAAAACATATTTATTAATCTTTCATAGCTCCCTGTGTTTGATATTATAATTTAATCACATTCATTTATTGCAATTAATACTCAAAATTTTACACCGCATTTTTTACGATAGTTTATTTTAAATGTGAATTCAAATGCTGAAAAGTATTCTTTCAAGCTTTGGAAATGTCTTCTAAACTGTTCTATCATTTTTATAAATAAGAGTATACCTTAGTTCAGTAAAAGCGCTGTCTCGGTTACGTTTGATAATAAGCCTGCTTCGTTTCACTAGCTTATATTCTCTAGGAATATACATGCGACAAAATAAACGACTTATTTCACATAATATTATCTGTTCCACTTATCATTTTATATCAGATAACCAGATATATAACATTTATCCTGTTGGCTGTCCAGATGCTGTACCAGTAAGATATCAGGATTTTTTACCAGAAAAAATAATTGGTCTGTCTCCTAATTAATTGATCATTCACGTTGCAGGTAGTTTCAATCGTTTGTCCAATTGTATCTCCTTTTTTTAATAACCGAAGACAACAAGCGGTAGTTCCATGGGCACTCGAAATAAAACACGTATCTTTTCGTGATTTAAAAAAGGAAAATGCACTTCCTTGTTTCTCAGCCCGGATCCCAGTTACAAAAAGATATAGCTGGATTTTTGTTTGGAAATTCGAAGGCTAATAAAACACATACATGACTGATAAATTGCATTAAATGAGCTTACATGATAGAAGTCAATTCATTTTAGTTACGATAACATATCGTTTTATTGCAATATTATGGCTATTTTGGGAAGGTTCATGGTAAAATGATGAGGATGCCTTCTTAGCCGGCATCCCATTCTAAACTTCCGTGCCACACCAGCGGGAGGACAGCTAACTTCGACATCAGATTGAACGTGCGACGAAACTTTGGTTTAATCGCGTTTCGTCCCCTCTTGCCTTGAAAGTGAAACCTTACCACCAAACTACCGCTTCCGCTGTATACGTCAGACTTCTTCCATTTTAAACGAATTAAAACTTCGCCTTTACAATTTATAAAAATTTCTCTATTGCGCTACTGTTTTTTAAAGAAATTTTGTACAGAAGCTTTTATTTATGACAAATAATAATGAGGATAAAGTGAAAATCCGGTAGTTAATAGTTACTGTTTGTGGTACAAAACATTACTGGTAAGCAAATTGTTATATAATATATTTCTCTTGCGATTTTCTCACTAATGGTGCTCGTTTATTTCGGTAATCAAGAGAAAGGAAGAAAATTAAAACAAAGATATAATGCTGTAAGATCTGATAAGAGCCGAACTGCAATGGAAATAAATTTGATACGAAGTATATCTCCTTTCATTAGCATTTTCACAATCATGTATTGTTTGGTAGGAAATAAAATTTACCTATTCAGAGCGTTGTAAAGAAATAACTGGTAGTCATAAGAATGCCAAATCTCGAAGGTATTTATTTCCGAACATGGTGACACGAATGGCCAGAAAAGGGCTAAAATTGAACACAGGGGAAAATATTGGAAGATCCTAAGTAATCATAGTCAGGTAATAATTCATTCGTGGTCGTGTAATAATTCAGTCATAACCGTGTAATAATTTAGTCCTAGTCGTAATGCTTATCATGCTTATCTCATTTACCAATTGTAAATGATATAGGAGATACTAATAATCCACATAAAAACCGAATTGCTTATTTAATTAATGCATATAAGTTAATCCAAGATAAAGATATCTATGGTAAAATTTCGTCATTTCTTACCAGATATTTATTTCATTTTGCTTTTTGACCATTCATTTTCCCATTTTCTGACCACCGAGATTTGGCATTTTTATGGCCACTGACTCTACAATGCTCTAAGGAGAGGAAGGAATTTATATTAGTGTTTTTTTTTAATTTTGCACCCACATAATACTTATCCTTTATTTCTAAGGTACTTATTAGCAGTAGCGGCGACTCGGGAGAAGTCTAAAGCTAGGGTTATTAAAATACACAATAGTTTCCAGGAAAACTAGTTCATTTTGTCATTAAATTTTTAAATTTTGCTGCCTTCCCCCTATACTCTGTGGTACTTTTAGGGGGGCTGTAATTTTTTTGTTTTTCACATTTGCCATCCATTCGCCGCCATCGCTAACTCTCACTGTATCTTTCACTAGAATCAAAGTCTCGTGGGTTAAAGCGCATGCAGGCAGTATAGTCAATAAGAGAGCAGACCAACTGGCAAAAGACGCAAAGCAACATGGCCAACTCTATATACTTACTAAGCTTAGCTTCCTAAACCATACATAAAAAGCCTCCTCCGGAAGAGCATGCTTCAGGGGTGGAAAACTTCCTGGAACAATGGCAATACAGGCAGGAAAATCTATAACATCATGCCCTCAGTTAGTCTACGTCCCACTAACTGGATTAGAGAGGATGTTATCTTCTTCTCTGAACACTGTCCTTTCCCTGTCTACCTCAAAAGGTTTTACCTCTCTGACAGCGATCAATGCAGCTGTGGTGGAACTGGCACGGCACTTTACTATGCCACGGAGTGTGCTCTCATAGTGTCTTGGCATAAGAGGAAGCCAGGGCCAAATTTCGAACAAGAATGGCTGAAAAGAGTGGCCAATAACCTCCTCTCCAGACATAAAATTCGTAGCATAGTTAAATTCATCAGTGAAAATGGAGATCTCTTCCGACCTCCCTAGCCTTCAACTTTCCAGCGAGCTCATCCAAGAAACTCCAAATACCAGAGTTTCCCCCCTATCCAAAAAAAAGAAAAAGAAAATTAACATCTAAAGAAAAGAACAATAATAGAAATAATAACGTAAAAGTGTAAATGCCTGTGCTGTACGTAGTGTAAATATCTGTTTTTTGTGGTTTTTTTTTGTTTTTTATATCTTAAATAAAATTCCCGTGTCTTGCCCATCAAAATGTTCAGTGACTGGTCTGGTCACGGGTACGCGGGTAAGAGACGGCGTTCTGTTCTGTATCTTTCACTTCTAAGGTCTGTATTCAGCAAATGTAATATACTTGAAAGAGTTAAAAGCTTCTGCGTCGAAATCGTACCCCTGTACATTCCCATGAAGAGAAGGGAAAATAATTTTCAAAGCGAAGAGACTGAAATACAAACTGCAGCATCTTTGTCAAACCATAAAACTCACTATTAGTAGTGCAGAAGATGTCTGGAGGATTAGGTTAATACCATTACCGTCAACGCCTACTCAAAATTACTATTTCAGGTTTTTCTGTCTATCATCCGCGTACTCAAAGCATGTCACGAAAACCATCCGATTCCCATCATTTATTTCTGATGTTTTGGTGGTTTCCACATGTAATGGTTTCGATGGTTTTAAAGCTCTTATTTGTTCTTTATTCTAGCCAAAGTTATTCTCAGAATCAGAAATGCACTCCTTAAATGTTATCTTATTCTGTCTGGCATCTGCATTAAATCAAAGAATGAATTTATAGATTCAAGGTTAATGTTTTGAAGGAAAATGCAGGCTATTTCATGGTAGACACGCGTTTAAAATTCTTTAATTTACAATGCCTGCTGAAACTATAATTTTAATTCATGAAGCTAAATTTATTAAAATAAGATAATGTAAAATTTAAGGCTGATTTAGACACCAAGCTAGACTAGCCTTTTAAATCTGTATCACGTATTTCAGGTCTCAGTATACAAATTTGCTATCATACCATAATGTTCAAAGTTTTCTAACTATAAAATGATATATTATAAACAACATTTTTCTACTATATAAGGGATTTAAAAGAATTGTGAATTCCTTTGTTATATGAAATGATAACAACTAGTCTATTACAGATTTCAAAATAAGTATATAACATCGTTAAAACAAGATTGTCTAACACTTCATTTACATATAAATCTTATGTATTCGTTATGTTTATTTATATACCTATTTCAAATGAACAAAGAACTGGAATAAAAGATCCACTCGTTGAATTAATGAATGAAATATTGGAATAACCGTAGAAATATTTATGATAAAAAATCTTTCTTGCAAATTATTCAGACCTAGAGTTTTCAGAAAATCCTATGAACTTTATTTAACGAGATTCCTTTTTCATATATTTTTTTTACTAAAGTTGTTTTTCCCCTATATTATGGCTCCAAAAGATTGTTTCCAAACGAAAATCTTCTTTGTATAAAGAACGAGAAGTCGAATGGAGTTAAACCATATTTTAAGGTAATTCGGTAAACAGTACTTATATATCAAATTTCCCTTTGTCTTTAAGAATGTGTTATATTAAATGTACAGGCTGATACTGTGACTCCCTTACAATTGGAAGCCGAAATATTGGCTACTATATGTGAAAAATATCCTTTTGATACACCGAATCCATTTTAATGTACATTTGCGGAGTTTTTTTGCAACAGAAGTTTCTTTCCATTCAAAGCCCTTAAATCCCGCTGTCCAATGCTTCGGATGGTTTCATGCTGTCATCTATTAATTATTTATATCATTTAATTATATTAATTATTTAATTTAGAAATTATATTTATTAAAATTAAATAAATAAATGAATTATATATAGTGTTATATAATCCTATCAAGAGTATCCAATCTCGACTTCTGTGAAAATTAGACGAAAATTATACCCTTGGTTCTCAAGAGCATAAGGTACTTCAACTGTTTTGACATTTCTAAAGTTCATTTGAAATAGTATTAAAACAAGAAAAAAAGTTTTTCGTTCTTAATTTTTTTTTAAATTTCAATTCCAATGTTTTATAGGGCCGCGGTGGCCTAGTGGTAGGGCTCAAGGTTCGAAACCCGATTCCACCGAAGATCCGCCGTGTTTGGGGCCTGTTGCACGCTAAATCATACGTAGTGGGCAAACGTCCTCCCGTTGGTGTGGCATCGAAGTATGGAGAGGAGGCTGCCAGCTCAGGTGTTGTCCTCGTCATCTGACCGTGGTTCAAAATTACGAGGTCCGTCCCAAAATAGCCCTCGTGTTGCTTCAAAACGGAACGTTAATATAACTAAACTAAATCCAATGATTTATACCATTTCTCAAATCAAACGCTCTTTTTTCATTTCATTTCCAGATCAAACATTGTTTCAGTTCTATGGCATCTACCTTGACACAAATTTAAATTCGTCTTACCATCATTTTAATCTGCTCGAGTCTACCTTTAGCAACACTTTACATTCCCCCCCCCCCTCCCCGTCTTCTCTTATACTTTTAAACAGCATCACACGGAACTTCCTTTCGTAAAACAAAAACTCAGGTAACTTTTTACTTTTGCACGAAATAAAGCAAACTTTTGAATTGCTCGTACAGGAAACGAAAAAATAAGCAAATGAAATACCACATAAAACCGAATTGGGATTCCGTAATCAAGTCTGGAGCAAGTCATACATCATGAAAGAGGTTTCAGTCATCGATCGCATAGATAAGACACTTTCTTATTGTTTTATGATAACTGTATATTTATTCCAGAGAGGAGTTTTTTCCACTGTCTAAAAAAAGCGAGCCCCTTTTGATATGGAAGCAGCGCCAAGTTCAATAAATAATGGTCCCCTCTCCGATCATAATAACAAATGGAAGCAGGCAGTGTTGACCCCGCTGCTACACCCCAATCGTGTATCTGCCATCATGCTCCAAATTAATTGTTACACTATGGAAAAAGCAAAAAAGGCTCTAAAAAAGAAACCTTTGGGAAAGAGACACGTCATTTTTCTTTGATTCATTTATTTCAGTTCGAACGTGAGAGATAGTTCAAAGATATAAGAAAAAGGTAAGCTTTTTTAAATCGATGAAGTTCGATATTATATATTAGATATTTTTGTTGCAAAAATTATTTACAGAATTGTTTCAAACAACAAAATAATATAATAGACTGGATATAATGAAATATAAGTGTAGTGTATCATTTAAAGCAGGATTTATTAAACTTTTTTCATTCGTGGCACTGCAATGACAGGAGAAATTTTCGTGATACGATTTCAGTCAAAAAAAATGCTGTGATCCCAATATTGAAATACATAAGTAAGAAAATGAAGTTTTTGTCAATGGTAACTCATAGGTGATTCAATTTATATTATAAATTTAAAAATATTTTACGAAATAATAAGTCAAGATGATTTTCTTAACTACTCTTCTCGTCAAAATAAAAGATAATTTGAAAAAATATGCCGATTTAAAATATCCAATCAATGACGAATGGTCTAGTTATATTTGATAATTATCGCCAAATGAAGGCTGACCTGGACTTCTGTATATATGTTAGTTCATAAAATATACAAATAAGGCGATTGACAACGCATACCCAATGGAAGTATGCTGGAATTGGAATGTGCAGTGCTGTTTTACCACTTAATAGTGTAGTTTTCTGCGCTATATAATTAGATTATCTCCTCCTTGGTTTGGTGATGTGTTTTCGTATTGATTCAGCTGTATGTCTATAGAAAATTTAAGATGTCGATCCTTAAAAGCTCGATTTTTAAAAATTGATTTTAAAGTGTTTTTTGGCTTTCATTTCTTGAATAAAACATAGGAAAAATAATTTTAAAAATCCTATTTTGTTTTAAGTATGGTTTATGGCTAAACAACAGTTTGTTACCAACTGACAACACTGCGCGTTGTTTCAAAAAAAATTCCTTGATAAAATTCTATGATATTAAACACAGATGAATTTCAATAACTAATAATAGGGATAAGGAATTTCCTTCAACATTGTAGAATTAAATATAGTGTTCTCAAGCGTTCAAACAAAGCAAAAAAGATGCAGCTTTTTTTCAAGTGAAAAACATTTTTTTATATTTTTTATCAGCTTTCAGGCTGCCATCTATATATTGCAATTGATTTAATAAATTTTGCAATATGTATCCTATTGGCAACAACAGGCATTAGAGCTTCAGTCTTACTCTCAGGATTTTAGAATGTAAATTTAGTATGTTGTTTAAAGGCAACACTGGGCATTTAAGGGTTAACGGATTACCGGTCATTTTTGTATCGAGTTATAAAGTGTATGAACGACTTAATTTTAGCTTATAATTTTAAAAATGCCATGATTTGATGCACGAGTGGAGCTTGAGCAAAACAGTTAAGGGGTTAAATGTAATGTGGTTTCTGAGAGGCATGAGAATTCGTTAGTTACAACTGAAAGGTGATATTTGAGTGAAGGGCAAGTTGGTTGCTAATTGGTAGACTCGAAGGGTAAACACAAATGGAAAGTTCAAGAAATAGATATTCTCTAAATGTCGTACTGCTATTATGTTTTAATTGAATCTTTAAATCTAATGTCTGATCTAATGTATGAAAACTTATGGCAACGATACCCTTTTCTGTTTTGCTTTCCCTCCCACTATTGCTGTCATGCCGTTCAGTTTGGATAAGCAAATCAAAAAGACTGTATGCTTTTATTATCAATCAGAGTTCAGAAGCTTCTGATTATTTCATCCGTGCTGGTTTCTGTTTGCAATAATCAAAATTTTGAAAGGACCATAAACGAATCTAACGAACTACACATTTGGTGTTTTATAGTACCATCCGATGGGATATTGAAGTGTGAGCCTCCGGTGGCACACTCCGGTTAATTTTGAAGACAGCATTTTCTTAAGGCTTGATGTGATTATGATCATACAAATTCTGCTTCTTTGTACTCTTGTTCTTGTTGTTATTCTTTGGGCACTTGCCGAATTTCCCTCTAAGGATGCAAAAATTTTGTAAATATTTTGTAAATTTTATTTAAACGTCTATATTCATCATACATATTGGGAAAGATGCATCTCGTATTCCTTTGTCTCTGTCTACAGATTTATTATGTTTCATTTCTTGAATGCAGTGTTGAATCTACTGTAAAACATAATTTTATAAGTTATGATTTCAGTTATAATATATTTTATTTTCACTACGACATTTTAGGTTTTTTAAAATAATTATAAGCATGAACTTTTCAGCGAGAAGTTTTAGTTCTTGATGATCTATAAAACCATAATAGCAATATACTTGCAAGATAAGCTTACACAACAAATATCTCAATGTCGAGTTTAAAACTGGCAATAAAAATTTTAAAAGAGCTTTTGTATATCTAGAGCAGTTGATTCGGGTTTCTTATTGGAATGCTATTTGTTATTTAGCATGTACATGCTTTTTAAACTCGCAAGTAACCAGAAACATTGGAAACAGCTCACACAATATACAACCAAACAACGTTTTCTATATCTAGCTAAGAAAGGAGAAAATATTCGCTTCAGTTTGAAGCAAGTTGTAGGAACGTATTTCTATTTTTCAGACCACGCATCTCCATGTTTTCAACTACGCACTGGAAGATATGAAAAACAAAAGAAGGTAATGAAAGAGAAAGAAAAGGAAAGGGAGAAAAAATCAATTCTCTGGGCAGTATTCTTGAAAGAAAGTAAGAAAACGAAGAAGAAGGATCTATTTATGGATATTACAAAAAGGGTTTAAGACAGATTACAAAAATATTCTCAAATTTTCTATCAAGGTTTAATAGAAAATTTAAGTCCGTGTTCACTTTGAGAGCATAATTTCTCTGCCCGAAAACAAAAGAGTGTAGACTTAATCATCCTTTCAGTTTTTCAAATTTACTCTTTATATCAGTAATTACTCTTTCCATATATAGATCTGTGTTGTAAAAGAAAGTTTTTCACTATTACTTTTGTTTTCTGTCAGACATAACATAATTTCTCTGCCTGAAAACAGAGGAGTGTATGCTTAATCATACTTTCAATTTTACAAATTTACTCTTTTTATAAGTGCTATTTCCATAGAACTGTATGAAAGAAGGCGTTTCACTATTACTGAAGAGATTTTAAGAAATTTAAAAAAATTTAGAAACACGCCAAGAGTGCTTTTCTGAAATTATCTTTTTTCTGATAAGACCTTTCCTTGAATTAATGTAAAATAATCCTATTTCAAATAATATGGATCAACGATAAATTATAATACAGTTTTAATATTTGTTATTTAATTCACACAAAAATAAGCTGAGGATGTAAAGTTTGGTAAAACAGATTCAAATATGCTCTGTTTCATTTTATTTCTTGTTCTATACTTTTTTAATACTACCAGATTTCTTCAAAAGATATGGCAACAATATATAACTATTTTGTTTCCTATTTACTGCTCTAATTTCATTGTTTAATCTTCAAGAATTTGCTTGACTAGTTACTGTGGAAACTAAAATATAGAATAAAATTCTTGAAAAATTAATGAATAAAACTCTTAGAAAAAATACTAGTTGCTCGTTTATCTGCTAGTGGTTTATTGTTTTCTGAATAAAATTTGACTTTTCGTATTTTATTTCTTCAACTTCTTTACTTGTATTTTATTATTTCAGCTCATATTTCAGCAAATTTTTACAATGTAGTTTCAACTTAAATGGATGCAAAATGTTATAGTGTTAATCATGAAATACGAAGAGTTTGCGAGAAATATTATGAACCAGTTCATATTGTCCTTCCACCAAAAGTGGCAATACTAAGCGGTTTTACGTTCTTTGATACCAGACAAAATTGAAAATTAAAAAATAAACGTTGTGAAACATAAATTGAATAATACTGAAACAGAATTTAGTGATTATAATTAAAATATATTTTTAACTTGTTTTTTTTTTATTATTTAAACAACACTACAATATCTCATTGCTTGTGCATGTGATTCAGTACACATTTGTTCAGTACCTGATTTGATTAAGTGTAGATTATATAGTCACCCGCTGCTGCCTCAAAACGTCAATGCATGATCATAAATGATCGATGTCCCTTGACAGATGATGGTTTCGTTACAGATTTCTTTCTTTGTTTTCATGTTCGCTGTCCTGCAAGCTGAAGAGATTAAGTCGGTAGCTATGATTTCGCTTATGTCCAAGTGCACGAATTCGAAAACCTTTCACTGAATTAAATCTCTAGTGTCTCAGAAATAGATTTAAGCATTTCTAAATTCAATATTCTTATAAGAAATCCAACACTGAATTTTGCGAAATTTCCTATAACCAAAATGTTTTATTCCAATAAGGGGTGTATTTGTTTATTGTTTGAGTGGGGTAAAACCAGGTACCCTTGATTCTGGAGCTATTATTATTCTTATCTATCAGACAGATTCTGAATTACACTCTAGTCAACAAAAAGAAAAAAACATAGTGGCGTGTTGTAGCTGTTGAATGCACTGCATCTGTGAAGGTTTATTTCTTTTAAGACATCAACTCTCTATTGTTCGTTTTATTTTAAACCGTCCTTACTTAAAAATCATTACAGTTATAAAACTCTATTTAGTCCAACTTATTATACAGTTACAAAGGATTCATACCCTATCAAACAATAAGGATTTATTCCAATAATTGTGCGATTCTATATCGTTTATATAACCTCTGTACTCGGGGTAAAATCGGATACTCCAAGTGACGTAAGATCAGGACAGTCAGCATTGATGATTACTCTGATTAAGACGATAAAAACACATCAGACGTTGATTGTTTATATTTTAATGATGTATTTTCTAATTTAAATAAAGAAGAAGGGTTGATTCAATGTAAAAACTGTCTTAGCTATGTCCACGAAAGCTGCAGCGGCGCGGAGGAAGTAGACAACTGCTTTACATGTGAATTTTGTCATATAAAATAAAAATGATTTCAACTTTTCCACTGAAAAACGTGTTTTGTAATTTTGCATTACGCTAACATGTGTACCCGGCTAGTGGTGGTATTTCGACCCAGATGAAACTAGCCAGGTACCAGAAACTATACAGTTTCGGGTAGTTCGACTTTTTGTAAAAAAAAATTATTGATAAAAAAGTTATGAAACTGTGACTTTTCTGAAAGGATATATTGTACTTCGATAAACAATGAATATTTTAATGAAATTTGACAAGCTCTCTGTCGAATATTTTAGCTCCAACAGGCCTTCGAACCTTAGATGTCCGGTTTTACCCTACTTTCCCCTGTATTTATCAATAAATGTAGTAAATATATATACGTGTTTATTTATTTATTTACATACACATATTCAATAAAAAAAGTGAAAATTATCATTTACTGATGATTCTGATTCCGATTTTTTGCATGCGCCAGGCGGAGTTGATTTCATCCAAATAGGGGTGAAGTGAAAAATTGAGGGGGAGATGCTTACATTTTACTTATCACGACCTAACAAAAAACTCCGGAAATGCTCTAATCTTTTCATTCACTCATTTCCTGTCACCCCTTTCCGGAGTAAAATAGTTCAAAAGTGAGTCTTTGCATTTTGAAACGATCAGTAAAAATGAACCAGAAGAGCACGATTAAATGCATCATTATGATGCATTTAATACTCATGATGCATTATGAGGATTATACATTACACTTCTTTGAGATAGGAGTTGAAAAATAGCTTATGACAGTACTAACTTACTTACAATCACAATTTCAGATTTACAAGTTTCCGAAATGAAAATGGATTCTTTTTGGATTTACATCTCCAATTCCGAGGGTCGTATATGTTTATCTTCGACTTAAAGGATTTAAAACAAAACTTTTGAATCAATCCGGAATAAGGATTCGACCATTGAACTTAGATTCAAATCATTTACCACGTATACTATATGTTCCGAAATTCCACCGAAAGACTTCTAGAGGTACACGTCAAGACAAACAACTTTTGCAATAGAACATGGGGTCGCAAACGCAAAGGGCGAACTCTAAAGGACGCTCTTTTACCAGTGAATTAAGTAAAAGAAAAGGATGCAACAGGCAAAGTGTGCAATACAGGCATAATGGATTCCAAATTCACGACAGCACAACATCACAGTTACTTGAATAACAATATTGAAAGTCTTACGCAACATGACAGATACAATGGCAAGTAGGATGCGATATCAACAACAAGCCTTTGGAGTAACATAAAGTAAGTGTTCAAAGGACTTGCCGTCCGAAGCAATACACGCGTGGAGTGTTGTTATTCGTGCAATTGCGTTGTTGTGCTAGTGTAAATTTGTATTCCAATGAACCTGAGAGTTGCATACTTTAACTTATATTCCCTTATCTTTTATTTAATTCATTGACAATGGTCCCCCTGTAGCAGTCGACCTTTGCGTTTGCGACGCCATGTTTGATTGCAAAGGCTGTTTTTCTTCATGTGCATGATCAACCCTAGAAGTTTCTTGGTGGGATTTCGGAACACCCTGTATACGTATAAGCATCCAATTTGTAGAAATCTGATAAAGTCAAACTGCAACGGCATGAAAACTCTGAATTTCAAATCGAAAGTGGACGACAATATGTTTTTTTATATATTTTAGCTAGGATGCATCATAAATAGTAAATTGATGAACATGGATCTACTGCCACTTGCATTCTTGGAGTTTTCGAAAAAGAAAAGGGAAGAGAAGTTTCGTCTTATTTAGAGCGATTTTTTGGGCTATTATGAATTAAATTAACATCAACAAGCAATTTTTTCCCATTTTATTGCATCAGATTACGCCGTTCTACATAAACATCTTATTTCCTTGTATAGCAAGCACACAAAATGTAAGTACTGTAATTAACAGAAACGAGATTTTGATTAATCTCCGCATTTTATTCTTCCCTGAAAAAAACTATTCTTAGAATTAAATCTATGAGTCTATCTGTGACTATGGTAGCTTAAAACTGTAGCGAAATGAATGACATTTAACATGTGGCCTTTACATCAGAATTGTAGATCTGTATCAAACTTTGGATCAAATAAGTCAAAGAACACACTGCTTATTTGTTTATGCGCACGTACAGTGAATACAATAATTGAAAACTGCGTCGAACCACACGAATGAATCTTGGTACGTAGTATTTACACAAAAATTGTATCAAATTTTGGACCAAGAGCGTTGAAAAGGAGGAATGGTTTTTAAAATTTATATTTGATTTTCTTAGCTATTCAACGAACCTAAACAAAAAACACGTCTTATGGAGAAAGTATACGAGAAAGTCGAGAGGAGAACTCAATTTTCAATCAACTTCAATTTTTTCCTATGGGATTGGGTGGTCTATATCTAAGTTATACCTGTATAAAATCATGCTACTTAAGTGATATTAGTTTCTCAGATATCAAACCATGGATAGTTAGACAAATATAAATTAGAGATCCTTAAAGGCGATAAATTGTGTATGAAACAATGGCGTATCAATAGATGTTAAAATTGGCGAAAGTACGTGCGTGATTGTGCGGTAAAAATCAGTTTCTCTTTAGGTATTTTATGTTCCATTATCTCCATAATAAAACCCCAAATAGGTTTATATTAATCGTTCATTTGTTGACTAAACCCACTATTCGAGAATCTATTATTCCCAAATAGATATCTAGTACTGTCAGGATAGTCCAATTTGTTACGCTGTTAGAGTAGTTCAAGAATAATGGCAGTGAATTTATTTCGATGTTAAAATCAATCTATCTTCAAATTTTCTCAATATAACTCCAGTCGAATGTTTCTCATTCGGCTTGGAAGCGTAGGTTCATGATGCCTACTCCCTACGCTGTGTAAATTACTGAATTTAGACAATATGGTGTACAATTCCTGACACCAGGTATCTAAATCTACCCATTGCCTCCATATCAAATCGCTGCCTAGCCGGATGATCCCTTTCTACAGGTATATGGAATTCCAAATGTTAATTATGTGGGTGGTCTTAGTTTAACCTCTCATCTATGTCAATATATGCGCGTATATGTTTATATTAGTTTAATTTAGTTATAGAAATCACATAGAACATTTAGAACTTATAAACTTGAAACCTGGTCAGACGAGGATGGTGATGTCTGAGTCAGCACCGAACTTCTTAAACATCTGCACGTGAGAATATTCGACTCACCAACACTATACCAACTACTACAGTAACATAAGTGACAGATCCGTGGTGGAATTGGGTCTCGAACCCACGAATCTCGGTCTCGAATTAGAGACACTGACAGTAGGATTTTTGTGTGAGCGCATTGGATAAATGTATGAAACGAATGATTCTTTTAACCTTCCAGCGGGCGTGCCTGCGCAAATTTTAAGGCATATCGTGCATCGTAATATATATATATATATATATATATCGTGTTGTTTTACAAAAATAAATGCAACTTTTATTTATGTTATCTGCATTTATTAGCTTAATAGTAAACAAAGATTTTATAAATAAAAAATGCACTTAAATTTATAAAAGAACGATATAAATATGTAATACGATGCCCACTGCAAGTATGTCTTGCATACGCGCGCCGGCTGGAAGGTTAACGGCCTTATTCACCGTCCATGGTTAAACCATGATCAGCGGTTAAATGATGGTTCTGTTATAATATTGCGAAAGGTGACCGAAATGCATTGCCAAATGTATACTTTATTGGGTTGCTATATTGGCATGGTATCTCAATTTCTCTGTTGTTGGCGATTTTTAAAATTACCCTCAGCCTTCGAGCCAAACGAGTTTTTCGCCAACTCGCCAGTTAGGGGATACATCCAGCCGATCATTGCGGTCAGCAATCGCTTGTTCGTGTATATTCCCTTTTAACCGCTGATCAGGATTTAACCATGGATGGTGAATAAGGCCGTAAGTTGGATGGACATTAAATTTTGCATGGAAACTTTATAAACCCTCCAGCTTAGTATCCCGGGATTTACGCTGGTTGGAGTTCAGTTTAGTTATATTAACGTCCCATTTTGAAGCAACACGAGGGCTATTTTGGGACGGACCTCGTCATTTTGAACCGCGGGCAGATGACGAGGAAGATACCTGAGCTACACTGGTTGGAGGTTCGTCTATTTTCTGCTACATCTCGAGTAAGTGTGTTTACCTCTTACTATTATGGAGTTCAATAACATTATACTACTATAATAGCGTTGCATATAATCAGCAATTCCCTTCGTTTCAAAATTATTTGAGCCTATTTGTAAAAGTAACATATAAATATCGATTTCAAAAATATCGGCGGTTGGAGAATTAACCCATGCTATTCATATTGAAACCAAAAGAGAGGGTTTTATTTACTCGGTGTGTGAGTTTTAACCAAATAATGCAAGAATCCTAAAAATTGAGTTAGAAAATGAAAAAGTATCCAATCCTTCATTCATAAACAAAATGATGCTCTTCGGAATTACTTTCCGGTTATACCTTTCCAAGAAAAAAATCGGAAGTCTAAATATTTCTAAAACATTGGAAGTGAACGGAATGAATATAAAAAGTGATTTGTAAGATATATTAACCTAATTGCGAATGAAAAGTGTGAATAGAAATTAATTATCATGATTGAACTTAAGAATAGTAGAATAATAAATTATTTGATAACAGTCTGGGTACGAAATCAAAAAAATATTTCAAGTGTTCTCTAAATATTCTCCATTCACTTTCTAATTTAATTATTTCTAGTTGTATTTTCAAATTATATTTATAATTAACTTTCACCCAGAGTTTCAGTTTGGCATGAAATAAATTTATTTATTTGAAGTTTGGTTTATTTGTTTCTGAAAACAGTCCTCTTATAAAAAAATTAAACAATTTTTATTTTATAGCAATATAATAGCGAGTGATACTTTGGAAAATATTTCGGTTTCCTGACAAAAAAGATAAATACACAAAAATATTTAAAATTGGTTATGAACTGATCAATATAAAAGGTTCTGTAATAATTAAACTTGGAATCCAAAGCTCTGATTCATCGGTTTTTCTTGATTTCTTCAGATATCTGAAAAATACAGTTCAAGAAATCATTTATATGCGTAACATGCAAATATAGGAAAAATTTCTTAAAAATAAGGAGGCTCGTAAAGTAATTGCTGAAATTTTACGTTTTGGCATCCTAAGTGTTTTACAACTCAATTTATCATATCTCATAAAAATACAGAACTTCAGCATTCTCTTTACAATAAGCATAACCCTTTAAGTCTCGCGCCCGTCATATTGACGTGCATCGAATTATCGCATTTTTAGGCTTATAAACTAAAATTTAATCGTTATTCAGCTCTATAATTTCACACAAAAATTACGTAGAATCCATAAGCATCTCAAGTATTATATGCCTTCCGAGATGAATGAAAACGATAGCCCCTTTCCAAAACAGGAGGGGTCATCTTATTAGATAGCAAAAAAATTGCAAGATTTAAGGGGTTAAGATAAATAATTTTGATTTACTGATGATATTCTAAATAAAATAATTTTACATCTTATTCTTTTAGAAAAAATAAAAGATCCTCACTTTATTATTCATACGTAAACTTCATGATGTTACTTCACTAATTCGAATAAAATTCATTTGTTCTTATTCTAATATTAATTTATTTACGTTAAGAAAGCATTCGTAACTATTGACGTATGTTCCGCATTAAAGAATAAGATAAGGCATTACTTATGGGCCATTTATGTCTTACCTCATATGTGACAATCAAGTAATTCGCTTTCGTTTCAGTGATTCTAAGCGCAGAAAATAATATGTGCTCTTGAATTTTTGGGAAAGTTATATTCTCACATTTTTTTATGTATTATGTAACACTCAATTGAACAAAAATTGCTACTAGTTTTGGAGAATTCATATTTCCTTATAGTATCTTTAATTTTTCCATTCATTTAAATCTTTTACAACATTTCATTTTAATAACACAGTTTCCATATAAC
This sequence comes from Araneus ventricosus, assembly GCA_013235015.1. NCBI lineage: Eukaryota > Metazoa > Arthropoda > Arachnida > Araneae > Araneidae > Araneus > Araneus ventricosus. The sequence goes on from BGPR01000279.1 coordinate 454,448, forward strand.
GTGGTGCGAAATTTGCTTAAGCCCCTTCCAAGGCGGCATTCTAAAACACGGTCCTCATATAAAATAACTTGATAAACTTAGACATTTCCCAGACAACATGCAATTTCCCTTCCACCGAGAGAGGCGGTCCCGGGCGGTCGAAACATTTCCCCTTAACAGCGACGGAGGCCGGTCTGAGGCGGTTGACTTTTTTTAGGGAAGGTGAGGTTCTGAGATCGTTTAGGAGATAAGCGCGGTAGGGGGTCCAATTATCCTTGCCAACCACAGCCCATTTCCGTGCACCTTAAGGAAAGGTTATAATAGGGGTGGGATGGTGGGGTAAATGACCACTAGAGGTTGAGAGAATCCAATTCATGTTGCTTCCTCCCCAAAACTCCCTGTTTTAATGGAGCTAGAAGAAAAAGTTGCCTAGAGATTAAAGAGATAAGAAGACATATTTTAATTGCGAGCGGACGCTTAGTTTTGTAGAGGACGTCCAGTTCACTACGGAACTAATTATTTTAGTTATATTAACGTCTCATTTTCAAGCAACACGAGGGCTATTTTGGGACGAAACCTCGTGATTTTGAACCCAAGATGACACCTGATCTGGTACCCTCTTCAAACTTCCGCACCACACCAACGGGAGGACGCTTGGCCCCCTACGTATGATTTAGCGTACAGCAGGCCACATACTCGATGGATCTGCAGTTGAATCGGGTTTCGAACCTGGAACTCTCCGGCCCTAAAGCCATGACCTTACCATCACTAGGCGACCGTGGCCTAATTAATCGTGTTTTGGTAGGGTTAAGTGTAGTTAAGGGAATCAGTTTGAGGAAACTAACTCATCTTTTACTGTGTTTCTAAAAAAGTTAACGTATTTAAGCATTGAGAAAGGTTTATTTCAATCCAAGAATGCAAACACCACTGATGTGAACTTTTTAAGAAAACATGGAGTAAATTTGACTCTTGCTCGGAGATTAGTCTTTTTAAAAGTGTTGAAATATTTTATGAATTCAGAAACTTAGTAAGAACAATATATATTTTATCGAAACACTATTTTGAATAAATTTCATCTTTAAAAAAATTTCTCGATTAATTTTCCATCATTTGCAAGCTGCAATACGAGGTGAAAGTCTGTGAACCAGTTATCAAATGTAGCATTCACGTTTTACTTCTGATTTGATTACAGAAAATTCTGTTGACTATCCCTGAGGTGCTGAAACCTTTTTTTTCATTCAATTTTACTCGAACGTGATTCGAAGTTTGTAAAACAGGGGACCCTACTCTACACAGACAGTGCCTGGTTCTGAACTACCTCATAGATAGCAAAGCTGACATAAGGAAGTTTTCGCTCATTCTGAATAGGCAGTACCTAGTTCTCAATTAGTTCATAAATACCCTATACCTACAGGGGTAGGTTTTCCTCTCACTGCAAGGGGAGACATTGTCATCATAACTCCACGTTTCCATTCCAGAGATAATAAAATTAATTATATCTTTACTAAGTATGTTTAAAAACATTGATAAAACTTCAATAAATTCAACGATCACTGAACTTCAACATTGAAAATATTAAAACCTTTTGAAATGCAGTCTACTGATGTTCACTTGACGCACGTCAAATTCGCTGAGTCCTATTTTTTAAGGAATCCATTCCGTCTCTTACAAGAGGAAAATGATATGACGCCACAACACAACAGAAGACAACGCGCAGTTAGATGCTAGATGACATGATCAGTTACGTTAAGGTGGCCAACTTTTCTACAATAAAAAGGAAGACACAAATAAATTGAGGAAAATATAAATATAGTAAATAAGATAAACATTTTATTCATTGCAACAAATAATGCAAAATACACTGTAATATGATAAATGCATAATAAAAACATTTGTGACATTTTATATTGTAATTATTACTTTTTCTATTGAATGAATATTTTTTGTCAACTATATCATCCTCTAACAATATATTTTAAATATCAGAACAAGAAACATCCTTCATATTGAATTTTACGGCAAGTGCTGCAGCTACAGTATAAACATTCAATGTCCATTTCTCACTTGTCCAAAAATCATTAGAAATCGAACATTTAGGATGACACTTTTCGAGGGAAGGTAGAACTTACAAAAGCAGGACTGCCCTCCCTGAAGGAGAACGATTGCTCACCTTAGTTACGTTAATTATGTAAATGAAAAGTTAAATAAATTAATTCCATTAAATGATAAAATGGTGTTAATTTGCTGTGTTTCTTCGGTAAACTAACATTAAAATACACTGCAATACAAATTGTAGCAAAATTATTGGATTTTGTTTTGAAGTTTTGCTTTATAGAAGGATTTCAGAAATCTGAAATCTAAAATCCAAAACAAATGGACATCAACTGAGATGCTTCTTTTGAAGAAAAGAAAAAAAAATAATCCGAAAGATCAGTGACTCTATCAAACTCTTTTTTTCTGTAATAGGTTATATCAGGAAAATCAATTTTAAAGTCGTTGTATCAAAATGTATAAGAAAGCGTTCTATGTAAGTTCATAGCGATATTTTGACCTCATCTATTTAATAACCTAAAAAAACTTCCTTATACAACAGCTGCGGGCAATGTTGCTTTTGACTTTGAAAAAGACTCCTTTCATCAATAGACGCATTGCTACAAAAATACCTTTATAGTAAAGTGCCTCCATAAACATCAAAGCGAAGTTTGTTTTTAAAATGCTTCCCTTCCAAAGGTCATCATATGAGTCGTTTGTGTCTCTTAAGTGCGTTTTATAGTTCCCTTTTTTTCTGGAGCGAGACAAAAGGTATTTTGGAGCCCCCTTCCTTAAAATGCATGCTGCTAAGAGTAATCATTTGTCTCTTCTATGGTTTTCTTCTATAAACTCTCCTTTCATTCCCAAGAGAATGAAAACTAAAAAGGTATTGCTAGTCATGTGGAAAATCGACTCCACTGATTCTTAGCCAAAAGAATGAATGATGGCATCAAAGAAAGGAAGGACGAAATAGTGTTTTTTTTTTTTAAAAAAGAAGAAAATGCCTTAAACGAAATTTCATAAATTTTGTTGCTTTTATAAAGCAATAACAACATTGAACGGATTTTTACGTTTTTTGAGTAACAGGCTTCTATCGAAACCTTAAGTAAACTGAACTGAGGCTTGTCCAAAAGAAGGATATTACTCTTTGAAGAATTAACTAAATTTTTCCTACTTATTATTTAAGCTGCGGTTATTTAAATATTAAATGAAGAGTTTATTCATGCAAAGAATTACTATTATACTATTTGATTTAATATATTCCGTACTAAAAATCTAAATTACAACCTCCTAGAAAATGGGCAGGCAAGTGTATTAATTTTATTAGTCCGCGTGTACAGAAGCTGTATCAGCAGAATTCTCCTTTGTGTACAGGCTGGTACAGTTATTGTCACACTAAAAGGTTAGGAACTCCAAGAAAATGAATTGAAAGTTTATGCATACGAAGTAAATTACTCGTTGAAAAATTAACTCATCTACCCTGCTTGTCATGTAAGCTACGCTTATTTAAAAAATTGCCTGAGAAGTTGAGTTATTAACCCTTTCGGCCCTAATGGGCATATACGTCCCGGAGATTAGACTTCATTCCCTATTGGTAAATAAATCCCACTTTTACATAATTTTTTAGATTTTCAGTGTTCTTAATAAATTAGGGAATAAAATTATGATTAAAGAAACTTGGAAATGCTCTCAGATTTCAAATGGGTTTGAGAGACAGATTGCAAAATTTTTGAGCTCGCACATTAATCAAGTTTCATATTGGTCTATTTTTTTAAAATTTTACAAGAAGTACAACTATATTTCTGCCATACTTAGTGCAAAATAGCTCATATTAAGTAATAATTTAGTCTTTTTAATATTAAATTTAAGAAATTTTGAATAAATTCTTTTTGTACGATAAATTGTCCCAATCGTATTTAACAGTGGGGCAATATATCCCATCAGTGATCAAATTACTACTAGATTATAGTTACGAAGCCGTAAAGTTGTTTCTCTGGCATGCTAGTCTTATGGCAGGAAATAGTTTTACAGATGTTTTGCTCGAATAGTCCCAGTCGACTATACGATTGGGACATATTGTCGCAGATTTCCAGGAAACGGGAAAAGTGAAAAACTTGAAACTCATAGTATACTTCTTTTAGTATGTAAACATTAAATTAAAGTACTTTTCATAGTTAAATTTTACTCGTGCAAAAGTCGGGTCGAAAGGGTTAATTCTTTTCCTTCATGTAACTAATATGTATTTTCTCCAATCACCCTTCAAATAGTTTTACTCCCCTTTCCTATTCAATCGCACCATGTGTGATTGAATAGGATTGATTAATTGATTTTTAATGAAGAAAGGCTGGAATAGCAATATCACACACGATCATAAAGAGCAACAGATAGTGTCTTCCATTTACTTGAAAAGGAGAAAAAAATAATTCATATTTTTTCCATAAAAATCCACAGTATAAGAGGATTTTTTAAATTTCGTCAATCACGTGATATAAAGGTTAATAGTATATTATTATGTGAAAATTAAACTCATGAAACAAGGGTCATTATGTAAAATATGCGTGCAATTCATAAACATTTCTTAAAAATCACAATAGTGTATGATGGGGAGAAAGGAATAGAATTCTTCAGTTTTAATGAAAAACAGATTTTCCTAAAACGGAACTGTATAAACATTGTCAGTATTATAAAGCAATTACTTGATTCTTATTGTTCCAGAAAATGTGAATCTATGTACTTAAAAATTAGTTGAGAGCATCTTTTTAAAAAGTTGTTAAGGCGTCAGAGAAACTTGCTAACAAGTATCACATTCCATCAAGATCGGAATGGAAAAAGGAAACAGAAATCTAGACTATACAATTTTGTGCACAGAGTGGGCTTAGGCAAAGTTTGCGTTGTTCAGAAAACATATTTCAGTCGGGAAAATTTGTTTTGACTGGCTTCTGGTTAAAATATTAAAAGCGAAACCAAACAAAATACTGATTATAACGTATTTCAAGCAGAAACTAGCTGTGCTTAGCAAAAATTCTACCATATACATGCAATATAAATTTTTCCTATCTGTTAACTGTCTGAAAAAGGAAGCTTAAGCTTTCTTGTGCAGAAAATTGAAAATAAAGGGTGTGCAAATATTATTGTCGAGGCTTCCTTGGCTCATAACTTTTGATTAAAGTGCATAACGATAAATCTCATATTACATATTCGTAAAGTGCAACTCAAAAAGGGCGTTTAATAAAGCAAACAAATTTTAGTAATTTTCAGATGGATTCCTTTCGTGGCACGTAAGACATCTAGTCTGAACTCAATTTACCGCCAAGTGTCGATGGATTGCATGCTGCGAAAGTCTGCCACGTGGGAATTACTTAACTCTGCTTGTGTTATTAAAAATTTTTTGAGTTGCACTTAATGAATATGTAGTAAGATTTATCATCATGTTCTTTAATCAAAAGCTCCGAGTTAAGGAAATCCCGCCAATAATTTATAGACGTCCCGTAGCATGTAGATAAATCGAAGTAATGTCAATGAAAAATTTTACAAAAAATAAATGCAAATCAATCATAAAAATTGCATGTACTTTAATCCAACAAACTGCAATAACTTCTAGTGCAGAATATATTTATTGATATACACAGAAGTTGAACATAGAAATACTGACAAATATTTTAAAAATAAACATATCTGTCCTTGCAAAACACATTTTGCGTTTTAAAAACAAAAGAAATTATTACCAACAGTTCTAATTATTATTTCAAAACTTCCTAAAAAATGTCAATGAACACATAAACACCACATGTATCATACATATCACATGCATTAAATTTAGATTTTTCTGAACATTAAATTGTTTAAAAATTGAGTTTTTTAAACATTAAAGAATATTATATAAATAAATAGAAGCAATACCGAAGAAAAACTGAATGAATGAACAGAAGCAACACCAATGAAAAATTAAATAAATAAATATAAATAAATATTAGAAGATGTCTGTACTTTAATCCAACAACGTGCAAGAACTTATGTTATAAAATCAATTCAGTGATACACACAAAAGCTGTAAACAGTGCTACTAAATATTTTTAAGCATAAGTAGTAGAGTTCATACAGAACAGATTTTGCGATTTACAAACAAAAGAAATTATTACCAACAGTTCCAATCATTATTTCAAATCGTCCAAAGAAATTTTATTGAACACAAAATCACACATAAACCAATTCTACGTTTACCCAAATTTGAATATTAAAATAAAACCTTTTTAATTCGATTTTAATTAGCTAAGTTTGTTGCAAAATCATTA
>BGPR01000279.1:467842-478241 GCA_013235015.1 Araneus ventricosus
ATAATCGAACTATTTTAGAACTTTAAAGACTAAAACGCGAAGATCATATTAGGTTAATTACTGTTTTACTGCTGTAAAGTTCTAAATTGAATAAATAGGAACGTTTAATTTGTACCTACAAAGAATAGTGAAAATTAAAGTGTATTTCGGAATGTATTAAAATAATGTGCAGTTTAGAGAGCTGTGAGAAAGGAAAAAAGTGGCAAATTTCTGTGATATAATTTTTAAAGAGAGTTTTAATTTTTTCAGTTTTATTGTAAAATGCAAATACTGACATTCAAATGAAATGGTGTCCAAAACTTTTCAAAAGCATGAATGTATTATAATAGGAAAAATCGACAAATATCGTGATAAGAATCTCAAAAACACAGGAAAACGAATGATTAAATATAAGAAGAAAATAAACAACTTGTAAAAGAACAACTTTAACATTAGAAACGTTATCATCCACACAGATACTTTCTCCACTTAATCTGCCTTCCATGCACTGTCTTCCAATATGTCTCGCCTAATTGATTATTTAACTCTAAACAAAGTCCCGAATTCTTCATGACACTTTTTATAATGTCTTTGCTACTTAAGAGAAAACTCATGTTAATTTAATCATGTTTTTGAAAGACATTGGCATTTTCAATAACACAATAAGCTTTACAATTATATTTTATTCTAGTTGTTTTTGAATAAACTCATGGATATTTACTCTTTTAGAATCTTCATAATCTGCATCTATGACTGTTCCTCCATATGGGTTCCAAGCTCTTTAAGTGATTATTTTCGAATAATTGATTATTTTATAAATAGAGTCCGTTTAAATTTTTTTCATGTGTTGTTTTTAACGTCTACTTAAGAGAGACCTCCTCATGCTATTATTCATTTTCTCAAAGACATTGACATTTTAATAACATTTAAGCTTTTACAATTTTACTTTTGTTCAGAGTTTTTTGCCATGAATTTCATTGATTTCAATGAAAGACTTCGACCTGTCATTCACGACACTCCACTCCAAAACAGAGCGTGAATGTGGAAGCTTCTGAATTCGCCTGGAATGGAACAGAAAGTCGATATCCAACCCTTCCCACCCCATACTCCCGCAATTTGGATTGGGCTGCCGGGCCGTAAATTGGGAAATGCGGTGAAAGTAGTACATGATGCTTGGGGTGCTTGTTAGGAGTGAGTCTTGGGATGTGGGGCATGGAGGGTTTGCAGTGTACAGCGACTACGTCACTGTAGGAGTGACCGACGTAAGAAGTGTGGCGTGGCCACCAGTGTCCGTACTAAATGTTTGATTGTTCTTCCCCACTGGTCCATGTTAGGCCTCACTCTTTAGGGTAGGCTGATCGGTCTTCTCATCTATCTACCATCCTACTAAATGTATAGGCTAAAAAATGGAATGGCGTGGATCGTACCACGCCATTTGCGTGGCATTCATGATCATGAATTACCGCCTTTAGACTCATTATAAATCTGCCTTCGCGCAGCATGTCCTAGAAAAAAATTCATCCATTCATCTATCCATCACCTTTGAATATTTTGCCTATATGGTCAAATTAATGTATTTGAATACTCTAGGACAATTTTATTATACAAGGTGATTCAAAACATATGTTCAATAATTATAGGAAGTCAGACCCACACAGATAAGTCTTTTTTAAAGCCTCATGCGGTTGCAAATCCTTCGTGCGACCGTCCGGAGTCGTTGTAACAGTGAAATAGCGAAAAGAACAGGATGCTACTGCCAATATTAGCTGAACGAAAGAACTTTGGATATTTTTCATTCCATTTAAATTAAGAAAGAGAAAACTCAAATTTATTAAACTAATTTAATTTAGAAACTTCGTATTTCCCAAAATTTCCATTTGTCGTTTTCTTATATGTCTGCTTCTTTTAAAATATAGAGACAAAGACGCATACATTAGTAATGTCTGCATCATGCCATTGGAATGCCACAAGGTGACGGGTTTGTTTCCAATACAAATCAAACAGCTGAAAGAAAAAGAAATCAATTCTGACTTACTTATTAGATCTAGAAAAGTTTTGGAAAAAATTTTCCTTCCGAGAGAAATGAATTTGACCGGTATTTCATTTCTATTATATAATTGGAAAATAGCAAAATATGCTGTATATATATCTTGCCATATTTTGTTATTTTATATATATATATATATATATATATATATATATATATATATATATATATTGTTGAAAACCATTTACTTGATTGCCTATTTCATTATTTTAAATAACAGTGTTCTTTCATGTTGACATACAATGTTTAAACTTGATTTTGTTTATGTATCATTAGTAATTTCAATTTAATGATTTTATTTAAAAGTATGTATTGTTCAAATAAGGCTATTTGATATAGGATAATTCTTGTTATTTCTGTATGTTTGTACTGTTTTATTGATTTTGATATATATATATATATATATATATATATATAGCAAGTTTACTGTGACAAACTCCAGCCATCTCGCTTGCAAAAAACCCATTTGCTACAATTCTGCCGTGACAAATAGTGCCACCTCGTTTTTGCAAGTTTGCAGCAAATTTGCAAACAAGCGTGATGCAAAAGATAAAGCTAAAAGAGATAATTATCTTTTGTCTCTGTTTTAAAAAAACATCCGAATTTAATAGCATCTCCTAGACTCGTCCTTCTTTTTATTAATTCAATAAATCAATGATAATTTGTAAAAAAATTAACTTTTTATAAAAAAAAATTTGAACATTTTCCATCTTTTTCACTAAATATAGTATCTGCACTTTAAAGAAAACTATATCGCCTTTTTCTGAATGTTGAAATTTTAGGCGTTTATAAACAAAAAATTAAACCTGAAAAAACAGTCAATGCTTATTAAAAAATAACCACATTTTGTCTCATTTTAGAGTAATTACTTTTGAACTCAATCTCTGTAATTTATTCTACTAACAAACGTAGTTATTAGCGAAAATCGCTCTCTTGACTTCAAATCATATTCGCAACTCAAAAAAAAAAAACGAAATCAAGAAAATAGTTTAAAATAAACATGCTGAATCAGGAATTCCACGAACGATGTATTAGCGAAATCTATCATCGCCTCATTTAACGGGTCGAATGCTCTCAGAGTTTAACTGGCCGAATGGTTAGAGCGCCCGCTTCCCGAGCGCTAGGTCGCGAGTTCTATCCTGGGTTGTGTTCGCACTCTGTTTTTGCTATAATTTGCAATGAATTTGCAATGCAAGCTTGCTGCAAGTTCGTCCTATGGTGACTTCGAGGCTTGCGTTAACTTGATGCAAGCTTGTTTCACACTTGCACACTTGTCGTGACAAATTTGCAGAAAGCTTGCAGATTTGCAGTGCAAATTTGCTGCAAACTAAAATTGCTATCTGGGGTTTATCGGTAATATATATATATATATATATATATGTTATAAAATGTATGTATGTATGTATATATTATGCGTGCGTGTGTGTGTGTGTTATATAAAAGAGGCAAAACATAATAGAAAAGCAATAAAATAAAATAACAAACATTCAGATCAAATTCGAAAGGATATGAAAAAACGAATTGAAAGTATATCCGAGTAAAGATAAAAATGCGAATAGTAACAGATAGAAAAATATATATAAATATATCATTTTTCATTTCACGTTTCATACTCTTTCATTTTACGATTTATACTCTCTCTCCCTCTCTCTATATATATAAAGTATAAATTGTAAAATGAAATATATATATATATGGTGTATGATACCATTTTTAAGATAGAGCGCCCCGTGGTTATAGTTAGAGAACAAGTGTTTGGATTTATATACCATCAATTAAATATTTTAACAAAAGACAGAAAGTACTAACGCTGTTTTAAAGTAAGTAGTACAATATGTTATTATATCCTCGGATACGGAATTCATTTGGCTACAATTTACTATAGGCTATATATTACTATATTTACTTACCTAATTATTTTATTAAAATAGTGTTAAGGTAAGGTTGGGGGTTTTTTTGTTTAAAATTCGCCTAGATTGGACCACAAACAGTTGCCTAAATTGGACCGTTTAAATTAAATACGACTATTAGCTGCGTGAATAGCCCAGCAAGCAGTTATAATTACTAACAGTCCTCATAAATTGTAAGTGGAACTAGCCAAAGAAAAAAACAATAAAATGATATTAAAGACATCAGACGTTGGTTGAGAAAAACAAAAACTAAGGTTATCTAGTTTTGTATCAGCTGTGAGGAATCAAAAGAAGAAGAAGAAGTGATACAGTGCATAAAATCTCCTACTTAATCATTGTGTTCTAGTGTGAGCGAGCAATTAGTTGCTTTCAAACACACAAGGCATTCTAATGATGAAATTGTCAGCACTAATAGCAGTAATGTGCATTTATAGCACATGAAAAGTACTTCATGAAAATGAAGAAGTTCAGAATAAAACAACATTTAACTATGAATGCAATCCGTACATGCCTTCGAGAAACTCAATAAATTGCACACAAGATTTTTCCTATCGGTATTTAATTCAGCATATTAAGAACAGTATAATATTTACATAATATGAGCAAAATATTTCGTATATTTTTTTTTTCTTTTCTATCTCAAACCATCATGGAATAAACTACATTCACAAACAAGAAAGAATGTAGGTTTGTAAAGCGATGAGATCATCCATAACAATAACAGCAATGCGTATTCACAGCACATAAAAGAGTGGCTTACTTTTTAATTTCGGCGGATTAGGCGCCCATCATGGAAATGAAGAAGTTAATGCGAAAGATAATAGTCAATGATTAATGTAATCCTTAAATGCCTTCGAGAACCTGAATAAATTGCTTCTTGCTTTCAATTTTTGCGGCGTTTTTCACGGCTGGTCTTTTGGGTGCCATCAACATTTCCCGAAACATGTAAGCACTCCTAAGTCTCTCTCTTCCTCCAAGAACCCTTCCAGAGTTGAAGATCACCAATTTAGTCGTAAAAACTTGTAAGGCCACGCTGCTTGTTCGACCTAAATCCCTTGAAGAGAGCCGGATGGGAAGAGTATTTTTACGACTATTGAGTGTTAGTCTCATGGCGCTGGTAGTTTTTCATGGAGGATTAGTTTTATCTGCCGACCGGTATCCCTTGTTAGAAGTTATCTAAATGAGTTTGCGACTTTCGTAACTTAGCCGTGGTGTGGAAAGAACTGCTTCTCCACCCCACCCCACCCCCTTAGTTCCCAGCGCAGACGATAATTTTGCGGCGATGCACCTGAGTCCTGAGGTCGGGAGGGAATTTTTTTTCAGAGTATAGGTTTATCTGTTATATACTTGTTTACTTTCTCGTTTCAAACTGGAAAAATAGTGCGAGGGAAAATAATGAGAAGAACAGAAGACACCTTATAAATTGGGAGAAAATAGTCTCTCATCAAAAAATGTACAAAGGCTTAATTCTAGCAAAGTTAGTTTTGAGTTGACCTTGAAGCACTGATTTTGGATGAGAGGAATAGTTTTGAAAATTTAGTTTTATTTTTAGAATATTCTTAGTCCAAGGCCTTTATTAGGGCACTAAAGTCATTCACAAATTTATCCAAATAATTACCAAATTTGCGCTTTTCATCACACGTTTTGGTTCATTAATGAATAATGACAGAGATGAATCATCATGAATGTACATAAAATTCAAATTTCAGTTCCCTATGACTGTGCTTATATTATCAAAAAATTCAGTTTTGCTTTTAGAATCTTCTTAGTCATTTACAAAACCTTCGTAGGACAATAGAGTCATTCACAAATTTATTCAGATAATTTACAAATTTATTCAGAAAATTTATAAATTTGCGCTTTTCATCACACGTTTACGTTCATTTATGAATAATGTCAGAAATAAATAATCATGAGTGTGTGTGTGTGTGTGTGTGTGTGTGTGTGTGTGTGTGTGTGTGTGTGTGTGTGTGTGTGTGTGTGTGTGTGTGTGTGTGTGTGTGTGTGTGTGTGCAATGCAAGTTTTCAGTTCACTATGACTGTTAAAATTATCAAAAATTTATAAAATAAAAAAATTCAGTTTTTCTTCTAAAATTCTTTTCGTCCTTAATAGAACATTTGATATCGCACTAGAGTCATGTATAAATTTATACTACTTTCAAAATTATGCTTTTCATCGCTTGTTTGTGTTTTACTAATAAGTTATGTCGGAAATGAATAATTATGATCGCATATAAAATCATTTATCAATTCGCTGTGAGTGAGTATAAATTCTCAGAATAATTTATAACCTTGCGTTTTTCTCGGGTTTTGTTGTCAGCAACAACCGTAATTAATTATCATAATTTCGTAAAAAGTGCAGAAATATTTTACGAAAGCACAGAAATTTTCTATTTGCAATCAATATTTGGTACTTACAAAGAAAAAATTAATTTAGCATACTGAGAAAATATGATGCATATTTATGAAGAAACTTGTAAAAATCCATTGTGTAGCATTTCTAACTACATTTACATGACTTCACACATTCTGCACTAAATATCAATTTCCATTTAATGCAGGCCTAATTAAAACTTAAACATTATTGAAATAATTCTGGTAAGCTAATTTTTAATGTTCAAAGGATTAAAATATTTCCAAAACCAAAAAATATGCATAAACTTTAATGTTTTCCAAAGAGAGTTTAAATATGCGATTCTTCAAATTTCTGAAAGATATTCGATAATTTTAACTTATACTCCGTGAGATGAATTATGTATCAAATTAAAACATTAAATAAAATAAGATATTACAGAGATCAAAACAAATAATAAAGTGAATATGGAAGATGATAATTAATTAAAAACGTAATCTTTATAAAATGTGCTCTTGGAAAAATAATAGATTTGCATATTTTTATTAAAGAATGTACACCTTGCATAAACTCTTTTCAATCCTTTCTAAGCAGCTTAATTAGAGTAATTAGAAAAGCTTTCTGTTTTCGCTTATATTTTATGTATACTATTGTACTCGTGTGTGTCTTATTATTTGATTCTGTTTGATGATAAGCATGATGTTTATATGTTATTTAACGTTGAAACTATGCTACCACTATAAATAAGTAAAATCTCACAGATGGTTGTAATGTTTGCAAAATGAAATACTTAATTCATAGAAAAACAGAGCAAGACAAAAGATTATGATTCATTCTACTAATTCTCTTTTTCCTCGCGTGTCATGCTGTTTAATTTATGAAGTGCATGTTATGTCTACAAACTGTTTCTTTTTCCGCTACAGTAATAGAATGATAGTTGTAAGGTTTCCGTCGTGTTACAACACGTTTCTTTTTCATACGCAACGTCAATTTTATTAATAAAGATGATTAGCTCTGCTGAATTTGCCAACAACTGTAATTAAATGAATGAATTAAAAATGGGGGTTGGGGTATTAAATGATGCAACTTTTGGTTGCTTTATAAAGTAGAGAGTTTAAGAATTTTTTTTCCGAACAGAAAGCTACTTATAATTTTCATATGAAAAGGAATTTTATCTGCATTTTAACTAAAAGAATTCAGGTATATTGTGCAAGTCTTTCCATATGTATTTTTAATCTCAATAATTATCAATTGGAAATCTGGTTTTTTTTTGCAGAAGTTTCAGTTTGATACAAACACCTTAACTGTTTTACCCGAGCTCCACTAGTGCATCGAATTTGTCATTTTTAAACTAATAATCTAAAATTAAGTCATTAATGGACGTTATAACTGGATACAAAAATGATCGGTAATTCATTAACATCTCTAGTGTCCTATGAACATGTAATTGAATCTATACGACAACGCTTCCCCAAAACAGAAAGGGGGGGGGGGGCAATTAAAAAGATTTTTTAAATACCAACCCCGTTTTGGGTTTAAAAAGTAAATTTACCTCGTTGTTGTTGGGGGGCAGGGAATCCACTAAATGAAACAGATTAAAGTTGCAGCGAACCAATGAGATAAAAGGAGTAAATTTGATGAATATACGTACCGTATTCTTATATAACTCATGGAAAAGATTTGTTATGGGAAGTAATGATACCGTGAAATGACCTGCACTCATTTCCAGTAATTCACAACGTTGCATTTATTTGTGACTTGTTTTTAAGTTTAATAATTAATTACAAATTATAAGGGAACTAATGGTGCCAGTTTTGTGGTTCATTTCAGTGACCAGACGTCTCGGATCAGCCAGACAAACCCAATATTTTATCCGTTGTCTTGTAATCAAAGAAACGTCCCAATTTTGCCCTGATTATCTTTTAAGTAAAGTTTATTCATTTTTTGCTGCAAACTACATTTCACTTCACCTTTTCGTATTTTTGTTACTATCTCTACTATTACTAGATCTTTCTCGGACACCTTTTATATAGTTTCATGGAACAATCAACAAAAGATGAACTGATTCAAGATACGTGAATGAATAAAGAAAAGTACTTGAGAAAAAAGGCTCTTCTTAAAATAATAATTTTTACGTACGCATAAAAGAGGAGACCATAAAGTAAAGATATGCACAGAATCTGGAACTTCTATTTGCTGGTATTAAGCAACAAAACTAGCTCTGTGAAGCCTTCATTGATAGGCTTTTTATGTCATTTTCATATCCAAACATATCCTACTTATTTACCTATCAAAATGGGAATTTATTCTGGTTTCACTTTTCATTCAAGTTTCACCGCAACTTTCTCTGGAATATTTACAACGTCTGAATAACTCTTAGTTGTGAGGAAGTAAAAATGTCAACATTTGAGGAAAGATAATGTAAAGAAGGGATTCAAAAATCTTATGTAACGGTAAATCAGCGTCTGTTTAAAGAAGTAGATTTATCTCCTATATCCAGCCTTAAATAAATAAACTAAGATTAAAAATGCCCTTTTCCTTTTTAATGGATTTATGCATTTCAATGACATGGCCATGAACAAGTTTGCTATGAAATATTCATGAAAGAGAATACTTTTAAAAAGTGGATTAATGTTTCTCCCGCTTTTCTTCTGGAACTTTTGTTGATAAGTAAGTTTATGGCATATACATGGAAAAAAGGGAATGCATTTAAACCATGGTTTACATCTTTTTTATATTAAAAAAGTATTGAAAGAAATAGAAAAGGTTGGAGCAGATGGAATTGTACGATATAAAAGTGGTACTAACAAGAAAGCCCTGTTAATCCGAAAATTGCAAGAGAAAATAAGTAACAGCTAAAAAAAAATGCATTTCAGAAGAAAAAGTAAGCTATAAAAAGCCATCTAAACCAGGACTTCTTATGCTGTGGGTCTCAACAGCAAGTGGGGTGGCATAGGGTCACCATCATTTTCGAGCCATCGTTTTTCTGATTCTTTGTTGTTTCGAAATTTACATAACTAAGAAAATCATTTTGACATAAAACCATTTCAATAAAATTTGTAAAATAAGTAGTCTAAATTTAATTTCTTTTTGTTTATCATTAATTATTTTTTCATTTTTTCTTATTTGTTTCCAATTTTGGGTTTTAAATAATTATTTTTGGATGAAATCCAGGGAGCGAAAGCTTGTTTCTCACAAAATAGTAAAACAAAAAACATAAGAAGTGTTGATCTAAGCTAAAATAAAAATTCTAACCAAAACCAAATACATCAGCTGATTTCTATCTTTCACCGAATAAAGCAAACCCAGCTTTTGTAGCTAAGTGATATTGTTGGAAGTGAAATATTACTTCTGCATCTTATAGACATTATATAGTAGTGTATCTTCATATAGGATTCAATTGTCTTGGGGCATAAAGCATTCATGCCATCTAAATGTAATATTTATTACTTATAGAAATTTGTCGAGAATAAATGTCGCGTTGTTTTATCATAATAATGAAAGCATCTAAATCCAAAATATCTTCATGCAATGAAGCGTAATTTTAACTACTTCTAAATTCTCAACTGAGTAACCCTATGTGGTTAATCTGGAGTCTACGGTGCCCACTAACTTTGTTCCTCTTAGGATCGTCAACACTTTGCCGCCAAAAACGAAGATGAGAGAACATTTGTTTTGGTTGCGCAATGATGTTTTTAACGAGTAACATGTGCGCATACGCGGAAATTATTCTTTTCATCGGTGTGTTGCACATCCCGCTATACTGCGCCTCGTTTCGATTGGACTGTTTTGTTCATCTCTTCTATGTGATTGGTCGATTCATTCGAATTTCAATAAAACTTCGTTTGGAATTCTTCGGTTTAGTAAAGTGTATGTTATTCTGTGTGTTTCGTTTGTCAATGAATAAGCGAAGCTACGAGTATTCTGCTATGCTGAAAGAGAAACTCCTGATGTTTTTTTTAAGTTAAAAAAATTTGCCCGGTACACGCTTAGAATGCCGCAGGCATTGCGTGCGGAAATTCTCGTTTTCGGAATTTTTTTTAAAAACCTAGATTCCTAACATTCAATAAATAATCGTAGTTACCAGTTTCCTGCTATGCTGAAAGTGAA
>BGPR01000279.1:484507-515511 GCA_013235015.1 Araneus ventricosus
TTTATGACTGCTTGAAGACAATTTTTTAAAAAATCTTTATTCGAACTATTTTTAGCAAATAATATCCCGCCTTTTTCTCCAATTTAGAAAAGAAAAATACACCCTAAGAAAATTCAGAAATTTTAAAATTACAGCTGTTATCCGTTAACGAAAATATCCATAAAATATACAAAGATTGTGAATATTTTTAAAAGCCAATAGTCCTTTGCAAATAAGGAACATTCTGTGGAAATAAGATAGTGAAGGGAAGAGCGTCATCCTATAGTTATTTTATTTTAACTCTACTGCCTGTTTTATACTCTTCCCAAGAAATAAAAAAATATATATTAAATCTTGATGGATTATATTTATTTCTAATTACATGAAATGTATTATTCAGTATATTTTCTCGCATTCTGCAGAGCAGTGCTCCTGCCCATCTCTCATATTGGTGACAGACTTTTCAAAGAAAATCATACAAATTTGTTCCACCATTCCGTTGCTGACCTGATTTATTCTCTTATAACTTTAAAATCTTTTCTAGAATAACGAAATATCTGTAAACATAGTTTCGAAACTGGTTAGTTGTTCGAGTGGGAGCAGTTAAATGTTACAAGGGCCAGATTGACCAAGTTGTGTCAAACTGTAGGATGACGTGTTAAACCGGGTTAAAGCCTACAGGTATGTTTCTTGACTTCATAAAATTGTATTACTGTCCAAAGAGAAAAATTCTAACATAGCTAATCTGTGTAAAAAAACTAGAAAACCAAATTTTTTGTACGCTACAAAATCTAAACTACTGAATAGATTTTCTTCAAATTTTGATCGCAAATACTATGAAGCTTCAGGAAAGGTTTCTGAAAATTAATTAAATATTTAATTTTTTATTAATTGAAAACTGTGTTTCCACTGAGCATGTACAGTTCAAGATCTTCTACTGAGGCACCTAAAAGGTTAAATAATATTAATCCCTTATGGAGAAAATTAGCTTTCGGTGCTTTTTAAGAATCTTTTACTTGAATTGATATTCTCATTTTTATTAAAAACCGTCTCAAACGATAAAAGATTTTTGTTTCATAATATTTTATATGAAAGTATTTTTTCATTAAAAATATTAGCATGAAAGTATTTTTTATCCGGAGCAACGTCGGGTATATCAGCTATTTATCAATATAAAAAAGCTGCTGGACGTTGGAAGCTATACATCATGTTTATAAACACACGTTACTCGAACACTCCTGTAGTGAATTTTCATCCATCCTGGCTGCACTAGAAGCGTATTGATTTAATTATCTTAAACGAAAATACTCAACTAGCTTGAAGTTTATAAAATAAATACTAACTATTTTTCGACATAGATCATAAGGACAAGGTAGAAAACTTTTCACTTTACGAAATGAAGAAATAATCGCTTCCTAACATACAGTGCCATACGCTTCGTTGATTATGAATTGAGGACTGGTGTATGTCGTAATCAGATCGATGTGAAATACTTGAGAAGTTTTCAAATAGTTGTTGTTTTAACGTTTTGTTTCGAAACTGGATAATGAGCTGTTTTGGAAATAGCTGGCAATTTCGACACCTCGATTAACTGATAGCATTCCGAATGATATCAGTTTATAGAAAGTTTCATAAAATTTAATAAAGTTTTCATTCAATTAATTGAAATAAATAATGAGAATACATAATACTAATACATAACTAATTGAAATTTTTTCATTAAAACTCGGAGATGGAACAATGATCACTCAGTAAATCTGAGACATACTTCAAGTACAGATTTATTGTGCATCTGCATAATTACGGATCTATGTAAGCAACTAAAAGTGATTTCTGGAAGAATTTCTGGGTAGAGAAGTGCCTTCTCTACTGACAACATTCTGTAATTTGGTTTTCTATAATATGGTATAATTCTACTGTTATTTGGTTTAAATAATTATTAATTATGTATTCTTTTCTTTCAGCTGAAAATGTATATAACAAAATTGTTCCTTTTAGCAAATTTCTCTCAATTCATACTCGCATGGTACACTCAAAATGCGTCGCTTCATTTTCATTTTAGAATCCATTACGCGTCATAGCACAGCCTAATAAATTTGAATATTGAACCGAAGGTTTCGTAGAAGCATGAAAGTAAATCTACTGAGGTTTCATTAGTATAAAGATTTTTAGTAAAGCGAACACTGTACAGGGAATATTTTCTTGACTTCTTTTTATTTCAAAATCAACTTATTGATTCGAAAACTGGAAATCCAGGTATCGTTAACATTTCGCATACAGACCAAGTCATATGCATGGATGACGAATTTATATTCATTTATAGCAGTTTGATCTCAGCTTCAAATATTCTACAACACAAAGTTGCAATGAAAATTTTGGAGGAACAAATTCAAGGATCCTTCTGTGTCGTGTTTTGAGGGCCCTTTATGTGAAAAAAGTTATTCTATGACCACCATCTGTCAGCAATTTCTTCAATGGAGTCCATTCACTATACGTCACATTCGCAGCTTACTGTAAATATTTCTATGAACATTAAAGGTGGTATGAAGATCATAAAAGAGAACATTCACATGACATCACAATCATATGACGGGCATAACTGCTCACATCATTTAACATCTAACTGCACGCTGCCTTATGCTATGACGTCACATCCTTTTCGCAAGATGAGCAATTGATTTTAAATCTAAATTGACAAAGAGCGTTTCAGGTTGATTCAGTTTGATTTTATCTGTACCATGGCAGCATCATTTGACGCCATTACTGTTGCTAAAATTTTATATTAATGTAACAAGAAAACTTAGCTTCATTTTAATTCTAAAGCACTATCATTCAACGGTTTTAACCCGTTATCAATTGTAATTTTTATGTAACTCCAAACATAAATGTATAAAAGGGACTTTCATCACAGTTATATGTGTCTCCAAAAATGAAATAGATAAAAAATAGCTGAAATGAAAAAAGGCTTTGTCTTTAAGAGGAAAGCGTTAGAGACCCGAGGACGAAAATTCAGAGATTTCTTGTTGCCCACTATGTCGTTTGTCATTTTGTTTTCTATTGACCTGAAAAAGTGCTCTTTCCCCTTCCAACCGGTCTGATGGTCAGAACCTTTCATTGCAACCTAAACATTGACTCTCCGATGCAATTAACTTGTATCTCTGGTATTTGGTACCATTAGTCAACCATCGGCTTCAGTAGAGAAATGTGGCAATTGCGAATTCTTTCCTGACGTGGCAGTGCAGTAATAAATAAGCTTGCCCATCCATCATTTACCTTCCTTCGAAGGATACTTTGCCTTCTCAATGACTGAAAAAGATAAGGTTTTATTGGAAATGCTGATTCCCTCTGGGATTAACTTTAAATTAATACAGAAGCTAAAGTTTTGAAAGTTAGATTAATGTCCCCTGTTGAGGCTACGCGAGGGCTATTTTGGGATGCACCTCGCAATTTCGAACTGTTTCTAGCGACGATGACAAAACCTCAGAGGGCATCCCACTCTCTAGGCTTCTACGTTTCACCACAATAAGGGCGATGATCCATGACGGCTGATTTAACATGCACAGACACACGTATACGGTGGATCTTCGAAGGGATATGGTTTTGAAACTGTGATTCTTTGATTCCGAGACCTTATAACCAAGACACCGCAGTCCAGTCTTTGCAGAAAGTAATGTTAGAAAATCAACTGACGATTAGAGTACAAATTTTGTAGTCTAATTATTAAATTTTGTAGTCATTATGGCAATAAAATATTGGAATAGAAATTTTGATGTCTCTGGAAAATTGCAATTACAAAAAATATGCTTCTTAACAACGCTATAAATCTTATTAACATAACTAAAGCATTTCAGTAATAAATTATAAACTGGGATAACAGCTAGCAACAAACCGATGAGCGACAGTATTGCCGCTCATATAAACATTGTCATCGGTCCTTGTGCTCAGTTGCTATTGGACTAGAAATCTGTTTGCCCGTGGCCACGGCAGTTTAATTCAAGGACTGGCATACTTTGTAAATTAAAAGTATATTATTGGTTTGAATATAACAGTAATTTATTATGGAGGATCAAGATGAAAAAAAAACGCTGAGCGTACTTTTAATTGCATGACGAGTATAGTTCGTCACTGGGAAGTTGGTCATTAGAAGCTCAAGACGAGTCTAGCTCTCCATTGTAGTAGAAGGGGTTAAAATTCTATCTGGATGATTCTGGAATATTCCGTAAGCAGTGGCGGACTGGGTCTGAAAATAGTAGTTGTCAGGAGTCAGTGAGGGCCCACACATATCTATAATCATAACATTATTTCATATATATTTAATTTTTTTAATATTTAATTATATTAAGTTAAATCTATAATATTTAATAATTATATATTTAATTACATTTTTTATTATATATTTAATTTTTCCGTGTCTTTAAAATAAATCCCTTTTAATACCCCTTAATTTTCTACGTTTAAAATAACGAAATTATGATTAAAGTTATTTGATTTTAAATTCCGTAAGTTAAATATTTCGTATACGGTTTTAGCAACAAAGTATGAATGGGAAATGTTGCCCATTAGTAGGGCATCTGTTGAAAGAGCCAGCAACCTTTAAAACAAACTTCTTTGGATGATTTAGAGTTTAGTAATTTTTTCTAGTAATGTTTCAGTAATTAAACTAGTATCATTAAAAAGGTATTTTTGAATTATAAATAATTCAAAAATCATTTTGTTAGATAGTATTTTTTGAAAATATTGCGAAAAAATGCCAAAATCTTGCTTAATTTTTAAGTAACTGAAATTTTAATTTACTTTTGGACTTTAAAAAGTTGACAATTATTTTCATCTTTTTTCGAAGAGCATGTGTGCCAAATTTCATAAAGATCGAGGAAAACTATAGATTTGTGCAAAATACTTCCTTATAATGTAAAAAACTTCTTTTTGTTGTATTAAAATGCAGTCCATTTTCATTGTTTCGCCAGTTTCTTTTTTTTTCCTTTAAGTCCAGTATTTTTCTTTCTTTCTTCGTTACTTGAAATAAATTTAGTTTTTGATAGATTTTCTATGTTATTTTGATAAATTTACTCTTTAGTAATGACATTAAGCCCATCTTTCCACTTACGGCAAGATAATCATCCTGGAGATTATGTAATTCATTTATTTGTTATGATTAGGTTAAATTTTCACTTTATAATAAGATTAATAATGCGCAATAATTGTAGATTATAATTATGCAAAATTGAAAAAAATAATCTTCATTGAATCTCGTGACTTTAAACTTTTTTTAACAGTTGAATGTAAAGACTTATGTCATTAGTTTCATTAGACACAAAAACATACTGCATCAAAATTTATCTCAAATGCTAATACATTTCCTATCTACTGTTTTTTTTTCTTCTTTTTTTCTTTGCACAACCAATTTCTTTCTCGGTCTTCTGTAGCAATTAATACTTTCAACTTAACAAAAATTAAATAATTTGGCGAATTTAAAGTTTGTTAATATAATCAAATTAAGATAATTAATAAGATGTACGAGTCGGTTGGTAGCCGAATGCGATTAGTGTTTAATACTACAAAAGCAATGTAGAAATAGAGAAATGCTAATTTCAGCTGACCTCTCAATTTTTTTTTCTTTCCTTTTTCAAGATACGCTACGTATGTGTGTGTGTGTGTTGTGTGTCTCTACTCTCTTCCGACTAAAAACAGAAATAACACTTTTCTCACCAATTATTTTCCATGAAACAGACCAATAAGACTGAGGACAAAACGCAAA
This sequence comes from Araneus ventricosus, assembly GCA_013235015.1. Taxonomy (NCBI): domain Eukaryota; kingdom Metazoa; phylum Arthropoda; class Arachnida; order Araneae; family Araneidae; genus Araneus; species Araneus ventricosus. The sequence goes on from BGPR01000279.1 coordinate 490,242, forward strand.
CTCCTCTCAAACGCATAAAGAAAAGCGTGAGTGTCGTCTTTTCATAGATGTCATTTGGTGTCCTAGTCACAGTTTTAGCCAAGAAAACCTTTTCTTACAGACGAGTTCCCTTGTTTGTGAGATTTATGACAGTAAAATGAAACTACAAAAAAGAAAGAAAAAAGCGCCTCTTACAGCGATCTCTCACAAGAACAGCATTCTTTCTGCACAAAGGGATGCAATTCCTTCAGTCTTTCCGGGGGCTTCCGAAACCAACAAAAAATCTTAATGCGTATTGTGGCTGGACTTTGCACAGAAGAGGTACCCTGTTCCAATGGCCCTGGGATTTGCTGGATGGCTGCAACATTCTGGAGAAGCATCTGTAAATGATCGGAAGGTCAAAGGAAGTGGACTGGACAGAGACCTCAGTATAGTTCCTACTGGCTATTGTAATTGCGTATGCGTCTTGGGTTGGTATTCGACCACCCGCTGTTCCGCTGGTCCAATTACGACGGCAATAAATCCCCAACGATTAATTTGCTTTAGAAAAGCTTACTATAGAGAAAGAATTCTTCTTTTCTTTGTCTCTCACACTTCCTGGGAGCCCAAATTGTCTTCTGCTTAAGGGCCCACTTGCCATCGGGCAAGCTGTCAACCTCGCTAGTCCGCCACTGTCCGTAAGTGTGTAAATGCTGAGTTCCACAAATTGTGTGCAATTTCTCTGTTCTCTTGTGTTACAAGTTTGCTTTAAACTAATAAATCTGCTTTATTTTTAAACCATATTCCGTAATTCTTTTCATCTTCGTGATAATAGAGTCCATGCCACCTCAAGTTCACAGTTTGTAAGATAGGGGAGAGTTGTCTAAAACGGGGACGGCGGGCGGCTCAAATGGGTACATTCAGCTTCTCATTGATAGTGCTGCCATCTATCGGTACAATACATTTATATCATTCCTTATCGCTATGCGCCATATTGAATCGAGTTGTTGACATGTTTGAAGGCTTGTTCTTTTGTAGGAAGTTTTCAAATTTTTTTCAATTTTTTGGTCCGATTTGAACCTTTTTCTGTATTGGACATTATCAAGACACCTTAGAACATTCGATTTTGGTAAGTACAGCATTGATTCTTCTAGATTTAAGTTAAATTTTGATATATTTCTCGATAAATTATCCAAGACCCGTCCAAAGAAAAGCCATTTTTTTTAAATATGTCACTGGCGGCTCAAATGGGGACATCGTTGGTAGTCCAAAACGGGGTCGTCCCCGCCATGGAATATTATTGAAATATCTTACATTATGATTTAATTATATGACAAATATGTGATATAAATTTCTTTAAGTATTTTAGTTGAGTACAAGTGATTATTTATGTGGCATACATAAGTATTTAAGAGAAAATATCTTACAAATTAAATTTTAACAATAGAATATACTAATATAGAAAATAAAATGTGAAAAAATATTAAAAATAATTATAAATAAAAAAGTTTTTATTGTTATATATAAACATATTTTATATTCAGATATTTTATTTCACCCATTATTTTATATTCAGAATTCTGATAATGGGGCGCTATCAAAAAAAAACTGGTCGGCAAAGCTGGTCCCATTAGAGAATGGCTGGAGCTATCCAAGAAGTGTTGTAAGGGAATATGAGCTACAGGGGAGCATCTAAGGCCTACAGTGTTCCTCAAATAACTCTAGAGACGAAGGTGAAAGAGGCTCGACAGAAGAAGCTGTCTTCTGAAGCAGCTGCTGTAAAAATGCTAGGAAGATATAAAACAGTTTTTTCGGAAGCCCAAGTGAAGGAATTCGTGCAACATCTGATACATTTAGAAGAGAGGTTATTTGGCGTTACGCTGTCAGATTTAAGAACACTAGCATTTCAGTTAGCTGGAAAAAAACAACATTCCGCATGTCTTTAACACGGAAAGGAGAATGGCGGGAAAAGATTCATTTTATGGATTTCTACAACGGCACCCAAAATTAGCCCTACGTTATCCTGAAAAAAACCTTACTTGCACGTGCAAAAGGATTCAATCGCGTAGCACTCAACGCTTTCTTTGATTTATTAGATTCCTTATATTCGAAATATAAATTCTCACCAAATGATATTTATGATGCCGATGACACAGGCATCTTGACAGTGGCAAACAAGCCTTCAAAAGTCCTTGTTCTTCGCGGCGAAAAACAAGTTGGCACTTTAACATCAGCCTAACGAGGGATGCTTGTGACAGCAGAAACATGTGTCAATGCAACAGGAAATTTTCTTCCGCCAATGTTTGTATTTCCCAGAAAGAAAGAGAATCCCCTCTTGATGGATGATGCCCCTCCTGGATCATTTGCAGTGTACCATGAAAGTGGCTGGATTAATAAGGAAACGTTCCTTGTCTGGTTCAAAAAGTTTATTGAACATTCTAACCCAGGACCAAAAAAGCCGGTGTTGTTAATCATTGATGGCCACAACTATCATACTAAAAGCTTGGAACTCGTCAATCTTGCTCCGGCAAATAATGTCATGTTGCTATGCTTTCCCCTGCATACGACACATCGGCTGCAGCCACTCGATGTGTCTTTCATGGCACCTTTAAGTACCTTTTATGAACAGGAGACCAGGAAATGGCTAATAAATCACCCTGAACGCTGCGTTACTATATACCAAATAGGAAAACTTTTTAAAGCTGCTTTTTCAAGAGCAGCTACTGTGCAAACCGCTGTGAATGGGTTTGGAAAAAACAGGGATATATCCCTTTAACAGAGATGTATTCCCTGAATATTTATTTGCGCCATCAGAAACTACGGAAAAACCTCTAGATAACACTTCTGAGCTTAAAAAGCGTCATGCAATGAAGATGTTGAACACCAACCTTCTACATCATCTTCTAAAACAATGCCGACTGTAAAACCCCAGCCATGTAGCTCAACTATTAACATTTCTCCAGCAGAAGTAATACCGTTTCCTCGAGAAACAGAACGCATAATAAAAAGAGTAAATGAGAAGAGGAGAGGTAAAACTGCCATACTAACATCGTCACCTTACAAAGCAGAATTGGAAACTTTAGAACGGGAGAGAAGCGGCAAGAAGAACAAACGAAAAATGGCCCTATTTTAAAAAATTAACAATCCTACTCTTGCTAAAGATAAAAAAGTAAAGAAAAAGAAAATGGAAGAACCAGTGACATCATCTGATGAGGAGCACGAGAGTGATGACGCTTGCAACTTTTGTAATGACCTGTATTCAAATTCAAAAGACAGAGAGGGGTGGATTCAGTGTAACAGATGTCGATGTTGGGCACATGAAGCCTGTTCAAGTGCAGAAGAAGGCGAAGTAAATTTCATATGTGACTTTTGTAATTAATTACTTTGCTGTAGGAAGCTAATGCCTACTTAAAACAATAGTGAACACTTGTCTTGTATTCTTATTTTGTCATTTTAACTTTCCTTTCTTTCACCAATTAAGTGTTCTTGATACATTTTCGAATTAAACCTTGAATGTTCATTGTTTTATATGAATACCCCATTGTACTCAACCGGTTGTCCAAAACGGGGACTTTGCTCATTTTCCAGAAAAATATTTTTCTACCTCATCCTAATTAGTTTTTTGAACTAACAACCTCGTGTTCTGATAATCTAGGACCTATTCTAAAAAGAAAATAGTTTGAATTTTTTTTCTTTAAAATATTTTTTTGGCAGGCCAAAATATGTTAGCGTCCCCGTTTTGGACAACTCTCCCCTACTACAAGCGGACGTATCACCGGTGGATCACGTAACGCGTTTTTCTACGCATCATTGAGCTACGGAATGGGCGTGTCCTCCCGCTGGTGTGGTGCGGAAGTTTGGAGAGGAGGTGCCAGCTCAGGTATCGTCCTCGTCATCTGACCGAGATTCAAAATTATGAGGTCCGTCCCAAAATGGCCCTCGTATTGCTTCAAAACGGGACGTTAATATAACTAAACGAAACTACGGAATGGACGCTATGAAATTACACAACTTTCGTTGTAAATTTATTTTAATGACAAATATCGTAGTGTTTAAATAACAAAAAACCCATCATTCCAACGTTTGAGAAACTTTCGGAAACGTCGCTAATATCATGTTTCAAATGAAAAAGTTAATAAATATTTGAGAAATAATTTCTATTCAAGTATATTTTAATTTATTATGTAGCATTAGAATCCTTTAAACACAAAATAGTAATCCTTCTTCGGGGTAGATAAATGTTTTGCACCATCTCTTTTGGTTAGTGATTAAATGTTTGCTCAATACTTTTGCTGCGATGTTTGGATATATATTCGAATTATGCTCTAGCAGACATCCTTTAGCAAAACGCAATGAAAGAGTTCGGCAAGTGGTAAAATTTCCCTTTGCATAAGTTAAAATTATACGTAAGTTTACTGTTCAATACTAATATTTGTATTGCGTATTGACTTTTACAGCTCACCTACATAATATTTGTAGATGAGCTATAAAAGTCATAACGCAATAATGAAAGTCTTTATCAAGGAAAATTTTAAATGAAAGACAATTTATTTCTAAAGAAGTAAAAAAATAATAAAAAATAAACTTTTATTCGGATTTGTTTTCAACGCTTTTATAGTATTTTTTTACTTTATATATCATTATGAATGCCTGTTTTTCTTTCTTTGGTCTTTTCAAAATCGATGCAGAAATTCCCGTCTAGGTATTTTTCTGTTTTGACACTCAATACTTTTGGATAACATCAGATTTTCCGAAAAACTGTAACATTGAAAGCAACTTTTTTCGGTGCATATGCTATTTTATTAAGATTTGTTTTAAAATAATTGATACTACAGATTTATTCTTATGAATTTATTCAAATAAAGTATAGGCTTCTGTATATCATTACACTTACTAATTGTAAGCTTTTCCATTCAACCTTTCTGTCATTTTTTGTGAATTGAAATCCTTTGATTTTTTAGTAGTTGACTGTTTGTGGTATCTGATAAGATTAGGTAATTGCCTGATTAATTAGGTAACTGTGCAAATAATACATCCTAGATGTGGTTATGCATGTTTGAGATCTAATCGTTAAGCATATAAATTAGCTTAATTCATTATATCCTTACATAATGATCGTGCTTCCAATACATTTCATCAATTAAATATCAGTTCCTAAAGACTTTTGCTCTGCGCATTAATTTTTGCAAAATTTTACATTGTTTTATGCACTAACTACGGAGGGATGAGGAGTCTCCCCGCTCCGTAATTGTTATATATGACTGGATATGTGTTTTTAAAAAGATGTACAAATCACAAAAACGCGTTTAAAGATGTTTCCACGCTGCTATTATTCAGTATATTTGATTTTATACAAAACACAAAAATAACACTATTAATTTAAATCAGTAAATACTGCAGCTATAATTTATACATCACCTTATATTTTATAATTATAATCCATATTTGTATTTTCATTTTTTTTATTTGTGAAAGCTAAAACGTTATACGCCGGATAATTATTAGCAAAAAAAAAAGATTTTAAATATAAAAAAAATTATAAGTTACAGGTTAAACATTTGAATGTTTCGAGAGAGAAGCGCTTTCAAAAAATATATAATTCCTTCATGGGAATTTGTGAGTTCAACAATGGCAATGTATAAATTTTCTGAAGAAAAAATTTTTTCCTCTTAAATACTGAATTGCAATTTTTTACAGATTAAACAGTATCTCAAATAAACGTAGAAATTTAAATGTGATATATCTTTCAGGATATTGTGTAAATTCAAAAAATGTGAAGTCTGTAAATTCTCTTTTCGCAACATATTCGTTTCAACTTAATATTATATATACAAAAAGAATAAAGTGTCAATGCAATGAAATGTGCATAACAGATTTTCATAACGCCTGATAAGTATCTAGCTACTGAAAGTCCTAAGGAAACTTTTAATCTGCCAGCTCTATCCAATATAGTAATTCGATGAAACGACTTTTTTCCTTCAAAAGTTATTTTGTAATTTTTTTCTTTAAAATCGGAAGAAGTAGATTTCAATTTAAGTTTATGGCGGCAAGTTACAGTATTTACCAGAATTCAGAGTATTCGCATATATAATTCATGCATTTTATGAGAAATGTTCTCCATTTCCTGAAATTGGACTAAGTTTTAGATCTCTATTGTTGTGAAAAAATCACTTTTGCCGTTTATTTGTTTCTCTATTTTTAAGAAAAGATTTTTCAAGATATAGCACAGTAGCTTTTGATTTTGTATCAAGTAAGGAAATATAAAATAAAATTTGGCATCAGCGAGTAAAACGTCAAGATATTAGATAGCAAACTCTCCTTTTAACCCTCTGACCGCGAATTCCGCTATTTCCACGGGTTGGAACCAAGTCTATTTTCTACTGTATCCTGCGATTTTTACAGGCTTATGTGTTTACTTAGTACTTTTACAGCGTTGGATCATGTTATACTAATCAGGGTTTGCATATAAATAACAACTCGCTTGGCTTAACGGTATTTGAACATATTTGCAGGCGTTGCATCTAAACAGTGATTTTAAAAAATTACACAGTCACAGGGTTAATGGAATTACCCTTTGTTTCCAGAGGGAACAAAAATACCTAGGTGTTACAGCTTGATAGCAAACTTAATTGGAAATAACATATTTTATCTAACAAATGCGAAAATATTCGCGTTAAACAGAGCTGCCAGAAATATTACTCCTTTTTGAAATAATTTCTATGAAAATTCACTGTACTTTTGTAAGTGTCCCAGGAATATCCGGTTATTGATAGGAATAAAGAAGATGTAAATGATTACAATTTAATTGTTAATATCAAATATAGAATGCTTACTTCTCTTAAAACACATCATCGATCTGTTTTAAATGCAAAAATCGGAATGAATAGTTTCCACGGTAAAATATGCAAAACTCTTTATAAAATTTTTTAACCCAGTAGAAGAGATTCGGTTATTAGAAGCAATAAAGAAGCTGTGAAAAGTTCTAAGTACATTGAACAGTTTCAAAATTATTAAATATCCTATGTTAGGCTCTCGTAATGCATATCAACTATCTATTTGAAACGCAAAAACTGGAATAAACAGTTAAACTATAAAATATTTGAAACTCGTGATACTTTGTTAGCTCCCTAGAATTATTCAGTTATTGGTAACAATAAAAAAGCTGAAAATAATTACATGTTTATTGCATAGTTTTAAAAATATCAAACAAGCAATGCTTAGCATTTCTAACGCATATCATCGATCTATTTTAAAAACAGAAGAGAGCACGTAATTAACGCAATAAAATATGCAAAACTCGCATATTAAATTCTTGGTGGAGTGAAAAAATTCGGTTATCAGTAGAGATACACTATTACAGGTTTATTGTAGGGCTTCAAAATTGTTAAATATGCAAAGCTTAGTTCTAATAACATACACCATCGATCTATTTTAAATGAAAGAAAAAAATAAGTTAACGCGATAAAATATGCAAAACTCGTTATACTTTTCTCGGCGCCGTAGAAGTCTTCGGTTATTGGTAGCAATAAAGAAGCTGTAAATCTGCCGTCCCGATCCAATATTTGTAATTCGATTAGGTGACATTTCCATCCCTGAAAAGGCTATTTTGTAATTTCCCCTCCCCAAAGACAACAATAAAAAGGGACGATCCAGAGCTGCTAAATGAGGCCCTTAGAGACCCAGGTTCGTGTGGGGAACACTTAACCTATCAGTGCTGTGAGCATTTTTACGGTCTCCTGCACTAATCTATCCGAATTTTTTGGTTTCCTTTCAATGCAGCAGAAAGCACCCAAACAGAGACAATCAGAGCAAATAAAAGGGGACTACGAAAGAAAGGCGACCTAAGTACCAATGAATAATTTCTCCCGCTGGTTACGCTGGGAAGCATTAAAAAGGAAGAACAACAGAAAGAAGCTGCGTCCTGGGCTTTTCCGAAAAGGAAATACGGACTCTGACTGAAAAAAGGAGGAGTTCAAAGCGTTGTTATCTTTAACATAACGCATAGAGCATCACTTCATAAATATGTTTCACGTGTGTACTTTGAAGGAACCTTTGGCCCGTCTCCTATAGGTTACTGGGAAACGCATGTTTATTAATTTATTATAAACTAAACGATACGAAATTCAAGCGCATTACTTCTGCCTGCTATTATTTTACGAATGGGCAACCAAGGAATTCACTTTCCTCTAGCATTAGTATTGGTGGTATATAAAAAACACTGCTTACAGAGCTGTGTTTTAAGAGAGTAATAATACATAATTGATACTTTGCTCTCGTTAAAGGAATTAGCGAAATTATTTTAGTGGATTTGACCGATGATTCATCATAGGTATACTGTATAGGAAAATGAGGAAAATTTCGATTCGTTCTGCTGATTTTTCAATATTTGATAATAGCAAATATAGAACTGAGCTTTAAATTATAAAATGTATTTTAGTTAAAATATTGTTGAAAATAGCCTATAACTTGTTTGAAGGTTTAAAGTGTTTTAATGGTTTCTGTCTGTAAGAGACCAATAGATGATACCAAATTGCATTTTGCATTGAGATTTGCTTTTGTTGTAAAACAGCAATAATAGGTAATTAATACTTGGCTGTAGTTAAAGGTATTACTGCATTTATTTTTATGCAATGATTCACTGTAGTGTTTCCCGATGCGTCGTTTACGAAATTTAAGGGCGGGCCAGGTATACAGTACCAAGTCATTTTTACAATAGAACAGTGCGGTCATAAATGCAAAGGGGGGCATCAGGAAGCTCTTTGTCAGTGAATTAAATAATAGAAAAGAATACAACAGATAAAATGCAACATTTATTTTTTTTATTTAACACCCACTCCGACCCAGCCTACCCGGAAGGGTTTAAGGACATTACACGGTGAGAGATGGCCTTACACCCTTCCGGGTGGGCTGGGTCGCAGTGGGAGATTTAATGGAATGCAAATTTACAATAGAACAGTAACCCAGAACCATGAATAACATCAGAAGCGTGTATCGCATCAGACGGCTAGTGCTTTGATACTGCGTCCTACTTACCATTATCCTATCTATCATATTGCACACGACTTGTCATGTTGTTATTCCCACAACTAGGTAAAATGTAATTTTTTTTATTGATAGCAAATGTAAAAATGAACTGTAAAATATGAAATATATTTCAGTTAAAATATTGTTTAAAACAGCCTATAACTCGTTTGAAACATTTTAATTCTTTCTGTATGTCTGATTCAAAAAATATTACTGTTATTCTTGGACCTCAAATAAAAGAACTGATATTGTAAAAAAAAATCGTTCATAAAATGTATTGGAATTAAAATATTGTTAATAGTAGTTAAAGACCCCTTGATTGTTTATAATGCTTTAATCAATTCTTTAATTCATTCTCCAATACTAATTGCCAACTTTCTTGGCCTACATAGCTTATAGCTTATATAATGTGGTGAATCATTCGTATTAATTTCCATTATAATTCGTGGCTGCTTTAATGCCAACCAAATGCTATTCATAAAATGTATTACGTTTAAAATGTAGTATTTGTATCATATATGAAATATATTTTATAAAAGTGTGTTCTATATTCTTGTTTACTTAAATGTGAAGAGAAATTTAATTGATGAAATCTCTTGGACTTATAGCCTATATATGAGTTGCTCAGAAGCCAATGCGGGTCCATTTTCGATATTTTCTGATTTTTGTTAATTCCCCATCCTGTAGATATCTTGTTTTGTTGCTGAGCCTACTCTTTGAAAAAAAAAAACTTTATATACTTTTCTAATCAAGTTAATAAACTAAAATTTTAAAAAATAGCCTTCAAAATTGCTACTTAATACGTCAAATCACAAGTTTTTTTCTGGACTTTAAAGCATTGGCTTCTAAGCGACTCATAATTATTTTAAATTGTAGGATAATTTTTAGTTGCGTTGATGTCGACAGATTATTATTCATAAAATGTATTATATTTATAATATGTTATTTGTATTATATGAAATGTGCTTTATAGAAAAAGTTTCCGATATTCTTCTTTACTGGAATGTGGAGAGAAAGTTTAAAGAAAAAAAATATTTTGAGGAAGAAACGAAAAAATCTGTTCAGAAAAATATTTCTAGTTGATAGTTGTTACAAATACTCAGCACAAATTCAATTACTTGTCATCAACTTTCTCTTAACACACAAGTCGCATGTTAATATACAGGATGGTCATAAATTAGTGGACCCATTTCAAAAATTAATTTTAAAAAACTAATAATGTTACAACTGCTGTATTTTTTAAATGAGAGAGAAATTTAAAAAAAGTTTTTTTTCAGGTAGGTGGCGTGCCATCTAAATTTGCTACAGCGAGAGATTTCCATACGCAGTGGCTACCGATCAACAGAAGCCGAGCGCGTTTCCTGGTTTCCTATTTTGGGTTTTCTTGAATATCTCTAAAACTATTCAGTTTTCGAATTACAATTTATTTAACAAATTAAGGAGCTTAAAATTGCCTACGAATGCATGATTTTATTTTTCTTCTAGCTTTAATAGTTTCGCAGATAATGGCTCTCAAAAATGGGAGATGTCCAATACTTTACGACCAACAAGGTCATCGTAAGGGCGCGTTATCTATCTGAAAAAAGTTTTTTAGAATATGCTCTCATTTTAAAAACTGTAGTTGTAACGTTATTATTTTTTTAATTAATTTTTGAAATGGGTCCAATAATTTATTACCACCTGTATTTAATGATTTTATAAAGTGAGGTATGGCCCTTGGCCTTTTAATTTCAAAAGTATTATATCGGTTCGAGAATGTATAGAACTTCGTTCTTGTAGATTCTTTTTCCATTCTCAGATTATTAAATTATCTTAAAAGTATTACTACTAATTGTATAAAAATTTCATTTTAAAATTAGCAGATCTCATACGATACCAATATTATTTTAACTATTCCATAAAACCTAATTATTCACGTAATTAATGAAATTTTTCACTTTTATCAACGAGTTCGAGGACTCACAAATTATTCAGTGGAAACTTTAAGGCAGTGTTGGAACATATTGCTACGTTGGCAATATTGTACAAAACAAAAATGCAATTATACGATGCACATCGTTTTAAACTACTGTTGTTGCACTCTAAAAGGAAAATAATTGAGCCATTAATTAAAGTCTTTTTTAATAACATAGTACTAAATATAACGTTAGCCATTTAACTCTGATTATATTTTAGCATAATTTATAATGTATGAAGAGGAATTTTCGAGCCGTTAATTAAATTATTTTTTAATAACATAGTACTATATATAAAGTTAGATTAGTTATTTAACTTTGACTAATTTTACTCTCATATATAATGCATATAAAGGAATTTTTAATAATATAATATCTTGTAACCTGTAAAATGTTAGAGGAAAATTCAATTTGGAGTTGTAGTTTTAAGATGCTCTAGTTAAGAACTTTGGAGTGTATCAAAAACGAAAAGAACTTTTTAAATCCATATCTTTTCCTTTTGTTGTTGTTGGATCCGAATACTTGAGGTAAAAACCGTATTAAAATTAGTAACGATGTACAAGCAATATTCCTTCTATTATTGATATAGCAGAAAAATGAACGCTTAAAGGATTTTATCTTCATTTTCTTTTTTCAGCAAGCAATTTTTCGGTTGAAGAAAAGTGCTTCAGAATTACTTAAATAAATTCATCCGGTTATACTCCACAGCTTCGATTTCTATTCCAACTCAAAAATTTATATCTGTATTAAAAACTACACTTAAGGAGAAAGAATCTTTGCCGCATTTAAATTTTCAATCCATAACTTTTACTTTTCGCTTTTCCTAGATCTGAATAGTTGAGGTAAAAACCGTATAAAAGCAGTATCCATGTACAAGAAAAATTCATTGTAATATAAATATAACGGAAAAAAATGAACGCTTAAAAGATTTTATCCTAATTTTCTTTCTTTGCCAAACAATTCTTCGATTCAAGAAAGGTGCTTCAGATAAGAAGCACCTTTCAAGCAGATATACTCCACAGCTTCGATTTCTATTGTAATTCAAAAATTTACACCTGCATTAAAAAGTGTACCGAGGGAGAAATAATCTTCGCCATATTGAAATAACAGAAAAGTGAAAGCATAAATGATCTCCTCTTCATTTCTTTACAGGAACACGATCTTTCGGCTGAAATAAAAACAAAGGCGTACGCAGGGGGAAAGATGAGAAAAAGGGACGAGAAGGAGATTTACAGCTCAATTTGGCTCGAGAATATCTTCCAAATACCATCTACGCTTTGTTCACCTCAGGCTTTGACGGGATTCCAATATGTTCCACTCTCCAAGACCGTTGAAAACACGGAACCAATACGAAGGTATTCCTTCCTCCTCTCTTGCTAGTATTCAAGCTGAACTTCATTTCATGCTGTTATTCATTCAAGCGAAGGGTCTTCCTCCCCTTCTTGCTTTTTCTCTCCTTCCCCCTTGCTTAAAATGCGGCTGTGTCACAGGCTTTGAATATAAAAACCCGGAGCGACAGATAGATAGTATCCAGTGTCAAGAAAGGCATTCTCCATCAAGTTTTTATAAGAATTAGTAATGCAATTAACCGGGTTTTTGAACCTGATGAAGATGGTGGAGGACTTCAGAAAAGGGGTAGAAAAAATATAATAATGCCAGTAGCGACGTTTAAAATGAAATCGATTATGAACCACACCTTTTCTTGTGCCTCGAAGGGAAACACTGGTGTTCGTGCTCTCCAAGCTTTCTTTAAAGTTAGAATAGAATATGTTTAGAAGCAAATATTTTCACTTTTTTTCATTCGGCAGGGGATGAAATAGAACAGAATAATTATTTGCACATTATTGTACATGATACTATATGTGAGATTAACTTGATGGGAGATAAATCCGGATTACTAATCAAACATTTATTTTTTCTGTGAGATATGATTTAATTATTACAGGTACTTAATTAAGATGCAGGTTCAGTACACAATGACCATTATTGGAGGAGAAAAAGAAATGCTTTGCCCCTCTAAAATGAAAAATGAGTAATTAAAATAAAAAAGGTTTTTAAATGTTTTTATTAAAAAGTAGAAAATAACGTTTTTCTCAAAATTCTGGAGGTCAAACCAAAACAGTACAACCGTGAGATGTTGAGAGAAATTCCTAAGTAAATTGGAATTTTAATCACATTTATAATATATTTTTATTTGTAATGAGTATTTAGGAATTTTCTTTCTTGTGATATTTATTGTGGCTTAATTCCCTTATAGTACAATTTTCAACTTCCTTCTCTTTTACAGTTTTGTTTTCACTACCAGATTTTAGATAGAAATAATTATTTTCTACTTTTTAATACTATAATAAAAGCTTTTTAAGTGTATTTAAAATAAAGTGTGTTAAAAAGCGTGTTTATTTCCATTATTTTCTACTTTTTAGTCTTTAATATATTTCTTAATACGTAATTATAAATATTATTGAAAATTATAAATAATTTTTCTCAAATCTACAACTAAAACTTGCCTTTCATGCGAAATCAAAATTTAATTACAAACAATGGATTAATTGGTAATTAAGATCTGAAAATATCAAAATACTATACTCTCTTCGGAAACCAAAACTGCATCTAACTTCAAAACTCTAGGACAACAGGAAATGTGTGAAAATTCGATTATAAACTTCCGATTTTACTAACACGAATGAAATTCAATAAAACCGTGGAGAAAGGGTACAAGAGCCAGCATGTATTATTAAAAATATTCTGGATAAAGTTAAATTTTTGCTTATTAATAAAAAAATACAATAGTCAGGAATATATTTTTGTGATTGATTCCAGTTATTGTTTACTTTAAACATATAAGAATGAGAGAAATCGAATCAATTAAATACTGCTGATAAAAATTAAGGGATATTTCAAAATGAATATGAATCGATAGAAAAAGAAGCATTTGATATTTTTATTCAATAAGAGCATCAGAAAAGCAAACGACAAGGTCTAACCCAGATGTTCTTGTAAATTTTTTTAAAAAAATCAAAGGCTTTCCTGCTTTATCGCTTCATATTTCTTTAGAAATATCCTCTAATTCTTGTGGGTGGTGTAATTCAAGCATTAAATAATGTGCATTACTGTATTAATATACCGACTTCATTTTATGCAATTATTCAATCAAGTGACAACACTTTCTTCTCCTCTGTGCCGAGAGGAAGTATCCAGTGTCATCCAACAAGTATTTATTAGAATTATTAATGCAATTTATAGGGGGTTTAATCCAGGCTGATATAGGGAAAGAAGACTTCAGATAAAGGCAAATCGGTGGCACGAATAAAAATACTATTACGAAATTCTCAACTCGAGGTAATCAAGTTTTAAGTTTGGACAGGTAAGGTTCCTCTATATTCATTCAAATTTAAAACAGGTTTTGAACCAACGAATATAGGCTGGTATAGTACTTCTTGTATACTCAATGCTTAGATCAATATTTATCAAATCAATTCATAAAAAAGGTGGAATTTGGCCTTGTACTGTTCTTCTTCTCACCGATTCGATTATAATGCCAGTTGTGACATTTTAATTGAAATCGATTATGAAGTTTTCCCCCTTTTCCCTTGTTTTAAAACTCGTCTGCATGCGCTGCACGGTTTTTTAAAAGGCAGAATGAAACGCCTAAATATGAATATTTTGGAAAAACTTTTCCATCTGAGGGAGTGATCCAGGATAGAAGAATAATCTGTTACTTTGTCAACCATTAAACATCGCTATTTACTCTCAAAGTGAAACATATTCATTTCCCGCGAAACAATGCAAGATGTTTAAATTAGTTACTCTCTCATAGGAGGAAAAGTTTGTTGGTTGCCTTCCCCTCGACTGTGCTATTAATTTATGAAATAAATGGAAGCACGCAGACGGAATATACGCAATGCATAGAGATCTGAGAAAAATACCTAACCGAAAAGTTAATTTAAAACTTTGTAGAGCTACTAGAGTAGAAAAAGTGATTTAAAGTAAACTATTACTGCAAACACGGACTTACTATATAATTTTGCATACCGCCATTTATCTAATGTAAATATTTTAATAACTTAGGTCAGTTACTAAATCTAACAATAAAAATGTTAAAGCAAGACATGTGGAACTCATGTTTTCATATTTTTATTATTAATTATTCTTTTACATGTGAATTAAATCAAAGCTTCATAGTATTAAAAGGAATACGACGCGACACGATTTCCCTACATAAGGCACCGTGCAAATAGATTATATGCGCAACCATGTTTGGTAATTTTTTCTCTGCAAATAATTTAATTTTAATGGAAGCTGAACGTATACACGTGCGTCAGAAAACAATAAAGGGATCAATTATTTTAATATTCATGGACTAGACTACTTGAAACTAATAATTCTCAATAACCTACCACTTATAAGATTAGTACACGAGTTTCATCTATGATCATTAATGTTTTCTAGAATATTATAAGATGTTGAAATCTTGAAGATAGCGATCACATTGATTCACTAGTGAATTGCTTTAAATAGAACCCCTTTTAAGGTTTTAAAACAGTAGACCCTTTAACATCAAGAGAATTATTCACCCACACAAAATTGGCTTTTAAAGTGGTTAGACCCACTTTGTCATCAACCGACTGTGAAAAGCTTCTTGGTTTATAGATCACTTCTCACTGTTGGCCAGAGTTCGTGCATTTGCATACGGGCTTAAGTGATTGGCAATCAAGATTGTCCAGATTTTAGAAAGTGTATTAATTTATCAGTAACTTTGTGAAATATTTATAAACTATGCAATATTATCTACTTCAAAGTTGCATGCAACATATTAAATATGGATACATTTATTAAGGTGCATTCAAAAGTTATTAACAATTATCAGATGTTTGACATATGACATCATGTGCTCTCTTTATTAATTTAAAACGTCAACTTTGCATACAAAGTCATTTAGGTGAAGTTTGATGCAAAAATGGATGCAATTTTGATGCCTTTTAGCTTTGTTTTAGGGTAGGAAATTTTGAAATTGCACGGTTATTCAATTTTTAAATTACGTGTGCAAAGAAATCTGGTTATTTTAGATTTAAAAACATCAAAATTGAAACATGAGACTAGATTCCATTGAAGATGAGCTGTTATGTTCATCTTCAATGGAATCTAGATTTAAATAATCGGTCTTTGTCAATCATTTATGGGATGTGGTGTGGTCGTTTGAAGAAGGGTATGCCATCAAAATAACATCCTCATAGACTCATAATTATGAACCTATTCTTCAAACAGCATTAGTGTGACTAATATATAGGTCGCTATTCTAACGTTTCGTTTTAAAATATCATCAATTTTTAAGCAAAGATAATAATTATTTCTACATTAAAAGTAATCATTTGTAGATAATCGAAACAATGTAGAATTCACACTAGACAATGTCACACTAGAAACTCATAAAAAATTATAAAATGAATACTTTTCGCTTAAACAATACATAATGTCTTTCATTAACTAACAAAAAATTAAGGGAAATATAACTGTTTCGAAATTTGTAAAATAAAATGAAGATGGATACTTATTAGTTACTTACAAAGAAATCTGGTCATTTTAGATTTAAGACCATCAAAATTGAAGCCTGAGACTAAATTCCACTGAAAATGAGCTGTCATGTTTACCTTCAGTAGAATCTAGATTTAAATAATCGGTCTCATAGACTCATCACTGATCAAAATTACGAACCTAGTCTTCAAATAGCATTAGTGTGGCTTACGTATGGGTTGCTAATCTAACGCTTCATTCTAAAATATCATCAATTTTTCAGCAAAAATAATCATCATCGCTACATTAAAAACAATCATCAGAAAAATGTAGAATTTAATGATTCACACGAGAAACTCATAAACAAAATTATAAAATGAATACTTTTCGCTTAAAAAATGCATAATGTCTTTCATTAACTAACAAAAAATTAAAGAAAATATAACTGCTTCGAAATTTGTAAAATACAGAGAAGATGAATACTTATTTTTTAATCAAAATAAGATGGTGAAATTACGATTTGTTTAAAATATACTTTTAGAAAAATTCATTATCCCAGACGTATTATTACTCCAAATATATTAAAAGCAAACCCATCACATCATAAATTAATTTATTTCTTTACGGAATCGATGGAATATTATAAAAGTAATGCTTTTAAATACTGTTTTCTCGCTTTTTATTCTTTAAGCTCTTTCTCACAATATTTTCTCCTTGCATGATTCTTTTGATCAAGATCAAAAGAATTTTGAATTAATCACTGATACGCTTTTTTCTAATAATTTCCCCAAGTGATCTTTGTTATTACAACAAGAATTTCATTATAATAAAAATTTAAACTATTCCTTATTATTGAAATTCTTCTTTGCGTCATGTGTTTCATAATCAACGAGGAAAGGCCTAGCAGCAGTATAAGTTAACAAATTTAATCGAATATAGTTTATCTAAAATCGTTGTTAGTTTAGTAAAAAAATTAGTATTGTTATTATAGAAATTAAAGAAATTTTAAGAATCTGTAATAAAATGACAACAATGCTCTAAATGTAATGAAAAGGTTTAAAAAATAACATTAATGTTTACTAAAACAAAGCTTCTTTATTTTTATTTTTAGTAAATATATTAATGTGCTCTCACAAGAAAATAAAAATTCCTGACTATCAAAAAATACTTGTTTATACGACTTAACATCCATCGTCCAATTCACAATTCTCAGCAGTTAAGCATTTGGGATAGACCCAACTTTCCACATAAGCAGTAGTGGCATACACCTTTCCAATAAATTTTGTGGAATTTTGCACCTTTTCAAAGAGTAGTAAAACTAAAAATAACTAATTTCGAAACAACATATTGTGTAGATATATACAGGCATAAACTCTAATCGTAGCTCTCTCTTTAATCGTAGCATAAACTCAATATCTTATTTCTAAACCGTTAGAGATTAGCGGAAAAATGTTTTAAATGAAGTAAAGAAATATGTTTTATGATATTTGAGTTAGTAAATTTACGGCTAAAAAATTACGAAGTCGTAATTTTTATACACTTACCGGTCCATGTGGTTGACACACTAACATTTTAAACAAAAAATGTTCCACTTTTATGTGACTAAACCTGACCGAGTTAAGAAATTTGAATATCACTATTTAAAATTATTTTAAACCATATAAAAGGCAATCTCAAGGAAGCGATGGCCGTTTATTCGCCAAAAATATTGAAATGCTAAGCTTCATAAATTTATCTGCTTTAGTCGTAGAAGAGTGGATTTTTTTATATTTAAAATGTTAGCATTTCAAGAATATTTTACTAAATATGACTAATAGGACCGGGGAACTCTATAAAAATTTAGACTTCGTAATTTACATTACATTTATTGACTCAAATGAAACAACATAAAATACAAAGTAAAATATAATTATTTACGTCATTTAGAGCATTTTTCTTATTGGACGTATATGCTCATCTCTAACGATTTATAAATTAGGGTTGTAGACCCACAATTAGAGTGGACATCCTGTATATGCGATTAAAATAGAAACTAACACTAGCAACGAGTATTACAATCTAAAAACGTGGGCGGTATTACAAATTCCAAAATGAGATAAGATTTCTACTTTGTGATTGATGGTAATATTTAATTCGGTTGATTGGTTTGCTGAATTTACGCTTCGTTTTAAAGCTGTACAAAAACTGTTTTGGAATGAGCGTCATAATTCTGAGCTCTGGTCATATGAAGAACAAGACACTTTAACCAGCATACACATCTTAAAATTACACGTCATATCAAAGTATTTTTCATGCAAGAAGACATATTTAACGTGTACCAGGTCCGTAAAATGATGAGACTTCGAGAGAATAGGGTCCCATAATCCTCAGGTCACAAACCCGCCAGATCACCATGATCACAAAATCTACTTCGGAATACATTGCGAATCTATCTTTCAACAGAAATGATTAAATCATAGCATATAACTGGATTATAAAAAAGGATTGAATAGTTGACTTCAGAATAAAATGCGGCTTGTTATGTGTATTTTTATAAACTTTTATTTTTATTACATTTAATCCTAGATGGGAACCGTAGATTTTATTGCATTTAACCCAAGAAAGGAAACAGGGGGTTGTGATGATTCCTTACCTTCCAGTCCAACTGAAATCCTGCCACTCAGGAAGATGGTAAATTCCTCTTCCTCGGTTTATCTATAGACTTTGAGCTAGCTACCCAAATAGCAATTTTGGTTTGCAGCAAGCTTGCCACAAATTTGACATGACAAGAGTGCAAGTTTGCGACAAGTTTGCATGACAAGAGTGCAAGCTTGCAGCAAGTTTGAAACAAGTTAACGCAAGCTTCGAAGTCACCATGGGACGAACTTGCAGCCAGCTTGCCTTGCAAACTCATTACAAATTATAGCAAAAACAGTACGAACACAACCCGGGATAGAACTCGCGATCGACCGGTTCCGAAGCAGACGCGCTAACCATTCGTCCACTTAAACACTGAGAGGAGAAGATAGATTTCGCTAATACATCGTTCGATTCGATTCGTATACGATTTATTTTAAACTGTTTTCTTGATTTCATTAATTTTTTGAGTTTAGAATATGATTTGAAGTCAAAGAGAGAGCGATTTTCGCTAATAACTACGTTTTGCTAGTAGAATAAATTATGAAATTAGAGTTTAAAAGTAATTACTTTAAAATGGGACAAAATGTATAAGTTATTATTTTTCAACAAACATTGATTGTTTTTTCGATTTAATTTTGTTTATAAATGTTAAAATTTCAACATTAAGAAAAAGGCGATATAGTTTTCTTTAAAGTAAAAACTTTTAGCAAAAAGATGGAAAATGCTTCAATTTTTTTTATAAAAAAGTTAGTTTTTTTACAAATTATCATTTATTTATTGAATTAATAAAAAGAAGGACGGTCTAGGAGATGCTATTAAAAATCGGATGTTTTTTTAAACAGAGACAAAGATAATTATATCTTTGTGCTATCTTTGCATTAAGCTTGTTTTGCAAACTTGCAGCAAGCTTGATTTGCAAGGGAGGTGGCGCTATTTGTCACGTCGAACTTGTAGCAAACGCGTTTTGCAAGCGAGAGTGGAGCTAGTTGTCACAGCGAACTTGCTACAAGTTCGCTTCAAGTTTGAAGCGTCAAATTTTGCCATGACAAGGGAATATCAAGTCAAAATCAAACTTGCTGCAAACTTACGTGCTATCTGGGTAAGGACTAGGAGCCGTCCATGTAGGATCTGCCATTTCCAGTTGAGCAGGTAGTTTTTCAAACCCTCTGAGAAAAATTGGATCAAAGAAAATGGTTCGTCACTCTAAACGTTGTCAGCAGAATTATTTATTGGCAAATTGTTCAAAACAATAAGGAATTCAAACAGGAAGTTCAAGTTTCAAAACCCTTCTTTGCAATAATTCCCCTTTTTCCTTTTGTAAATTATTCTCGTGCCTCAAGTTTCCGCTTTACAATGATAGACGATTTATCAACATTCTTTTTTAAAAAAGCACGTGAATTTTTTAAAAGTATTTTGTTAAATAAAAATTGTTCTAGTTAAGTTTTTATTTATAAAGCATTTCGGAATTTTCAAAATGGACTGACTATCTTTGATCGGGAGTCAAGTTGACTCTATGTTTGCATTGAAAGGTCACCATTCGAAATTTAATTTTCTTTTCTTCGAAATAAGCATCAAAATTTCATTTTTCTATTAAAAGAAAAGTATCAAGATACTGTTCTAATATAACTAAGAATTTCTTAAAATTATAAGCTTTCCATTTAAAATACTGTGATGTTCAACAATCGAATTGTCTAGAAAAGAAAACAATCTGACCATGTATAGATTTGACAGTGAGAATAGATTTAAACTTATCCGGATCGTCTATAAGGCATATGATTCATTCATGGGGAGACATGTTTCAAAGCTAGACATGACAATGATGATCCCATTTATCCATTTGTCAAGAGAAACACCAACCTTCTTGTTGTTGATAAAATATCAGCATACAGAGCTCGTGTTACTTAGATGATTGATATGCCATCTATCAATCATACAAAATATCGTCACACTATATCATCAAACATTCAAACCCTATATCCTAACGTATTGTCCTGAGAAGCTGTAGTCCTTAAACACATACTATTATAGCGCTATTAGTTTCCTCCAGGAAATATATAGACTCAAGCCTTGCCCTTCGGTTAAAAAGTAGGTTAATTTGGTGATTTTCTTTATATCTGGATTATTGTGTTAGTGAGTTTTGGGGAAGTATACCTCGTTGCTTACAATTGCTATCGGTTTTTTTAACAGAAAAGGAGTGAAAAAGTTCTCTAAGTATTTCATATGCTCACTGTATTTCCATTAATTTGTCATTTCCTCTTTATATATATTTTTTAAGTTTTCTTTTTTCCTCTTTATTTTCCTTATAATTGTATTTTAATTTATGTCATTTGGCAATTAATCAAGATTTTGTATTTAGGAAAGTTTGAAAGTGCGTATAGGAATTTGAAATTGCAATAAATTGTGTTGGTTATTTTAATATTTTTTCCTATGAAGCAGTGTACTTTGTGAAGAAATTTTGTACTCGAATTTGCTGGTGTTCTTCGGAACTGTCAGTGGTTCGATATTTGTTCGTAAGGACAGGTCAAATTACTAGTTATTTTTTTATAATAAACATTGGCGGCAGTCTATCTCAGACAATGCTGCAATTATCACCGCTTATTGAAGAATGTAAGTATCTTTGTGAAAAATGAACAAATCAGCCGCTAGTTTTGCTACGAAATTTACAAGTTAAATTTGTTTGAAAAACACGAGAGGAGCTACTTAAAATAAATGTATATAATTAATAATAAAACTATATAATAAATTTAAAATAATGGTAGACTTTTTTCTACCTTGCCTCTCGAAACTATATGTTTAAAAAATCTATATATTTGTCGTCAAAACTATGGGGAGACCGGGGATAGTTGTTACAATATTTTTCAACTATTTTTTAAAGAAACTATTAAAAGTATTTCTTCGAAACACACTTTAAAATTTACTCTAATAATTGAAGATTCATAACATATTTTTTAAACGATTAGATAACGATAATATAAAGGTATTAAATTTTTATACAAGCATGAACATTGTAACAACTTACCCGACAATGGGGTACCTTGTTACACTAGATGGGATTAATATTTACGTAACATATGTTAATCAATAAAAGCAAATATAATATTTTTATGTTTTTAATATCTTATTATTTAATAATCTCTTTAGAATAACGAAGGGTTTATGTTTTTTTTTTCATAAATCAGTTTTAACAAATATATAATTTGGAAAGACAAAAGAACCACTCCGTTTTCTTTCGCCAAGTCCAATGTTGGTAAGTCTAGAAGAAGTAGGGCAGGCCTCTCTTTGGTGATTTTGGTATGTTTTATAAAATGTCTCAAGAAACTGAAAATCTTGACAAGCCATCTAGATTTATTTGCTGACCTTGCCCTTCCTTGAGGTGCAATTCAAAGGAAGTGATATTTAAAGACATTTTCTTAGAGCAAAAAAAATGAGGAACTGAGTAGCCATTAGAATCAACAGCAAGAGCCATGGTTACCCAAGTGCCTCTCTCGGTAGATGTCACAGATCCAATCTGTTTGGTACCTTTTCCGGCAATTATCTTTATTGGCTTCTGAACCGCTGTCATCCCATTCTCGTCAACGCTGTAGATATCTTGACCCTAGAATATGAATCTGTCGAAGACACTGGCAAAATTGGCGAAGAAAGTTACAACATTGAAATCCGTGACTCTACTCAGGCTAGACGCCTGTGAAGTGCGGAAAGGAAGAAACTTCTTTACACTTTGGAAAAGCTGGAAGCCAGTCACTTGCAGAACTTTTACATTTACTCTAGCCCACTGGGATTTTTATTTTATTTTTAATTGCTTACTGATGTACCAATGATTTAACTTCCGTAATAGAAAGGCCGCAGTACAGCTTCGTAGCACTGTCTATGTACTGTTGAACTTCCGTCTCCTGTTTATCTGTGAAGAGCTGTCGAGGTTTTTTTATAAACAGTACTAAGCACAGTTTATTTTTGATATGAAATAAAAAAAGGTTAGTAACTTGCATGCAGCACTCCAAGAAAAATCTTTAAAAATTAATAAAATTCATTTACATTGTTTAATTATTTATTTAATTCCATTTAATTACGCTTACATTAATTAAATTATAAAATGAAATTGATTAAAAATACAACTTAGCATCGATAGCAGTTCTCATTTTGCTGCAGCATATCTGGAGTGTCATGAAATTAATTCCATATTTAACAATCACCTTTCTCAACGAACAACCAGTCATCACTACTTCCGCTGCCTCGAAGTGTTTCCGGGGCGTTGTACCCCCTTCCATCTGTCTGTTATAGTTCCTCATATCAATTTTAAAAAGAAAACTTATTTTGTGCTATTAAAATTTACTCGGGTCAAGTTGTTACACTGTAAAAAGTAGCCGCAGTGAAATTGTATCAAATAGACCCATATATTTTATATCTTGATACGTATGATTCGTATGTTTTAATACTTTTTAATATAATATCACTTACCTGAAATCTAGGCTTTCTTGTGGTGTAGACGTTAAACAGATATCTCTAAAGGTTCCTTGACAAATAAAAAATTAAAATTTAAAAGGAAAATTACTAACAGACAAAAACTCAACATTATCGAAAGAATTATCTCTACTACTGATTGCAGGCACTCCAATAATCGCTGAGGAAGACATACGAATGAAGGCTCCGATCTGACTTTATAAAAGTGAGTTTCTACCGGTGGTTATTTTAAAATTGTAACAACTTGCCCCTTGTAAAACTAACCCTTGTCTCCCCTATATTCGAAAGGGGGGAAAATATATTCAGATATTTTTACCCTTTTTTAAAATACGTAAAAAATTAAAAATATAAAATGATGTTGAAAAATCTGATTGTCTATAAATACATTAGAAATTTAAAAAGTACAAAACAGCGTTGATAAAATTGACAAAAATCTAAAATTTCAGCTTTAAGTTCTTTAAAATTTCACAATTAGTCAATGTGAAATTTCACTGGTAATTATGTTCATGTAATATATGAGTAAACCTGTTAATATATAAAAGAAGACTACCCTCTATGAATCTTTTGTATGTCGAAACTCGATATTCGAAATGAAATAGAAACGTAACCAGATATGATTGTCCTTCCTTGGAATACATAAGGAATTCCAAAAATTCGAATCTTTCCCCAGAATTTATCCTAAATCACAAAACCAACCTTGTATGCTGCGGAAAAGAATCCTCCACTTTCAAAACAGACAACCCTCAAAAAAGAGGAAGGAGGAAAAAAAATGAATCGAAACGGTGAATCGGCTGATGTTGGGTATAAATCCCAATTTCTGCTTCAACCACCTTACCGGGGGATGCGACTGCTTTTCATTTTGTTTAAGTAGATTCCGCTTTTCCGGGAAATGAACGACATTGCCAGATTGCACTTGCAACGGAATGTCGGAAAACACTACATCGTTTGCTATGTCCTCCCCGCTCTCCTCCTCTTCCTCCTCACCAGCATGTTTGTAGATATTTATGCAATATACGTCTTCCGAGCCAATTTTTCCTATTCGTTTTCCTACTTCTTTCTTTATTTTTTCCTTTTGAGAACATTAGAACGCGGTGAGAATTTTCCACGCATTTTCCTTTCAAAATGCGTAAAAACCAAATATGGCCGACATATATGTGTATCGACTCAGTTTTCGTTTGCTTAATAGCATTTGCTTTTGTTAATGCATCTAAGGAACCTGGGTTGAAAGATATTCTTTTTCTTTATTTGTTTGTTTTTTGTGCTTCGAAAACTTTCTATTACTTTAAGTAGCTAATTAATTCTAATGGTGGAACATATGGTGTTTAATGAAATCATTCAATTAGTTGATTTTATCTTCCCAGCTGAAATTTAGTTTCCGACATCAGATAAAATGATATTTTGTTTTCTTTTGTAAACGGGGGTTTTAATTAGTGGATATATGTTTGATTTGAGATTCGTTAATTTTTAATCAAAGAAATACAAATTATGAAAAACTGGAGATTTTTAATTAGATTCCTAGTATTATGTAAAGAAATACCCAAAAATGCTTTGTTTATAAATCCGCGTTCGTACTATAAATGAGCAAAAAGCCTTTTCTTTACAATTTTTTATTGTAATTAAAACTCATCGTGAGCTTAATTTTCTTCATTAGTAATTTATTAGTTATTTCGCCACTGCGAAACACTGACTCGATGTGTTAGCGATCTGAAATTTTATCCTCTTGTTATTTAATATCATTTCATCCA
>BGPR01000279.1:519118-545174 GCA_013235015.1 Araneus ventricosus
CCGACGTCGAGATCTTACCACTAGGCCACCGTGGCCCTACCAGAAGCATATAATAAATTATAAAATTTAAATAAAATATATTTATATTTAATAGATATAATTATTTTAATAAAATATATAATTTAAAATTTATATAAATTCTTAATTTCCTAATTTTTTCCTATTTGTTGCTCAAATATCGATAATGACTTTTTAAAAAAGTTTTGCGTGTGTGGTATACCTGATAACATATCGATATACAGTTTCCACGCTTCAAATCAGATGTAAAGATCACAAAATAACAAGAAGAATTTCTTTTCAATATGAGTAAAGTTAATTATCTTGTGATTGCCATAGCAAAACTTCGCTATGCTAGACGTCATATAAAAAGTGATTCCGAAATCATTTTATCATGTGAAGTTTCTATATTCATCAGGAAATCCAAAGAGAAAGAAACACGTATGTTAAAATATAGATTTCATTTCCGATGACATAGATATGTTCATTTCCTTTGGAACGCGTCAGGGATGCATTTCTTCATTCTTCTTCCATAAATATTTCCTTCCACTTTTTCCGTTCTGAATAATCATTTTAGGTCAAAATAAAACGTTGTAATTACAGTTATGAAATTTTGTATAGATTTATATTAGATTATAACTATGTAAAATGCAGATAGCGTGACTAACTCGAAGTGACTAAGAACGTGACTAATTCGGACATTTTTAATTCGAATTTTTTCTCTGGTCCCTTAAAATAAAGCAGTAATCGTTTTAGGTCAAAGTAAACGCTTGATTTGTTTCGCTTTTCGACGAAATTTCGCGCTTAAGAGGACGGTGGACTTTAAGCTTTTTTGTAAATTAATAGTTTAAAGTTAAGAAATTTTGTACACATATACATTAGATTATAACTATATAAAATATAAGAGAACGTGGCTAATTAATTCGTACATTTTTAATTCGAATTCGTTATTAATTCGTTCCATAAATTTCCTATCGGCATAATGTTAAAATATCTTCTATGACTCGATTTTATTTTGGTTAATTCAAAGTCTTAACATAAAATTATCTTTATTTTTTAATTGTTTTCGTTAGTTAAATATATTAGTACCTGGAAAGTTCAGTGATCGTACGTGAATATTTTATTAAGGTCCTTAATTCACTCCAGAAGCCAGTGACGTCAGTGGGAGGGCAGGGCCTCCTGTCGGGGATGCTGTGACCCCACAACGGGGAAAATTTTTGTATCCCGTTTACAACGTATTCAAACAAAAAGCGATATGCAATTTTTCAATTTAAAAGAAAAAGCCTCTGAATGCGTTAGATGCGAATTGTGTTGTTCATTTTGAAGCTTTATTGTACAAATGTTGTATTCAAAGTGCTGTATACTGTTCGTTTATTAAAATTACTTACTTATTTACTATAATTATTTCTAAAATTTTAATTATTATTACTTTATTTATTAAAATCAGTTAATGACTTTGACTATGTATTGATTATTTAAACTGTTAAAGATTAAAAGTGAATTATTCCCACTACCATTTTTAGTTTAAAACTTTTCTTGTCCTCTTGCACCACTCTTTAAACCCTTTTTTTTCTTAATTCGAATTTTTATATAAATCATACTTTTATTGCGGTCCCATCAGATTTGATATAACCAAGTTCCACTGCATCTTTTAAAAACCCTTTTAAATAAAATATTCCATTTTCTTGAAATAAATTAAAGAACTTGAATTTTAAAGAGAATTTAAATGCTTCAGGTTTTCTATTTTTAAAATTTTTTGATTACTTTTTCATTATTAATACTTAAATATACATTTAGGTGGGCGGGGCCAGGTTCTTCTAGTTATATGTAAGTAAAAATACATTTTTTAATAGCTGAGAAAGACAAAATATGGCAGCATGAGTTCTAGTTTTCTTTTCTTATATATTTATATAGGGACTAACTTTCTCTGCACGAAGAAAACGAAGTTCTTTCAGCTAAACCTTAAGTAATCAACGAATGTCAATCCGATGGTAACATTTCTATATATCAGTATTTTTAATACATATCTTAAATACGTTCACGATTTTCTTCATTAGAAAAAGTCGTGGCATTACACATGGGTTATCACAAACACGACAGCGAATAAAGCCATCTACAGAATGATTAGAGGAAAAAGGATTTCCGCCCAAGAAATGGAATCCAAAACGATTAGTGGTACACCATCTGTACCACCCCGCATGTCAAGAACAAAAGTCCTATGGTACATGGTCTATATCGCCAATAAATAATAGGATATAAGTAAAATAGAAAGTAAATTAGAAAGTTTCCTTAAATATGTCATTCGCTTCCTTTGTATGGATGAGAGTGTCTGTTCTTTTAAGGATGCCGTTAAATCAAAACCAATGAAATGTTAGTTATTTCTTAACTAGAGTCATATATATTAAATGTAAAACAATTATTTGCCGTGTCATGTTATATTCTAGAATTAATGTGAAACTTTATACTGTTGTCTTTTCTCTAACTCTCTTAATGTGAATATAAAATCATTTATGCTAATTTTATTTTTGCTTATTTTTTCTAGAAACCATGCAACATTTTATGTTTTTCTCTATTCTTAAACTATCCTAAATCGTTTCGTATGGACGAAAAATAATTGAATTTCAGTTTACTTGTGTTTATTTCGTTTCGTATTATTTTTGTTACCATAATGTTTTGTTTTAATAATAAAAGTATGTACAGCAGAGTCAAATTTGCTAAAGATTTGGTGTTTTGCCATATTTCCTCTTATTTATTTGATCAGCATACATAAATGTCAGTGTTGATTATATGGATTAATATTTATTAATAATTTATTTATGTAATCTTGATGCATACTGTAATGTTATTTATTTGTAAATAGTTTTTTAATTTTCTTTCTCAGGCATTTCTAATTAATTATCCTATAGCAGTGAATTACTTCTGATTAAAAGAAGTTTAAAAAACGTATATTTATTTCTTTTAAGATCTGTATTTAAAAAGAGAAAAAATGTTAAAATATTGGATTCAAGGTATCGTATTTCAATTTCATTGAACAGAAAAAAAATAGAGCTGAAGAACTTTTCTTCGAGCATATCAGACATTCACATACTTTATTTCATTCGAGCTCTTTTTATCACCATCATATCTTTCCAGAAATAAAAATAACCCCAGCAATATTTTTTCTCGAAATCAACTTTAATATGATGAAGTGATCTTTTTTCGAAGTAAAAAACAGCAGTCCACCAAACGCAAATAAAAAAAACTTCCAGTTTCCTCAACCGATGCACCCTTATACACAACCCGCCTTTTAATCTTTATCAAATCACTTCGCGTCAGCGAAAATTAAATGTAGCATTTACCGAAAGAAATGAGTTTTACGTCCCATTTCGAAGTTAACGTTTTAAATCTTTTCACTGAAGTGGTTGCAAGTAAATGTTTTTCGTTTGAACTAGCCATCATGGGATCTACAGTTGGGTGCCTCCTTAAAGCTCTTGTGAAATCAGTGTTGGTACCTGTTAAAGCTACTTTAATTAATGCTAACTGATGTGAAGATGTAGAAACCACCAGCAGTACTTTTGATACTTGTCTTCTCATTTTTTTTTGAATTTTTTTCTAATTAGTAGTCCATGGACTGGAAAAATCGAAAACCTCGTTTCCTTTATTTCGTGCCCTTGGTTTCACTATCTCATCATTATATGTCATTGTTCAGTCGATTGAACTCGTACAACTCGAAACGTTTTTCACCTTTTCCACTCCTCTTCCATCAAATAAAACATAAGAAGAGTGTCATTAACGTGTAGCAAGTGGCTATTTTCCCATCTGGAATCCTATAAAGCCACTTGGACTTTCTACCGTAATTTTACGCTCTGGCGCTCCTGATTCCTCGGATTCCATCCATTTCTTTAACTTACCTTATTTTTTTCTCCCGGGCGTTTATTTTCTAGGATTTTTTGTGAATCTGGAAAAAAAAGGGGAAAGGAGCACTCGTTGTTGTATCCTGTCGCGCATTTTTCCCCAAGACATCCTCAGATTCGCATTGCTCTGAGCTTTTTTACGTATTTATTTGTTCCAGCTTATTTTTATTTGTATCTCAAAGGATCTCTTCCGCTCACCCTTACTTTTACGATTAGATTGAAGAGCGTATTGAGCAGTAAAGTATCTACGGTGTGAGGCAGTAATCCTATTTACAGAGAAATTTTATTTGAAACTGGAACAAGGATTATCAAAATAGCCATAGAAAAAAATTTTGTCCGTTTCATCTAAGCAGAACATATATTTTGTCCTAAATAAGTGAGATTTATTGATTTATATGTGACTGGTATAGATTAGGCCCGTTTTAGTTTAGAGGGGTGTGAATAAACTGTTTCAAAGAATTTGTGAAAACGCGGCTGCAATCTGCGTACATATTGAAAAATTCTTCAGCTTAAGAACAATGCAACATTTGTTTTCAAGGATAAAAACTGCCCACCGACAATTTATTTTTGAACTTATATTTAGGATCGTTGATGTAATTTGAGATCTTCTGTATTGTAGTTTTGTGATATGAAAAATGTCTGTATTATTGTCATTATTATTATAATTCCTTCTGATAAAGATCAGAGTTGAAATTCAGTAATTTTTTTTTACTTCTCTTAAAATTCTATTACTGCGTGTAGTTATACTACGATGCTATAAACTGAGCAACAATTCTAGCTTTGCAATATATCTTGCAGTAATATAACTTGAAAAATGCTTTTATTATTTTGGGGCGGGGGGGATTCTTTCTCAATATTGAAAAATACTAGCTAATGAAATTCAAAGCTTTGGTTTAGTAAAACGTCTTTACTTTAAATAAAATTATACTATTTATTGTAATTTGAAAAACATGCAATAACTGCACTCTAATTTCTTCTTAATCGAGAATGTTAAAATTCTAATACTGAGTGCAATGTACTTCAAATCGTTTGTGCAAATTTCAGATCATCTAGTGATCACATTTCACTATTTCAGAATAACCATAGTTATTATTATTTTTACTAAAATATTCTGCAATTTTTTTTAGTTTGGATTTCACGACTAAAGCAAATTCATTTTGAGAATGGAATCAATTCACACGATGTCCAGTCACATGAAAAACGTAATCGCGCTAGCATCTAACTCCATATAGTCTTACACCGCGCTGTGAGGTCTTGGTGGCGTTATGGCAGAGTATTGTCTTCGGTATGGCACAATCGTGGAGCCAAAAACCGATGTCATTAAGGAATTCCAGTGTATCTGGGTCTGGTGAACGTTAAATCCATAGGTATCATACATCCTCGCACAGGTGTAATGCAGTGTCGGAGTGATATGACGTATCAAAAATGTAATAGTTACAAACATTTAACAAGTTTGTATTTGTTTCAACTAACTCTTCTGACTTGCTTTGGTTTTCTGTTGATTTCAAATAACAAAATATTACAACAGCTAAAATTTACTTAATATTTGAAGATAATTTGCTTTTAGTTGTTATTTTAGTCTCACTAAAACGTTACAAACGTGTCATGAAGAGTTTTACTTACATGATGTTTTTTTTTATTATTTTTTTACTAAAAGGCCCAATGAAAAGAGTCACAAACGCTAAATTCAATTCAAGCGGCAACACATCCTTTCAAATTAACATTTGATGGCTTTGTTTCAGTATATTTTCATTATTCTATTTAAAATTAGATCTTCCTGCAAGTGTGATGAAAACAGCTGGAGATAATATAAAAATGTCTGGACCAATTTGACCTAATACAGTCCCAAATTTTGAAAATAACCTCTCTCATCCGCTTTAAAGCTGTGCTTCAACTCCCGTCAAACATTATTTTAAAGCGGTTAAAGAAATTACAATATCACTGGTACAAGATATGATGATATACGGTGCTACCGTGTGCTGGCATTTTCACTACACGTTTGGCCAAATTTGGCTCTTGCGCCAATAAACCTCAAAATCTACCCCTAAATCTAACTCTAACTGATGATATACGAAAATATAGTGGTGTAGCTGCAACTTTTGCCCCCCGGGACGAACTTGCAACATGCCGCCCTTCCTTTATAGTAAGTTATGTAGGGCACATAAACTTCAAAATAAAAAAAGAAAGAAATTTCAGGAAGAAATCATTTCATTAGTAATATAACTCGCCGTTCTGAAGATAGGTTGCAAATTCGCCCGTGAAACATCGGACTTTCTTTCAAGTATCGGCAATTTACCGATAAAAGGCGAAAAGTACAATTTAATTACGTAATTTGTAATTTCGCCTTTATGTAATTTTTGTACACGATTACTAAATTACTGCCGCCACTATCCTTAGTCATAAAATTGTTTTCCTTATATATAATTTTGCCGCAACTTTCGAAGTGCCGCCCGAGGAGAAACGTAAAACGTATTTAAACAACGTAATGCAAATCATGTCAATGGGGATCATATGATAAAACTGTAATCGAGCCATCAAATGTTATGGTGATTCCAAAAATAATAGTTGTAATAATAGCACTTTTTCCTAAATGATTTTGGTAGAAATCTAGTATCCTGGGTTCATGCGCCCCCAAGTCTTGTCAAGTCGTTGCATTGCCTACACTAAGTCAAGAAACTCGTTGGCATAGAATGCAGTATCCCAGCTAGCAAAGCATGTTGCCCGATATTGTACAATATTGTTCAATATTATATGGTATGGTAAAATTTTATACCGTATTGAGAATATTGTTCAATATCTTACAATAGTTCGTTACATAGTGAAGCAGTGTACAAGATTTCGAATTTCAAAATATAATACCTATTATGGAAATCAAAAAAATCCAAAAAACCTACCAAATGTAAAGATGAATTTACATTGCGACAATTCCTGGGTGCTATGAAAAATTGCACTATTTCACAGAGATTACTTCGCCGTCTATGCCACTATCTGACTACAGTAGGTGGTAAGGCACGGTATCAAAGGTCCGTCCCGAAATATCCTTTGTGTTGCTTCAAAACGAGACGTAAATATAACCCAAACTAAAGCCCTAAACAAGTTAGCATCTTAAAATCGTTTATTAAAGAGATTGAAAATGAGGTCATTTAAATGTTGTCACGTGGCTTTCTTCTGTTCTGCTGCACCCATCACTTTTCGCCATGTAAACCAACCTTAGTCATCCTTATCTCTGTAGCACAGTTCTAGGCTTCGGTTTTGATGTTCGTAATAGCTCACGGTTTTGATTTACAGAGAACACCTAGTGATGATTATCGTTCATCAAACTGTCAATGAAATAGATAAATGATATCCTCTACCATTCATCAAATCAGACTGAAAACTCTTTTGGCTGATTATCCTGATTTCATATTTCCAATAGCAAGTTATTCAAACGTTTGAACTCATACAAGCACAGTGCATTTATATAAAAAAACTACGCCGTTTAAACGTCCGAAGAATGGGGAAAAAACTGTCAAATTTGATACATTATATCTCTAAAACAAAACATTCAAAAACTAACTAAAAAAAAATATCTGTTCTTTCTGTTATTGTACACACATTTTCAAATCTTAATATTGATATGTATTTATTTGAGAGAGTAATAAATATGGGTATAATTTTTGGAGAAAAAATGAGATAGTCACCTTGCGCGCACGATTTCGGATAAAATATTGGTGTAAACACAATATTTTGGGTATCTAAGTAATCCAAACAGACTGTTTAAAAAACTGAATTCTATTTTATATACCAATTTAAAATAAATAAAAATGTTAAAAATTGTTAAAATTTCAACATTTTTAACCCCCCCAAAAAAACTTCTTGGGAGAAAATATGTACAAAGCTGTGGTTCAATTTGTAGAACATAGCACAATACACATTCAGTAAAAATGTTTTGTAAAAATATTCAATAGTTCATGAGATATCGTGCGCGCAATATAAAAAAATCATTCTGGGATATAGCGCTTTAAAGATATGGCCATATTCAATGTTTACGTTGAATAGCTGATACATTTTCCTTCATAATTTTCATAATTATGGGAATTTTTAACGCGGGTTGTTTTAAATTGTTCAGAAAAAAAGAGAGGAATAATATATATTTTTTCATAAAATCGAAAATTTTCGAGGTTTAACAGTCGTATGTCCCCTTAATTTGAAAAAGGGCTTCTAAATTATCGCTTTCGTCTCCCATAAATGTATAAAACATTAATAAGTTTCAATGCAAATATTTCAGGTTTTTGCGCTTTATGTTCCACTGGGAACCCTAACCGAACAAAGGATATAATATAGGGAAGTTATATTAAGAAATTAACTAT
The DNA here is from genome assembly GCA_013235015.1 of Araneus ventricosus. Lineage (NCBI taxonomy): Eukaryota > Metazoa > Arthropoda > Arachnida > Araneae > Araneidae > Araneus > Araneus ventricosus. The sequence continues at coordinate 527,358 of BGPR01000279.1, forward strand.
TCTTCCTGTATTCATCGCTTCAATTCTGTATTTCTAATAAAACTAGCCTTTAATGAAAAATCCTTTATATTTATCTTCTTTTAAAGAAAGTACTCGCTATATTTTTTCTGTTAAAAGTCATAATGTGAACAAAAAAGCACATTTGATTTATCATTTCCGCAGTCCATTGTCAGCTCCTTACGTATAAAAGAATATAAAAATCTTTTACGACTTTCAACTTTCACTAAAGAATTCACAGGTTTAAATCATTACGAGAAAACGCTTGAAAATTTCTTTCTTCTATTTTATTTTCTTATTTTTATTGCAACGCTTTCAGAATGTTTTGGGCCTTCTGGAAAAAATAATAAGAAAGGCAGTTTACATATACGCTGTTAAGTGTGTCACAGAAGTTATTGTATTTTTTTAAAAATAATTTATGTTACAATTTAACAGCTTAAAAATGCTTTGAATTTCTTTCACTTGCTGCGATTTTGTAATTTCCAGAATTCTGTTTTTCAAAATATTCCGTTTGTTTCTTTCTTTATATGAAATTAAAATAAAAAAGTCGAGGCTTAATCCTGTTTGCGTGTTCTCGTTAAAGGATTTTTATGTATCTGCCTAATTTGTATCAAACAATGTGGTTTGCATTTCAACTCTTTTAAGGATATGGTTGAGAATTATATGACTAATTTTTACTCTTTATCAACTTCATTTATCAAATATATATGGCGATAATAAGGCCAGATTTTATACAAGATGTCCACAAGTTATTGTCACGATTTCTTTACCTCATAACTTTTGATTAAAGAATATAGCGATAAATATTATTACATATTCGTAAAGCACAACTCAAAAAGTTTTAAGTTGTGCTTTACGAATACTTACTACAACAATACATACTACAAAATACTTAACACAAAGTTAAGTATTTTCCACATAGTAGCTTTTTGATGTATGTAACCTATCGACTCTTGTCTGGTTCAATCTCGATGTGCCTAGGCTTAGGTTAGTAAAATGCATGCTATCTTTATACAAGAGCAGTTAAGTATTTAAGAACTTGGACGAAATAAGAACATCAAATCTTCTAAGAGGTGGCAGCTATTAAAAAACCTTTAGTACGAAAGTTGTGACAGCCTTTCCACCAAACACATCAGAGTTAACTCAATTTCTAGCCTAGTGTCGATGGGTTACATACCTCGAAAAGTTCCATATGGAAATTACTTAACTTTGTTTCTTGTTTTTAAAAAACTTTTAACAGTACTTTATGAATATGTGATAATATGTATGTTCATGTTCTGTAATAAAAAGTTATGAGGTAAGGAAACCCCGACATAAATTTGTGGACACCCTGTATAACTAAAATGCTTCAATGATGATGAATGAAAAAAATACAAATATTGTGATGAAATTAAATTTACCTTCAATATTTTTATGCGTGATGATATGAGAACAATCAGCGCTTAAAAGCACCAACAAGATATTTCGTCAATATCAAACTGGCGGGGTGTCTTCGACTCCCGTACAATAAATAACACAATATGGCGCATTTTGTGCTTCATAGTGCAGTAAAGAAGCACAGAGTATGCATTTTGGGTATCTTCCTTTCCATTGATTGGGTGTGCAATTTGAAACAAGTCAAAAATTAACCGCTTAGACAAATGAAATTTGGTATACGATATTTTGACTAACAAATCTACAATGTTAGTCAAAATATTGTATACTAAACTTCATTTGTCTAAGCGGTTAATTTTTTTGAGTTATGGCGTTCACTTATTCGCAAATACGTATAGAGATACACAGACAGAGTCAACCCTTTGACGGATTGGGTCCAAAATTTTATATGCATCTACAATTATAATGATAAATCTATACGCTTAATGGGGGGCATTTATCTAGCTATTTAATTTTTGAAATATTGTGTTCACATGGAAATGGGCAGAAGAATAGACAGACTTCCTATAGATGGATTTCGTCCAAAATTTGATAGAAATCTGCAAATTGGGTGAAAAGGCCACACACAAATTTTCATCTCTTTAATAGTAGTTGCGTTCTATTTAGTGAGCTCGTTGCGTTTTTAAGTTATTGTGTCATAGACCGACAGACGCACATAATTCCAAAAATGTGTTTTTCTGACTCAGGGAGGTTTGAAACGTGCAGACTGGAGAATCATCGAAATCTAGAAGTCGAATTTTTTGACGATTACAATCAGTGGCAGCTCATGTTATGTAATCTGGGGAGCTGTAACTTTTTATCCTTGATTAATCCATCATCCTATAACTCATAATCATGCATATTTGTACCAATTGCATTTTTTTACTTTTTTCCTTAGCTTTGAGTAGTTTTATATTTAACTATACGAGCACAATGGGTAGTTAAAAGTTACAGCACCCCCAAGATTACATAGCACGAGTCGCCACTGATTACAATACTGCTTCCCTGTATACTTCATATACTAGAAAGTAAAAATGTCTGTTCCAGAAATTGGTTTGAGTACTTGCTTGAGGCTTCATTACGCGTTACTGAGGAATGACCTTATCAGTTTAAACAATGCTCTGAGGATTAGAATGACACGACTTGAGCCAGCGTCGCATTCTAAATTTTAACACTCTAGTGTGATGACACAGAACTCTTTCTCTGAGTTTACGTGCATACTGGTGAAAATGGGACACGAAATGGAGACCTTTACGATTTCCAAATCTGTGTCGTGGCTTATATTGACTTGGCCTAACGGCTCTACTTCGAATGAAAAATATTTCTTATCTGTGCAAAATAAAGGAAATCCTGAAAAGACTCAGAAGTTACCTTCCGGTTGCATGTTGATCGCCATATAATCTTTATCATTCTCCATTGATCGTTCATGCAACAGCTTTAACCTTTTCGTTGCTATGGATGTCAATATCCTCTCTACATTTCGTAAGTTAGGTTTGCTGTGTGACAGCGTGAAAACACTTGAGAATTCGTATGCTAGGATTTTTGTGGTCGCGTGAACATAGTTGTGGTAAATTTATTTCGAAACTTTTTCAACACCGCATTTGCTATAAATTCGACTTCTATTTTATTTAGTTGCTAGCCATTGAGCTTCATTATCTTGATTAAGGGAAAAAGGAGACTTAATTTACTTTTCCCATTTTTATTTAGGAGAAGTACCGTAGAATTAAACCATGCAGAGAAGAAGGTACACATTTGGTTTTGTTAGCATTAAGGGGCGTCGACTTGGGACAAGAAGAAAAGCGAGGAAAAAGTCAATCCATTTGCATCTGTAAGCGGAATACTCCTCACCGGACGAATGCAAATTATCATAATACACTTGTAAGGATGTTCACTTATCACCAGCTCTGGAATATCCCACTCTCGCAGTTTTCTGCTTCGCCGAAAAACATTTCGTGAATGTCTTAAAGCAGTACAGCGATATTTACGATATACCATCATGCATAGATTATTTTTAAAGATTGCATATAAATTAAATAAATCTAATGATAATTATTCGAGCTTTCTTTTGCGTATTAAGTATACGTAATTTATAAGTAAAATCAATAATAAAGATAACACAAGAAATATCGTCCTGCAGTAATGCATGATGATGCGAATCCGGCTGTCAAATTGAACGTCTTAGATGACTAACTCTGGTAGCGAATTCAGAGTTATGACGCAAATGACTTAAAAGGGGATGCCAGTTATGACGCAAATGACTTAAAAGGGGATGCCACGATCCTTGATCAATTGTTAATTTGACAATCAACAGACATCGTTATGTTAACAACATAATAATCTACTTTTAGAAATATCTTGCTGTGATCGAGATAGCCGCCTGGAATATTAGCTGTTTTCTCTTAATAGTATATAAATACAGAAATATTTCCCTTAGTAGTTTATGACAAATTTTTAACCCTTAAAAGACCGATTATTTTAAAAATTGATTTAAAAATGTGTTTGGACTTTAATTTCTTGAATAAAACATGGGGAAAATAATTTTAAAATCTTATATTGTTCTAACCATCTAACACCGAGCGAGGCTGTCCCGGGCGATCTAAAAATTTCCCTTTAATAGCGAAGAAGGCCGATCTGAGGCGGTTGGCTTCTTCTGACGGGAGGTGAGGTTCTCAGATCGCTTAGAAGATAAACGCGGTAGGGGGGGGTCCAATTATCCTTGCAAACAGCAGCCCATTTCCTTGCCCCTTAAAGGAAAGGTTATAGAAGGGGTGGGGTGGGATGGTAAACGACCACCCAGGTTGGGAGAGTCCAATTCATGTCGCTTCCTCCCAAAAGGTCCCGGTTTTAATGAAGCAAGAAGAAAAAAGTCACCTCGGGTTTAAAGAGTTAAGTATGGTTTATAGCTAAAAACAGTTTGCTATATACCAATTAAGAACACTGGGCTTTTTTTCAGAAAAAAAATTCCTAGATAAAATTCTATAAATTGATTTAAAAATGTATTTCTTGAATAAATCATAGGAAAAATATTTTTAAAAAATCACATTTTGTTTTAAGTATGGTTTATGGCTAAAAACAGCTTCTTACCAATTGACAACACTGGCTTTATTTCAGAAAACAAATTTATTGACAAAATTCTATAATATTAAACTCATATGAATTTGAATAACTTATAATACGGATAAGGAATTTTCTTCACCATTGTAAAATAAAATGCGGTATTCTCGAGAGTACAATCAAAGCAAAAAAGATGCAGCCTCAAGTGAAAAACATCAATTAGTTTTTACTTTTTATCAGCACTCAGGCTGCCATCTATATGTATAAAACTGATTTAATAAAATTTACAATATGTATCCTATTAGCAACAGCAGGCGTAAGAGCTTCAGTCTTATTCTCAAGATTTTAGAAGACAAAATTGTTTATGTTGCTTAAAGGAAACACTTAACACCACAGCATACCCTTGAACTCGGAGCCAGGACGGCTCCCTGTCGGTTAGTTGGGTATGCGTGAAACTTTATTGAAAAAGTCAGTGCAAAAAAAATACATTTTATATATAAGGATGCAAAAAAGAGGACGTTTAGAACAAAAGAATATAACTGTGCATTAAAAGATAAAAAAAACAGGTTTATATATAAAATATGGATGGTTTTCTCTTTGTGTTGTTGACTATGAGAGGGTGGTGCCTTATGTATGGGAGAGTACCTAGGGTTAATTGAGTCTGTGGCTAGTTATTGTCACCATCTTTTGGAAAAAAGAGTGTTCCGTTTTCCGCAATGAAGTGGATGAGTTTTCTGATTTTCGCCCTGCAATAGTTGTTGTTCATAACTCTTTTCCACCAAAGTGGTTCTAGGTCAGCTGACGGTTTTGTTAGGTGGTATGAGGTTGCAAACAGGCAGCTTGTAGCATAGTGTAAGGGTTTTCCCAGGTTTCCGCAGTTACAGGAACAGCTGTTTCTGATGTTGAATCGTTTAAGGTATGTCGTAAATGGGCCGTGGCGAACATTATTTCGGGCCTTTTACATGGAGTAGTAGTTGTCTTGACTTCAGGCAAAACATTGTAAACACTCCTGCCTGTTTTTCCATTGTCTCATTCTTTTTGCCAGCGGATGATGGATTCTTTTTGTAGAATACTCTTGATATGGTTTCTTGGCGCTGGGATGTATGTGGGGATTCCCTCCTGTGTTGCCTTCTTGGCTAGTACATCCGCCGCTTCATTACCGCTGTATCCGACGTGAGCCTTAATTCATCCAAGTTTAATGTTTGTAGATTTCAGTAAGATTTACTGTGTTTGTTGAGCAATAGGGCTCTTGGTGTCAATTGAAGCAATTGAATGGAGGCTCGACTCGCTGTCTGACCAATACCTTAACCTGTTGGTTGGTCTTGCTTGCCCAAAAACAAGCCTCCTGTATAGCAAGAAGCTCTGCTTGGAAGACTGTGTTGAAGGGATGAAGTTGTGCCATCTATTCGTATTTCGTTGTTTCTTCTTCCATGACACAGAAGGCGCTACCTGTTTTGTCGTCCATCTGTGAGCTGTACGTGTAAATATTGAGACCGGGTACTGGTAAGAATTGCTTTTTTAGAGAGATTCTGTCTTCTAGTTGAAAAATTTCTGAGTGGAATTTGGTGGATGTTGTACCGTCCTCATAGTTATTGGTTGAAGTTGATGTAATTAGATGTTTTGCGTAGTCTGGTTGTTCTAACGTAGTCCGCTTACTGTTCTGCTTTTATTTGGAGCGGTATGATCCCTTCTATGACCCGGAATGCGGCTGTTGGAGTAGTGGAATATGCCCCTGTGATGTTAAGCAGGAACTTCCTCTGAATTGAATTCAATAGCCTGGATTGTCTGGCTGATAGTGGATACGCCCATGCTGCAGCTCCGTGAAGAATCATCCTCTATGCCACTGTTTAATATAGCCTTCTCCTGAGGTCTTTGTTATGTCCCCAGTTTGTTCCGGCTATTCTTGTGATTTTTTGGTGGAGGTGAGTTAGTTTAGTTTTCATGTTGATGAGATGATCGGCCCAATTCATCTTGTTGTCTATTATTACTCCTAGATATTTAAGGAAGGTAGATCTTTTAATTTATTTGATTATCCCATTTTACTCGAGGATCACTTACTAATCTGCTCATGAGGATGGTGGTGGATTTTTCTGTACATACCTTGAGTTGATGTTTGTCAGTCCAGTGTGGGAATTTCGTGAGGGCTGCTTGTGCAGTAGCTTTTGGCTTTGCTCCCGTGGGTTCGCTCATGACGAAGATAAAGTCATTAGCAAAGGCTTGTAAATGGACGTTCGGCTGCCATTCCTCGGATATGATCTCATTTGCCACTAGGTTCCAGAACATTGGACCTGTGCAAGAACCTTGTGCGCATTCCTGCTGTTGTGACCAGCTAACTGGGACTTGGGCTGTTTGGATGGTAACCTTCCTATAATTAAGTATGTCTTTAAGGGTTTCGATCGTATGAGAGGTGAAGTTGATTTCATCTAGACTATTGCCAATTGAATTATATTGCAGATGGTCAAAGGCTCCTTGGATGTACAGGGAGATTACCTTTGTATGCAATTTCTTGTGTTTAGCATCTTGTATCCTTTCAGCCAATTGGTAGATGGCGTCGTCAGTGGATCTTCCCCCTCGAAAACCGAACTCGTTGTGATGAAGTAAGTTTTTCTTTTTGATCGTGTGGTTGAGTGTTCGGAGAAGGATCTGTTCAAGCACTTTTCCTATAGTTAGAAGCAGTGTTACCGGTCTGTAGGACTTAATTTCATCTGCTTCTTTACCGTCCTTGTGGAAAAGGATGATAATTCCCTTTTTCAGTGGTTCTGAGAAAAAGTGTAGTTGGTAACATCTATTGTAAAAGGTGTGGAGGACTTTAGGGAAGCTATTGTTGACTTCTTTTGAGTATGATGTAGTCTATTGCATCGAATCCTGGGGCCTTCTTTGATAGTGCTTTTTTTCAGTTTTCTTTTTTTCTCGTTTTTTTTAATTTGAGGTTCTTACATTAGTGGGAAGCAGTTGGGTGGAGGAACTAGTGATTGGGATGTTGGGTAAAATTCCTGAAGTATCTTAAGAGCGAATGATTTGGTATCGACACTGCTTGGATTTCCAATTGCTTGAAGAGCTCCGCTGGGGGATGCTTATTCTTGACCACCGCTTTGTAAGGCCGGCCATATGGGTCTGTTGTTTTGGTGCAGGTGTTCCGGAAAGAATTCCTCTTTGCCATTTTCCCCGCTCTTTTTAGCTCTGCTTGTTTTTTTGGAAAATTGCAGTTGATATTTCCGTTTATTGTCTTCTTCAGACTTGTTAGTTCTTCTTCTTAGGGCTTGTAATTCTTTTTTCTTTATCTGGAGGTTCTGGTTCCACCATTTGATGTTTATTTTTAATTTGAATTTTTGATTTTGTATGCTTTTCTACATGCGGCGAAGATTGCCTTTTTGAGCTCTTCCGTTGCCTTCGCCAGATGATCTTTCGTGTTGCCTTCTTCTATCTGTTTCACTAGTTGCTTTTTTTCTTGTCTTAGGTGTTGTAGCATCCTTCTGTGTCCTCCATAGGCCGTCTTGAATCTTGGGTAACTGTAGTGTGATTGCGAGAAAAGGGCTTCTGTAAGGATATCATTGTGATCGTTATGGGTGTAATCTTCTAGAACTTTCCATGTGCAGGAGTTGGCGAAGTCCGTGCCTTTGATGAAAGACAGGTCCGGCCATCCTTTTCTGTAGCAGTGTTTAAATGTGGGAAGGGAGTTTGTTTCATTTTCTCTGTTTAATTATTATTATTCCCCACCGTCCCACTAAGAGCCTTACACCCTTTCGGGTAGGCCGGGTCGGTGTGGGTTCCTTCCCTCTTCTTTCTTGTATCTTCGTTAGCATAGCCCCAGATCTTGTTATGTGCATTGAGGTCTGCGCAGATCAAGACCCTTTCATTACCTAGACTTGTGAGGATAGAGTTCGAGTTCGAGTTCCTGCAGTGTTTCCATGATGTTGTTGTAGGGAAAAGAGTAGGCGAAGATGACTGTGAGTGGACCTTGTTCGGTTTGTATTTTGAGTGCTGTTGAGTTAACCGTTGATTGGAGGAATACTAGTTTATTGAAAGATGGCAGAGAAATAATTCCTGCCTTGTTATTTTTAGAGAGCCACTAGTTCCAGGATCTTGGAATACCAGCTATTCTTCCGTCTAGTATATATGGTTCCTGGACTAGGATGATAGAGGGATTGTGGGAATTGCTGGTGTCTAACAAGGCTGAGGTTGCTATTTTTGATTTTCTAAGATTAATTTGTCAGCAAGTTGTCCTATTGGTGGTTGTTGAACTAGTTGGATACTGGTAGTGAGGTGGGTGTTGAAGTAAAAAGTTTCCTGTGGTGTCCATTTATCTATTCCTGTTAATAAATCGTAATCTTGGATGTTGAATTTATTTTGGCTGAGTAGATTGGGCAAGTGTGATCTATAGAGACGTGATCCGTTCTGTACTTTGTCTTGTTATTTGAATTATGAACTATGCAGTTGATGCATCTGGGACACCTGCTGATACAGTCTGAAATTCTGTGGTTCCCAGTGCAGAAGCCACAAAATGTCCTTTCTGCTGTGCAGTGGATGGCTGTGTGTTCCAGAGATTGGAATTTGTAACATTTTCTGGCACTCAAGAATTATTTGACTGTATGAGTTTCCCAGTCGATGGTTAGCTTTTGTTTTCTCCTGAGCTGTCTGTAAATGTACACTGGCTTTTGGAAAACCCAGTGGGTGGGTCTTGCCGGTACGTCCTTTGATGAGGAACAGGACTTTCAGGTCCTTGTGTACATCTCCGAAGGATTGTGAAAGAGCTGCTTCCATTTGTTCTTTAGTGAATTCTGGTTTGAGACTATAAACTATGCACTTCGGGAGGTTTTTCTTGATGCTAATTGGCTTTATTTTTTCTTGGAGGGAAGGATTGTTGTCGATACGTTCCAGAATTTTGTCGACGTCTTGTTGGCTTGGACAGTCGACCGCTATTCCGTCGTTTTGCAAATTTCTGACATCTTTTATCTAAAATTCCCTGCTGATTTTGTTTTCCGTTTTGAGTAATTTGACCAGATTCTTTTCCTCTGAGTCTTTGTTTGGGTAGAGGAGAAAGGTATTTGGTTTGGATGTACTTGGCTTGATTGTTGCTTCAGCATAGGTAAGTTTCATTTCTTCAGGCTCAGTTTGGGTTTCGATTGTTTCTTTGTCAATTGTCGTATCAATACCAATATCTGCTGTGTCTTTAGGCTTATGTGGGAGAATGTTAAGTTGTCTGTACTGTTGCGTCTGTAATCTACTCTCGAGAGCGTCCACCAGCTTGTTTATTTCGGCGGCTATTTCTATGGACATGTGCGCCTTGTATTTTGAATTGCCACATCTAGCAGTAGTCGTGGTGCCTCCGTTTATAATAATTCGTAGATTACTGAGCATTTAAGGGTTAACGTTATTCTGTTAGGTAATAAGGATTTCACGCCATGTAGGTCAATATTTTTACTCAAAAATATGCTATATAGTGATTCTGCAACATCTTAGTATTGTCTTAAAGTGGCTCAGTTCTTGTTAGGAATAGCACAAACATCAATGACCATTAAAGTATGTGCGTGCATGTGTGCGTGCTTCATATAAGCGTTAACTCTTACAATCTACAGACAGTTTATAAACCTAACACTTAATCACTAAATTCATTCTTTAAAACACTAACTAATCATTTTCATTTTAAAGAAGAAATGAAAATAGTAAGTCGTGATTTCATAACTGTGTATGTCTTGCTTGGGTACCAAATCTTCAACTGATTTTTAAATGTGTAATTTTGTTATCATTTCAGCTTACAGTCTTATTACCTGAAACTTTAAGGGGTAAACATTGTAAGATTTAGAAGCCATATAGAAACTTGTTTTTCTTATCTTCAAGATCTGATTGAAGGAGGAGAAAAACTACTCAATTCTTTTCCTCGAAGACAATGATCTTTCTAGATTACCTGGCGGACAAGAAGATCTTCTTAGAGCTTAGTTAGGCCTATCTTGTTACGAGTCGCCTCATTTTTGGAAAAGACAAATGATTAAATCCACCAATGTTTTGAGGAACGGATCAGTGGATTCTAACAAAAGCAAACAAACAGCATCAAATGACTCTAACGATTATGCTTTATCCCGTCATAAAATGTAGTAGAATGGGAAAGAGGCACAATATAATTCTCCTTCGGAGTTTGGTATAACTGACTATTGGTTTAATTTCACTCTAATTTTAGCAGTCTGATAGTTTCTAAAGCATGTCCTTTTCCTATTGAAAAATATAGCCAAATATAATAATCGAGATTTTAGCGATAGACCTATTAACACAATTCCCGTTATGTAATTTGCACTGCAGCACATATACAAATAGCACTGATCTTTTTGCATTGCAGCGCATATATAAATAGCACTGATCTTTTTGCACCGCAGCACATATATAAATAGCCCTGTTCTTTATAGTTGGGATGTATCTTTGACGAACACATATGTCGCATTCATTTTTCTGAAACAGCATAACATTTATTGTGCTGATGTATAAATAATAAATACTACATGCAATTGCATGTAGTATTGATTGGCTTTGAAAAGGGGGTGAAAAAGGGGGTTACTGTCTGTAGGAATACGGCTTCGGAGGGAGGAAGGGGTTCTATTTTTTCCGCCGAAGGAGGGCTCTTAACAACCTTTTGAAAAGGCATGAAACAAGCTTGAGGAAAGCCTGAAACAAGCTTGTAATAAAAGCTTGGGGAAATCTTACTAAAAACCTTACAGAGAAAACCTTGTTCCTTGTTGACTAGCGAACCTTTCCGCTACCTTGCCGAAAGGTTCAACCCTTGTCATGGAAACCGTTGTGACAACCCTTTACCCTCGCTGACGACAAGGTTTCCAAAACCTTTTAGACAAGCTTTCTTTGCTATCTGGGAAATTAGAACTGAAGAAGTTTGTTGAGTTGCATATAAGAAAATTACAAGCGCTTATCATTTCAGATAAATATTTCAGAAAAATATGAAAACTCAAAATTTATTTTAAGTTAAATACATTTTTGAAAAGTACTTTCGTATTCAGCTTGATATAGCATTATCATTCTATGACTATTTTTGATGCTGGATTTTTACTACTGAGTGCAGCGACCAAGAAACTGATTCTGAGACTGACGTGGAGGATAATGCAGTTCACGAAGAGTATAGCAACTCAAACAAAAATGTTTGTATTATCCATCCATTCGACCCCTAATCTTTTTACACCATGAAAAATTAAAGTTGTTTATAATTAAATAAGCGTAGAGTTGGAGAAAACGGGATGCGCCAACCTGATCTCATTTTTTTAAAAAAGTCACCTGTCCGCAAAAGGTTAGTGAAAAAATTCGGGTTTGGGCGAAACAGTTCACAAAGTTTTCTAGTTTCAAATGTGTTAACCCCTTAACAATGTAGCCCGAACTCAGGGCATGCATCGAATTATGGCATTTTACTATTGTAATCTAAAATTAAGTCATTCCTAGACATTATCATTAGAAACAAAAATAACTTTTGATCCATTAACATCTCAAATGCTCTATGGACTCTTAGTTGAATCAATACAACAACACATTCCCAAAACAGAAGAGTATCATCTAATTAGACGGGGCAAAACACTACATTGTTAAACATTCGTCTCTCTTAACTTGCACTTACAGTAAGACTTTGATTAACCATCGCTGTCCGGACTAGAGCTGTTACGGATAACAGAAATCTCTTAATACACCTGCACAGTAACGTGATTTCACAGCTGGCTTGGAACGAAAATGAAAATAAAATCCTTTAAAAGTGAATAATACATATATATTGTATTTAATTTTACAAAACAATCAATATAAACTTCAGTATAAGCGTAATAATGTACAGGAATGTAATGTAATACTCTAAACCTACGTTACTTTAACTAGTTTACTTTACCACGTCTTTTTATTTAGACGATAGCGGATAACAGAAATTGATGGTTAAACGATTGACGGTTAATCAAAGTTTCGCTGTATTTTAATGGTTGTGAGATATAGAATTTAATTTGCCTTTTTTTCTTATGAATAACTGTTTAAAATTCACTCACTGTAGAGAATATACATTTACTTTAAGGCATCGGTTGTATCCATTATTTTCACGACGTTGTGTTTAGTTTGCACTCACGCTTTCTTGCACCATTAAGAAGGAATACAAAATCAGGCTGAAATGAAACTCTGTTTCGAAAGTACTTCTGCACTACTCAGCTGCAAACATTTTATTGATTTTAAAACTCAAGTTTCCAAGCATTTTGAAAGAAATATAAGGCTAGGCTCTTTATATTAGAACTCAATAATGACTATACTATTTATAATCTTCCGAAGAAATTATCATTTGATAAAATGATTTAGAAGAAACTTAATCATTTAAGTGTTTCAGTAAAAATTCATTTGATGAACCAATACTTCCACAGCAAATGATTTTTATTTAGATCGGTTTTGAACTAATTAAAGCAGAGAGGCGAATATGCAAGTAATTGGTAAGAAACGAAAGGTGATTTGCATTATTAACATGATAACTATGTGCTATAAATTTTAAAATAAGCAAATTCAGTCGGATAATTTTCAGTTTCTTTCCTGTAGCATTAATAGACTTTAATACCTTTAAATGAATATCGTGCGGCCTTGGATAAATGCAAATTGACATTTATTTTATTAATGAATATCATGTGGAATCTGGTAATGAATTAACTACAGTCTTTTACAACTCAAGTTGACAACACGTGGGTATAGACCAGCGACCGTATCAAGGGTGAATACTGTTACAAACATGGAAAGTCGCTTCCCAGCAATGTGAGTCTTAAGGTTCGGAAGAGAGTTTTACAGGGATAAGTATGAGATGACTGGCAGCAGCCACGTCTGGTTCCCCGACCTTGGCAACAAATTTGGCGACTTTGGCGACGAAATATGGGATCTCAAAGGTGCTGGAATCTTCTCGATATTTCCATTAGGAGAGAAGATACTCTTGAATGTACTAGATAATTCCATGTGATGTCACTGCCAGCCGGGGGAAACTATACAAGGAGAGCGCTTGGATGACGGAGGGTGTGTTGATCGACTGGGATCGCCTTGGAGCGCGAACGTCTTTGGAGTTCTATTCGCAGTGCGAGCTAGGAAGCTGGTGAGCTGAGCGCTATTGAAAGTGCAGTTATTGTCGTTACTAGTTATTTGCTGACTGTTTGTGTTGCTAAATATCAAAGTGCTGAACTGTTATTACCTGTGAATTGTTGTCTGTTTACATTGCTAAATCTGTGCAAGAACTATTGTTTCCTGTACTTGTGCTACGTGTTTTCCTGCATATTTGTAAATAAACCTTCAGTCTTCATTATCCTGCGTGTTGGACTGTTTACACTATACACCCACAGAAAGACTTTTGTAACAATATCGTATGTGAATTAGTAAGGTGACCAACCGTCTTCCTTTAGGGAGGACAGTGTTTCTTTTGTAAGTTCTGTCATTCCTCGAAAAATCTTCTCCTGCATGTTTTTACTATACTTTTAACATATTATAGTGTATTCTGTGTTGCTGTTGCAATGCATAAAATATTTCTTTTATTTACAATAATTTTTTCCTTCAATTTATTTGTGTCCTCCTTTTTCATTGCGTAAAAGTTGGTCACCTTATAATTAGGGCTATATCGGGTTTCTAAGACAATTTACGTTATAAGAAGAGCTTCGTGAAATTAAACAATTTTCGTCTCAAAAATAAAGTTTCATCACACAGAATATAAATTACTAATGTTTAAAATTATTGTTTTCTCAAATATGTGAATTACTTTCAAATGCAAAATGGGCTATTTAACTTGGCTTGGCTATGTACAGCTCTTCAAGCATAATGCAAATTTTAATCTTTTTATTACTAAACCCGATAGTGAAGTTGTTTGCAATCAATTTAATTTAGTCGCTAACAACTAGAGAATTAGAAATTTCTTCCTTCAATTTCAGATGCTTCAAAGAATATGAATTGATTGTTCAGATTTTCCTAAATAGAAGAAAAATATATTAAATTAGCATTTTATTTTTTAAATGGTAACATTAAAAGTCAAATATCTAAAGCTTTCTACCAAATTTTAGTTCTCATGTTTCTGATCCTGTAACAAAATCAATTGAATTGAATAACTCCAATCCTAATCACTGAAGTCTGACGTTCAAGATAAATGAGAGGAACTTCTATCACATACTTTCGTTTATTTCAATCTCAGGTTGGCTGTAGGTAATAAATCAAAGAAAGGAGTAGTAAATGAATAAAATGATGGGACTTAAGATAAACTACTGAAAAGTCAAAGGTTTTCAGCTAAAGCTCTCCTTTGTTTCCTAGAAACATGAAGTCCTTCTGCTTGATGGGCTTCGAACGCATTCTGAATTGTTTGGTAAGACGTTTAGATCATCAAATAAAAAATATGAATGTATTTATTCTTAATGTCAAGTTAAAATTATCTTGTAAATAAGTTTTGTAATGGTTCTTGAATATGAAGTAATTAATGATGTTAGTACAGTGTTTTTCCATTAATTATCTTTGGTAATTAGTACATTAATTTGAAAAAAGAGCCATCTAAAAAAGAACCGGCATCACCATGTAGAGAAATAAGAGTGTTGTTTATTCTAATTTTAAAAAATGAATAGGAATTTAATAAGAGTGGAAAAATTTAGAATACTAAAAAGAATCTCGATCAATAATAAGAATTCGAAGGCATTACAAATTGATATGAAAAAAGAAAACTTTCTTGCCCTTGATTTGTTTAAAGTTGATTGTACATTCCAATTAACATTGAACTTCTTCAAGCTACCTGTCTTTTAATTCATTTCTAATGTTAAGTAAAAAAAATGGACAATTTTACAACTGATTTCAGTTATTTTAAATCGAAAAAAGAAAATTTGATTCATTTGAATACATTACAAAATAAAAACATTACAAAAACACGTTGCCACATTGCACTTTGTCATACCGTTTTCTTTAACATTCTGCTTAGCTCATCTCACATATTTCTTACCTTTCGCGCCATTTTCTTGCATTCGTTCTTTCTTTAACTTCCGATGAATATTGAGCACTCAGTATAGAGAAATTAGGAAATTTTATAAGAATTTTTCGTAGATTTTTAGTCAAGAAATAGGGACAAAGTTGTATTTCATTAATCTTAATTACATTACATTACAATATAAAACTTTTTTCGAGGAAACAACTGTCCAGGAATGTTCATAACAAAAGGGTAAGTTTTCGTTACTTTAAGAGATAACCAGAAAAATCGATACCAAAAAAGTGAGATAAAAAGTACTAATAATTAATTCAGTTTTATACTTGGCCCGAGTGGCCCTTGAGAAGTTTAATCTTTCAAATCACAAATAAATCAGTAACTGCTGTTTTATTAAGAATCACTATACCTTTATTAGTAAACTTGAATAAATCCTTATCAATGTATAGTCCAGACCAATGAACAGACCAAAATGTCAAAATTCACGTAATATATCATTAGTTATGAGAAAGATATTGAAAACATTCACGTTCAGTTCAATCAATCATTCTGTAATCTCAATGAAACACTTATACGAAGCTTCTTTATAGAAGCTACTAACATTATCGATTCATTAAGTTTTTAAAGCGGAATTAAAATCATTGAAACTAAATTAATTAAATTAATGATATATGTACCTATTACTTTACTTACCAACTTTTTACCAGGGAAATTAGAAAATATGAGCAACTATTCTCTTAGATTCATTTTTGGTATTTCGAATTGCTAGAATTTTTCGAAGTCATTAATGATTTTTGAATGGCCATTAATGCAAGATTAACTTCATGTTGATAAGAGTAGTTGTCTTAACTTGTTTTGTATTACGTTTAAGTTCATTAATAAAAATACGATTAAATATAAGTCAAAACGGAATTCAACCATTTTCTTAATGCATTTATGAAGAGAAATGCATTCATTTTTCACTCCGGGAATAACAACAAGTAATTAATCATCATTTAAATATGCTTTAGACATGCAAATGGAATACTTCACACATTGTTAAATGTTATTGCCTGCATTATATTTTACAAACGTCAGTGCCAGAATTCTAAATTTTGAGATTTGATGAAACGAAAAACTTTCGCCATTTATACTAATTATGCCTTCAAAAACAGCCTTAAAAATGTATTGTAAATATTTATCTTAAAATTTATTCGAAAAGTTATGCTAGAAAATAAATCTGCCTTTTTGCTTAGCTCCACATAGTTTATTTATCATTTTGCTTACGTAGTGACAGCCGCTGTTCTGTATTTGAGAAGTGAATAAGTAGAGTCTATTTCTAGAGTCACGTTTATTGACGTTTGGTGGAAATGTTTGTCTAGCTGTTCTTAAAACATTGGAGGAAGAATGCTAACAAAAGAGTGGTTGTTTGGAAATAATCAGAAGTTACTGCCAATACCGTTAAGCGTATGGTGTTTAAAACAATATACTATATAAACTTCGTTGGAATGCATCCGAAATCTATGCATGTGAGACAATATATTTGTCTGGAGTTAAACTACTGTTCGTTTCAGAAGCCCGCGCCTATCACTTTTGAACGATTTTAGTCCTCAGAAGGGTTAATATACAGAGAGTAGGCTGATGAGAATAAGGTGTGTGCCGTCAGCGGCGTTACACCTGGAAAGGCTAATTAGTTTTCAAATTTAGAATTTTGGGTCCTGAATAATCAAGGCTACTACAAAGACATGGACATGTGCTGGGTGCAAAACAGACACTGAAAAAAAAATCTCCCTTTGAAAAATCTTTTGAAGCAACAAAGAAAATGCCAAAAATGTGAGAAATGAGCAGTGAATTTAAGCAAAAGCCAAAAGAAAAACGAATTAAAAAGCTACAAAAACTGGGACTGCGAGACTGAACCAAACCACCTTGGGCGATGCCCTCTGGGCGTGTAAGCAAAAGGGCCTCCACCAACCGAAAGAACTAAAAGGACTCACCTTGAACTTCCACTTGTGGCTCCGTCTGCACTAACTTTATTCAGCAAACATTTGTACAGAATTACATTTTTCCTCCCAATTGGAGAGTCAACATAGTACAGAAATACAATTTTTCCAAAAAAAACAAACAACCATGTATAAAGAAAACTGTCTGGGTTACATTTGTTAATACTCCCAATACTCTTTGAGCGGGCCCTCATGGGTCTGTCGAACTTTTGATGACTTTGTATAAATGAAAAAAATAACTAGTACAGAAATACAATTTTTAAGAACAATAACAATATGTAAAGAAAAACTGTCTGGGTTACATTTGTTAATACTCCCAATACTCTTTGAGAGGGCCCACATGGACCTGTCGAGCTTTTGATGTCTTTGTATAATTGAAAAAGTAACTAGTACAGAAATACAATTTTTTAAGAACAATAACCATATATAAGGAAAAAC